>JABYQF010000019.1:0-546961 GCA_022606195.1 Trametes polyzona
TGGCGTTCGCGACCTCGCTGCTTGGTGATGTGAGTGGTGCCCTATGACAGCCGTGGGGGAGCTCTAGACTGACCCGGAGTCGCGCCCACAGCTTCTCTTCTTGGTACGTCTTCCGCAAACTGTGCAGCGGAGCGCCCAGTAACGGGGGTGCTTCTATAGGTCCGCCGCTTCGTCGGTCTCGAACAGTCCATGGTGAGAACCGCCCCTCAATGTCGTCGTCGGCGCCCCTCATGCGCGTCCATTTAGGTTGCCGTGGAACGCGTCAAGGAATTCTCAGAACTCCCCCGGGAGCCCCCTGAGTTTATAGAGCCTCGGCCGCCTGCGTCCTGGCCCACGAGTGGTGCGATCAAGTGCGAGAACCTGGTGATTCGCTATGCGGTGCGCCTTCCCCCGACCGTCTTCTCGAACGCCGACCCTGACCCGCGAGCGTAATGGCGGTGTGGGTGACAGCCCGATCTGCCCAACGTGCTGCACAATCTCAACTTTGAGATTCAGCCCGGTGAGAAAGTGGGCGTTCTCGGCCGCACAGGGTCTGGAAAGAGCACCCTCGCGCTCTCGTTCTTCCGCTTCGTCGAACCCGCCGAGGGCCGCATCCTGGTCGACGGCCTGGACATTTCGAAGATCGGCCTTACCGATTTGCGGAGCAAGCTCACCATCATCCCCCGTGAGCCCGAGCCCGGCAGTCTGGATGTACGGTATATCTCTGACCGCCGGTCGCAGAGGACCCGACGATTCTCAGCGGGACGCTCCGGTCTACGCTGGACGTGTTTGGCGAGTACCAAGACGCCGAGATCGTACGTCCGTTCCCCGTTGTATCGCAGACCCTTGTTGACAGCGGCACCACGCAGTACGAGGCCCTCCGTCGGGTGCATCTCATTCCCGCAGGGGAGGCGTCGGAGGAGAGCGAGGGCGTGAACGTAAACGTCTTCCGGAACCTGGACTCCCCCGTCTCCGAGGCGGGCGAGAACTTCTCCACAGGGTGAGATCTCCGATGGGCGTTCCGCACGATCACCCGCTCACCTGTCCATGTCCCCGAAGCGAGAAGCAGCTGCTCTGCATGGCGCGCGCGATCCTGAAACGCTCCAAGGTGCTTCTGATGGACGAGGTACGTGCCCGATCCCTGCCCGCTCGCAAGCAGTTGGCTGATTACCCCCGCGTGCGTCAGGCGACTGCGAGGTAACCGTGTCCTCATGACGTCCAGGACCCGCGTGGTGTGCTGACCCGTGCTCTTTCCTATAGTGTCGATTATGCCACAGACGAGCTTATCGGAAAGACCATTCGACAGTACGTCCGCTCGTATGCATTATGTCTCGCTGCGGCATCTCTGATCCACCCCCGTGTCTCATGCAGTGAATTCGCGGATAGCACGATCCTCACGATCGCCCACCGCCTGCGGACTGTCATTGACTACGACAGGGTGCGTATCTTCCCCCCGATGGAGTCTAGAACTGCATTCATCTCAGCGCGGCTGCGTTCGCGATGCAGGTCATGCTGCTCGACCAGGGCCGTATCGTGGAGTTCGACAAGCCTGCGGTTCTGCTCTCGAACCCGCAATCGAAGTTCCACGCGCTCTGCAAAGCAACCGGCAAGCAGGAGTTTGCCGTTCTCAAGAGGATGGCCGGTGTGTAGACAATCTTGGATTAGAATGGGGGTGGATGTCTTGGTTTATGTTGGCGATACTTCAGTACCACATGGCTTTGTGGGTGAAACTGAACGAATGCTAGCTAGCTGTGGGATTTGAGTGAGCGCAGTACAGTACGTAGTAGAACGTCGGAAGCTGCGAAAAGAAGACCACATGGTGCCAGCGTAATGTGATAAGGAGTATTGGATGGGCTGTTCGACGGGCCCGGCATAACAGCGCGACTGGCGGGCAGGCGCTGGGCGCTCACCGCTATCGAGTGCCCGGTTAGTGCCCGGCGCCGGCGGTCTGTGATCTGAGGGGCTTGCCCTCCAACCACCACGACCTCAAGACCGCGACGATAGCAGCATGGACAACCAGACGACTCACAGCACAGCGACACTTTTGTTCAGTTTCCTGCTCTCCTTTCTCGGCCTCTCGTGCGCGTCCATTGTCGGCGGTTTAGTGTGGCAGAGGGTGATAGCGCGGTGGCGGAGGCATGAAGGCCCTCCGGGCACAGCGGGGAGCATCGAGCTCTGGTCAACACCCAGGCTGTGGGATGTGTGCATTCAAGGCGGCTTATCGGCTGCCAAAGTCTCGGATTGCGCCTGGGAGCAGCTGCGCGCAAGTACCCGTTTTTCTCCTCGCGCGCGGAGCAGCGGAATCACAGGAACGCCTTGCAGCCCCTCGCACTCCGCCTCTCCGCCGCCGCCGCTAGCCACAGCGGCGTTGTGGTCAAACCCAGTCCCGCGACGTGGACGTCGAAGTGGAAGCGGCTGAGGTACGTTCGTTCAGAGCGCAGGGGGCAACGTGCTCACATCGGCCTCGCCCCTGTTCGCGTGACAGCCCATTCCGACGGGATAGGGCCGCGTTCCAGGCAAAGCGGAACATATCGGACGCCGTGGAAGACGGCTTGGATCTAGACGGCCGCCACGCCTCTATCGCGGTGGTCATCGCGTACCCGTTCTGTCCAATCACGACAGAGCTGGGGGAGTTCGCGCTAGGGACCGCGCACATGTCGTGCTGCGAACCTTGCGAAGGACGTAATACTCCTTGGATTAGCCACACCTGAGAGCATTGGCCACAGCCCATGGGGTGCATCTCTTTTTCTGGATCTCTGTTTGTACTATAACAACACCCGTGCTGTTCAACAGGCTGTTCTGTCAGCGTCTGACGCTCCACCGTACCACTTGGCAAGTTCCGCTTCCCTCTCCAGAATGCAAGGAGCCTACCGAGGATGTCGGCTCTTCTGGCCGCCTAGAACACAGCGCGACCATCCCAGCCTCTGTGTTCTCTCTGGTCTGATTCGTCGCCCCATCTAGCTATTCTTGCCTTTCTTCGTCGGTAAGCATAGGTGCGTGCCCTAGGATCTTCTGCCCTGTTCGCTACACAGGGTGTGGCATATGCACTGAATCGCACTCCGGCCATAGCTCTCATACCGTGACCAGCCGCCAGAACCCGGCCCGCCTCGTTCACAGCCAATTAGGTTGCCGTCGTGCTGTACATCAACCATTGGACTGGAGGCTACTCGGCAAAGCGTAAGTCACGGCCATTCACATAGCATCCGCGTCTGCGGAGGGCTGCATCATGCCTGACGATCCCAGGATGGAGTAAAGGCTCAAACTCTAAGCGGCCATACCTTTCACATCGGCCCACGACGAGCTGCCCGAGAAGGCAGGCCTTGCGACATGAGCTTGTCGTTGCTGATGGAAAGGGAGGAGCGGAAGGCCTGCAAGGGCTCCTTTGCCGTAATAACGCACGGGAAACGATGCAATGCTTCTATCGCCTCGGTATCACCATGGAGGTACCGCGCGTCATGCGACCACGGCCGTCCTGATCTGCGCCGACTGTTCTCTCTCTCTTTCGCCCGCTCTGTGCGATCTTCCGCACGATCGCGCTGCGCGTTATCTCGTATGCATCTCTCATGAGCGGCTCATGTCCTGCACGGCGGTACTGAGTCTATAGGCTAGCACCTACCGCCACGATCGCCCTCGGCCATCGCGAACCAGAAGACGGCGTGCCGGTGGGTGTTCCTGCACACGCACCCGCTGCCGGTCGCTCACATGTGCAAGGCTCCAGTGTGTAGGTTCCGCAGGCGCATGTGCTAGACCACGGGTAGTAAAGCTTCCGCCTCGTTCAAGGTCTTCCCCGCGATTTGGCCACGTTAGTCGAGCGCTCAGGATGGGAGACGGCGAGCCGCTGTGTGTCCTGCTTTGGCCTCCTGGCCTCTTGTGCCATTCCCGATATCCTCCCGATGGGAACAGACCGTCGGCATTTCGACTTCTGTGCTTCCCTGGCATTCGTAGTTTCGTGAGGGAGGACTTTTGCCAGATAGTCTGGTTTGTCATCAACGGCATTCCTATCCCTTACGAGTCAAGACACAGGTCACGCACTCCCAATTCCCGGCAGTTCATGTGTCACCCTATGGTGTCCTCGAGCGCTGCTTGAGCAAGGAAGCGCATTGAGATGCCGTCTGTGGCTAATGCACGATGTGGCTAAAGGCACCTCGCGCGCAAGAAGCCTCGCCATCTCGGGCAATGTGCCCAATGAGGCCAGCAACACCTCCCGCCGAACGACATACAGCGCTTCTCGTCCCTCATCCTCGGCACGTCCCTGCTCACTCGGTCAAAATTCGCGCACCCAGCTGTACGTGTTCTGTCCTATCCGGAGTGCAGACATGACGCCACAACAGGTCTAGGTCGCGGCAGAGACACACGCCTGGCGCGCTTCGACGATTCCCCCGTCCGCAGGGCACACAGCCCGTCCCAGAAGCACGCTGGCAGCACTTTCCATATCGCCCAGCTGCAGCGCGACGCTGGAGGTCCCGACCCAATCGCAGCCGGTGCGTGGCCCCCTCTGTGTTCGCGCGGAAGTTCTGGCGCGGCGTGCGGCGGCACACATGACCTCCCTCGCTGGCGGGTCACCGTGGCTGGCCCCGCGCGCGAGGCGGTCATCTCGCCTTCTCCCGACGCCGCAGGCGCTGCAGAGGCACCTCCGAGGCCGCTCGTGTCAACATCCTACGCTTCTCTGTGATCCTTGTGCGCTCGGCGACGCGTCTGGGCCGCTGCCTCGAGCTCGAGAATGCGTGTGGAGCGAGGTCCGTCGCGCCCACGAAGGAAGCAGGAGAACGCGTAGGGGGGCGGCCTTCTCCAGGGCTGTTCTACGCAGACACTTCTCCATGTGGTCCTGCCCGTTCTCCTGTCCCCCGAGCGAAGAGAACACCGCTGGCATGCTCAGCGATAGAATGTCCAGACCGCTGCTATTGAGTCGTATCTCCCTGCGGAGCGTCGCGCCATGCGGAGTCCGCTGGTTATCTGTCGCCGATGTGGTCGAGCAGGTTATTCGCCTGCCGCTGGTTGCGTATCGGGTGTCGGGGTCAAACGTCAAACCCTTCGTTCAGCGGCGGGCCGCGGAGAGAGGGCTACTTCTCCTCTATCGACCTTGGAATATGAGAAAAGTCTAGAACACGAAGCTTTTGCGGTCCGTCGGACGCTTCGCCTCTTCTCGAGGTGAGCGTGAGTTGTACAGTGTCGCTGCTGAGCGAACACATTTGCGTGGATATCGCCTCTCCTTTCGCGGACGGGCGCAACCTCCACGTACCCGTAGGTCCTGTCAGCATTCCTTCGAGCCATGTCCGCTGTCGCCTCCGAGTCGAGGCCTTCGGTCTCGAGCCGCGACAGCAAAGCGTCCATTGGAGCTGGTGCACCATCAGAACCAAGGCCCATGGGCCACTACGGCTCGCCCGGCGCGGCTCGTAGGTCCCTGTGTACCTCGCCTCGTGTCCGGCGGAACAGGGCGGGGGCGAGTGCCGCACCGCACCGCGTGCCCGCGCATCAAAGCTGTCGGTCTCCCGGGCTAGCGTCGGGGTGGCGCGCCTGAGGAGCTTACCCGCGCCCGCGCGTGATGGGTGCTCCCGCGGTGGGGGCGCCAAGTCCTCGAGAGATCGTAGACCGGGCCGCAGTGTTCCTTGCATTATTCGTAGATTGGTCCTGCAGGCTGCCCATCCACGTCAGGGAGACGTCAAGACGATGATTGAGGGCGTCTTGAAGCGAGCGGAGTCATATCTCGCTATGAACAAGGACGGAAGCCGTTCAAGAGCGGTCAAGCCGACGCAAACTGTGCATCGTTGTACGTATCCCGAGCGATACGAGTCAACCTCCAGGGCGGCGGAGGGCAATTAACCTCGCTTATCCTACGCGGAAGACGTACACGACGAGTACTCGTACCATTCCACGCATCCCACTCTTCACGATCCCTGTCCCCAAACCAGTCATTCGCGCGGGCTCTCGAGCTCCGAGCTCCAGGTCGAACCCCACATCATCCTCGAGTACTTATTCGGACCGGACATCCTCGTCTTGAACATCGTCCCGCCGCCACCGCATCCACCGTTTGCATCATCGTCCCTCGGGATGGTTCCTGTACAGTACGAGTCCGTCACTAGTCCGTCCCGGCGGACTTCGGCGCTCAATCGGACGGTAATTGTACGCGAGCGGCGGGTGAACACCACCCCCGCCAGGACACGATATTCGGCCCTGTCTACATTCTCTGGTCCTGTCCTTCAGTCGAACCGGTCCGTACGTCCCTCGTCGGACCTCCTCGAACAAACACCATTGCTTCTGATGCAATGCTCACCGTCTATATACGCCTTGATCATTGTCTGCGTGCGCGCGCGCGCGCCACCGCCGAGACTCCGCTAGCGTGCAATGATGGCGTTGGAGGAAAGAAAAAAAAAAGGACCGCAGACCTCGAACGCCAGCGTAGGACTTTCGCGAACAACAACAACAAGACTTTTTGCAAGAACCCAAGCGGCGGGCGCGATCGAACGCCCAATGCCCAGCTTCAGCTTCAGCTGTGATTTTCACGGGTAGGATCACGATCTCGGCTCCGGGCCCGAGCTCCGAACATCATACCGCACGGAAGATGCGGTCCGCCCCCGGCCCGCCCGCCCAACGACAATCCACGGGTGACGCCGTACGGCGGTACTGCAGTAGTCTGCCAGGGCGCCGGGGGGTGGAGCTTGGGCTTGGGCTGGGACGGCACCGATGCATGCATATGGCATATGCATCATCGTTAGCCAGAGGGAAGATCCACAGGCACGCCCGCACGGGTGGGCAGGAAGTACTGTACGGCGGGCTCTCGGAAACCCGGGTCACACGCCCTCTCAGGCTCTCAATGACGATAGCCCAAGCGGGCGGAGTTGGAACTGCCGTGTGGGGACGGGTTTGCGCTGGACAGTGTCGAGAAACGCAAGGGCGGGCGGGCAAAATGCGCGCGATCGATGAGTCGTGGGTCGTGAAGTCGATTTGCGAATGGGGAACGACGAAAGAGGCAAACTGGGACTTGGTGTAGGATAGACATACATTGTGCACAGAAAAATACAGCGGGCACCGCGAGAGCTACTAGATCCTTCCCCGGTACGTTCGTTTCGTTTCGTATCATTGTGTCTTCTTCTTCGAAAAGCGTACCAATTCCTGTTTTTTTTTTTTTTCCATCCAACATTCACCGGCCCATCCATCCCTACAAAAAGCACCTGTCAGTAAGCACGATATTGCGATGGCACCGGACCGCACCAGAGCCGGTGCCGGTGGCGGGGGGTGAAAGAGCAGAACAATATGGAGCGCGTAGTGCGGGGTAAGGCGATCTCGGACCGGTAGGAGTGCGAAACAATTTGCAACGGCGGCGGGGGCATGATGGTACGAGTGCGTTCGACGGAGCAGGTCCGAAATGCGGTGTGGGTGGGGTAGGGGGGTCGATGGGACGATGGGGTAAGGAGGGGGAGGGAGGGAGGGAGACGGCTCCAGCGTGTGAACCTCCCATGGAGTATCCAAAACCCCGCAGGGAAGAAGAATGCGAGAAGGGGTGGTGTGGTGGCAACCAGAGAAGCGCACCCAGAAGCGCAGTAAAAGGAAGAGGAAGCAAGGCAGGGAAATGCAGGATGCGAAGAGATCAAAGAGAAAAATGTGGAGAGATAGGGAGAGGGGGGGGGGACTCACGCCATCGACGACGAGCAGCTCGCCGCACACGTACTGGCTCGCCGCGCTGGCGAGGAAGACGACGGGGCCGGCAAAGTCCCGGGGCTCGCCCCACCGCCCCGCGGGGATGCGCTCCGAGATCTGGCGGAGCCGGACGGGGTCCTGCAGCAGCTTCTCGTTCCTGCGGGGCACCAAGGTGGAACATGGTTAGCGGCGTTACACGATGAATATAGGACAATGGAAAGCGGGAGGAGGGGAGGGGGAGGGAGGGGGCTTCTAGCTCGTGGGGGCGGGGGCGCGCATCACACGTGTATCACCCGCCCGTCGCGGACACGAAGCACAAGGGCGGCAGCGGCGTCGAATGGTGCGAAACACCGAATAGTCAGGGGAGTGACATCGCGCACGGAGCATACAGGCGCAGATGACCTCCCACAGCGGGGGACGAGCAGCGTGTCAGTGCGCCATGGGCGATGCATCTCCACCACAAGCGCCCTCCGGAAAATTCCCCAGATCCCAGACAGAGTCCAAACAGACACGCATCGGCGAGACGGCGAGTCTCACGTGGCCCCCGGGACTGCAAGGGCAGCATCATCAGCACGCGGGCCCGCACGCCCGCGCGCCTGAGCGACGGACATCGCGGAGGCACCGGAGCACGGCACGCTCGGGTCCGCAGAAGCCATCTATGGGTTTCTGCGTGTGCGGGCAATAGAGTAGGGCGAGAGGCAAAAGGCTAGAGCCTACAGGAGACGTGCCGCGCAAAGGTAAAATCGAGCGCCCGCCCGTCTGCCCGCGGGAGAGCGAGCAGGAAACAGAGAGGAGAGAGAGGGAGGAGGAAGGGGAGGAGGGGAGAGGGGAACGTACATGTCGGTCGCGATGTAGCCAGGGCAGATACCGTTGACCTGGACATTCTCCTTGCTCCACTCGTTGCTGAGCGCCTTGGTGAGCTGCCCCAGGGCACCCTTGGCCGCTGCGTACGCGGGCACTGTGAACCCGCCCTAGCGGACGCCATCACGGCACAGCAACGGGGAATGGAGGTCGAGGGAGGGACGGAGCATGCGCGGTCAGCTGGGAGGTAGAGGCGGAGACGGTCGGGGTACGTGCCTGGAAAGTGAGCAGCGAGCAAAAGTTGATGATTTTGCCGCGGCGGCGGGGGACCATGTGCTGCCCCGCGGCCTGGGAGAGGAGCCAGACGGACTTGAGGTTCACGTTGAGGACCTGCGCGTGTCAGTGCATCGCGGCGCGCAGTGGGAGAGTTCGCGGTGGGGAAGACGAGGAGGAAGGTAGTGTGGTCGTGCGGGCGTGCGGCGGGTGGTGCGCGCAGGAGAGAAGGCGCGGGGTGTGGGAGATGCGCGATACGGCAGTAGTTCGGACAGGAGCCACAGTTTGTGCATGGCGCAGTCCGTATGGCAACGTGTGCGCGGAGGGAGAGTGTGCGATCCGTCGACGATCGGCCGCGGCGACCAGAAACAGGCGAGGAGGCAGGGACGAGCGGCCAGGTGACGTATCGATCGCAGGGCGAGACGCAGAGCGAAGCCGGTCGTGTATCGAGCCAGACGCGGGCGCAAACAACAGTGGAAAGGAGGAGCGCCGATCCGCGATCGCGATCAGCGAAGTATATGCGCGCACGGGAAAGAGGAGGGACATGAGGCGGCGTGCATGACGTTCGGGCGAGGAGGATGGGCCCCGCCGGAAGCGGCGAAAGGAGCGTCGCGCAGCACAAGCCAGCACGAAGCGGCGCGTTCGCGCGAGTCGGACGGAGGCGAGCCAAACGCAGACAGGGCGCGCGGAGAGGTGTGGCAGATTCGATCGCGATAGGCAGGGACGAGCATCGCGTATTGCGTCCGAGGATGTGCGACGAGCGGGCGACCGTCGAACGAGGACGGGCAAGGCGTGACCACCAGGGCGAGAGTTAACATCCGAGCAAGCACGCCATACGGTCGCAGGAGACACGATAAGACGAGCAGGTGAGTTTGCGAATACGCAGAGGGCGTGAGTGGCAGACGCGGCGAGAGAGTAAGAGGGTGTGCAGGTGACGTATCCGAACATGGACACATGAACGGCGTCATTCCCAGCACACAGACGCAGGCGGCACGTGCAGGCAGAACATTGCAGACCACGGCGGTGTGTGAGGTCGCGCAAAAGGGGAGGAGGGGGACAGGGGAGAGGTATCGGATAAGCCGGGGTGCGCCGTCGCGTTGGGTCGGTTCAGACGAGGAGGGAGGATGTGCGAGGCCAGAAACGGGCACGGGTTGGAAGATCCGTGGAAAAAGGCGGAGAAGAGCGGCAGTCAGTAAGAAGCCGTGGACGCGTCAGGAGCGAGAGCGAGAGAAAACGAAACAAGTCAAAACGGCGACGAAATGAAGGCCCAAACAGGCGGACAGACACCGGGAGGCACGCCACACACGAAAGCTAGAATTGGACCGGGAAGGGAGACACGCACATCGTCCCAGTCGCCCTCGGGGAATTGCACCGCCGGCGATCTCCGCTGGATGCCCGCGCAGTTGACGAGGACGTGGATCTCGCCGTCCATGGCGTCGAGCGCCCTCCCGAAGAGGCCCTTGACGGCGTCAAGATCTGCGAGGTCGCACTCGACGACCTTGGCGGTGCGTCCGAGCGCAACGATCGCGTTCAGCGTCTCATCGTTGGCGGACCCGGGGCGTCTGACGAGGCAGATGTTGGCTCCGGCCTCTGCGAGGGCAATGGCACACGCGGCACCGATACCTGCGGAGAGTGCACGATAAGGGGGGTCAGTGGGGGCCACCACGACACAGCGCAGCGCATCAGCAAACGCAGAAATGGGGTAGAGTTTGGGAAAGCGAGGAAGAGGGACGGACCACGGGTAGCGCCTGTGATGAGCACGTTTTGGCCAGCAAGCGAAAAGAGGCCTGGTGCGGGGATGGCGGGGGTCGGGTCCATCAGAGCGGCGTTCCGTGCGCTGTTGGCTGGGGCGAGGGTGGTTCCGAGTATTCCGACGACGCAGACGGTGTCGAGCTCGCGGCCCTCGACGCCAGCTTAAATGTTGGCGGCGAGGGCATAGAGGACGTCCGGATCGGGCAGGCGAGCAGGAAATGATTATTGCGGATTGGGGCTACCCCAGACCGGCTATTTCCCCGGATCGGAGACCGGGACGGGGAGCCGGAGGAAGCCCCCTGCTGGAACGCGTCCCGCGCCATTCGTGGTTGGAGGAGGTGCGCAGTGCGGGGCGTGGCAGGACTGAATGGGCCGTGCTGATAAGACGTTTTGCAATCCGGGCGAAAATGCACGGCAGACGGCAGGGCGAGTGCGGCAGACTCCAGAGGTGCGCGCGAAGCAGACGGCGGGTGCAGCGCGCGTGGAGGGCGAAGCCGGGAGAGGGGGGACCCTTGCTTACCTAAGCAGAGGCGATCACGCCGCGGGCGGTCGGACCGGGCGAGGGACGCAGACGGGGGCACAGTGCGAGTGCAGCTCAGGCTCAGGCGCAGGCGCAGACCGAGGACGCGCTCCTCACGAGACTCTCCTCCTCGCCCGTATAAATCCCTGCGTCCGCCCGTCCGTCTTTTCCGTAAGCCGCCCCCCTCCTCCGCCGCCTTCGTCGTCTCCTCCTCACCCCTCCTTCTCGCTCACAATGTCCCCCATCGCCCTCCCAACCCAGCACGCAGCCGTCCTCCATGGCGCAAAGGACCTCCACTTCGAGGAGCGCACCCTCTGGCCCCCACACCAGGGTCAGGCCCAGGTCGCCGTAATGGCCACCGGTCTCTGTGGCAGCGACTGTGAGTTTCCTGTCCACTTCCAACCGCTACTTTGCCCGTGACCAACCGTCCATCACCGCGCGTAGTGCACTACTACGCCCACGGACGTAACGGCGACTTCGTCGTTCAGGCACCCCTCGTCCTCGGCCACGAAGCCGCAGGCATCGTCACCGCCGTCGGCCCCGGTGTCAAGCACCTCGTCCCCGGTCAGCGCGTCGCGATCGAGGCCGGCATCATGTGCAACAACTGCTCCTATTGCGCAAAGGGCCGCTACAACCTCTGCAAGAACATGCGCTTCTGCAGCAGCGCAAAGACCTTCCCTCACTCCGACGGAACCCTCCAGGAGCGTATGAACCACCCCGCACACGTCCTCCACCCGTGAGTATCTGCTCTCTTGCTCTTACACCTCCACCTCCATTCCTCCTCCCTCCGATACGGGCCACGTGTTGGGCATTCGCTTACGGCTACCCCGGCGTCTCACAGATTACCCGACAACCTCTCCTTCGAACAGGCAGCCCTCGCAGAGCCCCTCTCCGTGCTCATCCACGCAGCCCGCCGCGCAGACTTCACGCCCTCATCACATTCCACCGTGCTCGTCTTCGGTGTGGGCGCCATCGGTCTCCTCGCATGCGCACTCGCCAAGTCCTATGGCGCGACTCGCGTCGTCGCCATCGACATCAACCAGACACGCCTCGACTTTGCCCTCCAGAACGGCTTTGCGCAGCAAGTCTACTGCCTGCCCATCACTGACCGCGCAAAGACGACGGACGAGCAGCTCCGGCGCGCAAAGGACACGATCTCCGCCGCCCTCGCCGAGTTCAACATGCCCGACGGGTTCGACCTCGTGTTCGAGTGCACCGGCGCTGAGCCGTGCATCCAGATGTCCATTCACGCCGCTGTCACCGGCGGCAAGGTCATGCTCGTCGGCATGGGCTCGCGGAACGTGACGCTCCCGCTCTCGGCGGCCGCGACGCGCGAGGTCGACATCCACGGCTCGTTCCGGTACGCGCACACGTACCCCACCGCGCTCGCGCTCCTCGCGTCGGGCAAGCTCCCGAACATCGAGAAGATCATCACGCACCGCTTCGCGCTCAAGGACACCGCGCGCGCGTTCGAGCTCCTCGCGCGCGGACGCGACGACGAGGGCCGCATGGTCCTCAAGGTCATGGTCGGCGCGCAATGATCGTAGAGCGCCCCTCATAGACTCGTCCCCCCGTGCCCCCCTTGCGCCTTCCAACGCCGACGGCTTGACTTGCGCTCCCTCTCATTTCCTACCTATTCTCCCGCATTTTCCCACTTCTTCATTCTTCTGCACGAGCACCTCCCATGTTTCTCACGAGTTGGCCATGGCGCTGCGTCCGCCGCGCGCGTGTATATTGCATCCCCCGCGGGAGACGTTGCAGGTCCCGGAGACGGCGACGAAGACGACGACCACAGGCGGCGCGGCGCGTACATAGAAAAGTAACTTTCCACAGCGCGCCCGCGGCGCGGCACAACGTCATCGGCCCTTCTCTGCTCCCGCCCACGTTCATCTATCCTTCCCTCCTCCCTCCTCTTTACCCCAACCCAGTGTGCTCCCCTTTGACGCGCTTCCCTGCTCCCGCTTCTCGCTTCCCGCTCCCCGCATGCCCCCGTGTATTCTAGCTGGATCCGTCCACAGCGCCCCGTACGTGTATCACTACCTAAGTTCGAGACCTTCGACCCTCCTCCACCCCACCGCACGCGCATCCACATTGGCTCCGTATTTCCTCGGCTCTCCGCCAGGCTCACACCCGCCCGCCCGCCCGCGACGTCGACGTCGCTGCCGCCGCGCACCCTTCATACCCCCCCCCTCACATTCCGCATCCCGCATCCTCTTACCCCCCAAGCGCGATGGCGATGGCGATGAGTGATCCCTGATTCCCGATTCCCGATTCCAGACCTACCTAGTACCTACGCCCCGCACGTATCTACCCCGCGAGAAAGAGCCCGCTGTTGTCTGTGTTTGTATACGCACATGCCTACTAGTCGTTGATGCCGTCGCCCATGCCCCCACTACGCCGCGCTCCAGTACTACCAGTATCAGTATCAGTATCAGTACCAGTACCGCTACCGCTACTACTGTGTGTTTTTACAATCGTATCTATATCCTCCGCGCTCGCGCAATGCATGTTGTATCTGAATCCCCGATCCTGCAATGGCATGACCTTTGATGACGAGTCTGTGTTCGATATACACTTGAGCGTGATGCATTCTGTATTGTCGAGTGTGTGCATCAGAGGTACTGTAGCTACTCTTGCTGACATCTACTTTATAACAAGTCTGTCGAATTCTCCTTTGCAATCCGACTATTCGTCACCGAACATGATCAACTTCAGCAACTTGGCATGAGGGCACCTATGGGTGCAAAGCTCGTGATACTACACCCCTCCGTCAGACGTCTACGATCGGTAGTATCGGGGTTATGTACACCGAGGGCCGTTTCCGCCCGGGTCGTATGGCCAGAGTGTTGAAGCTCAGGTGACAACAGTGGAAGGCACGCGTACCGGTGTGCCTTCCTCGCGACCTCGACGCCGACACGAGTGGCGCTCAGTTCTGATGCGTATGTATGTGCGTCCATGTGTGCACGACGCTCATGTGGTAGAACAATGATGCACCACCGCCAATGGTGTGCGCGATGCCAATGGCCTAATATGGCGGATAACGGTACAACGCAACCGCCATGCGCGTATCCGTATCTATGTCTTCGTCGTCGTGCATGTACACCAGTGGGTGAGGCCCTAGAACTACGGCGTCATGGTACGTCAAGTTCATTCGGGCTCGTCATAGTGCAGCCGTGCAGCCGCGGCTTTCATTTCCCTCGACAGTGTATGTATGACTGCCGCCGGTCTAGACTCAAGCTCTCTAGCACTGACGCACTCGCGGCACTGCGTCTTTAGCTTAACTTAGTCGCCTCCTCTCCGTCGTCCCTCTCCGCGGGGTTCTCGACCGCAGCGTCAGTGTCCACCGCCTAGACCGAGCCCGGCCGCCGCGGTCGTGCTAGCAAAGCCAAGCTCAGGCCTCAGTGAGGGCGCGTCCGCCGAACCGCCCGGGCCCGCTCGCACGCCCGAGATAGACGATAGACAAAGAGACGCGTCGGGGGACCCGGGAGCGCACAGCGAGAGCGTGGGTGCGCGATCCACGAGGGCGCCTGAGCCTGTCTGCCTCCCGCTTCGCCCGTCCCGCACCGCCGTACTCGCAGCCCAAGATCTGAGCGGCGAGTATCAGCTCGGCCCCTGGAGGCTCGCAGCGCCCGCGGTTCGCAACGGCAGCGGAAACGGACGCGGGTCCCACCGCGGCTCGCGCTTCGCACGCCCGGGGGCGCGGGAGGGCCCCAGGAAGCGGCGCCGTCCCGGGCTTCCGACGATACACCGCACGCCGCGGGCGCGCCCTGCGCGGACGGGCGTGCACGCACATGCGCGTAGTGATGCATATGGCGAAAGATGCGTAGGCCGCAGGGGTGGGCTTGGCTGCTTAGAGCAGCGCCCTCTCCTCAGTGCCCGCGATATTCAGATTCGGCCCTGTCGCCCTGCGGCCGGGCCCCTGCGCCGCACTCTGGCGTGTTGCGCGGGCGCGCCGGTGGGCGTCCTGCGCGGGACGGACGGACGGGTGGACGGAGTGCGGATGCGGGCCCGCGCTGTGGGAGTCGCACCGTGGGGAGACTGCTTCCTCTCGCGTGTGCGATGGCAATGCACGTTCGGACGACGCATCCGTAGCGGAGTTGTTCGCAAGCGCGTGGCGCCCATAAGGTGGACTCCTGAGCGTGGATGCTTCGATATGGTATACAGTGATGGATGGAACTCGTACCGGTCTTGGAGCCGCTCCTCGGACACCGTTGGGGACGGGTAATAGAGGGTCGTTTCTGCGAGAGGATAACGCTGCGCTTGGAACCGTTGCCGACGGCGACCGTTCAGATGTCTTTGCGAGACCCAAGGCCTTTGCGCGCCGCCCGGAACGGTATGCTCGGCAGCGCACGTCTGCGTCGACGAAGGCGAAGATCTGCATTACGGTCCCGGGCATCGTCACTTGTGTATTGCTCCACTCCACCGAGGTCGCTCCGTGCAATACTCGAGCGGGCAAGTGCCCGTCTACCTTCTGCTGCCGGACGATGCTGCCCGCGCCCATGAGCCATGGATGTGGATGCCATATTGCCCGTCCATGGATTGCATTTACGCATTTTCGGCAAAGTTACCGCACTCCGGACAGGTCCTGCCATGATCTCGCAGGGCGGCTTGAGAACGAAGTACAACGGTGCGTCTTCGACTCCACAGGTCGTGCGAGCGAGAACGGCGGCCCAGGCGGGCGCACGCCCGTAGTTAACTCCTAAGTTCACGGTCCCTGCTTCGATCAGAGAGAACGCCGGACGCACATAGAGCGACAAAATTATAGCGTGCGCACGTACGAGCTGGGAAACGCTTCCTGCCACTCCTCCGCTCCGGCCCGTACCACCCTCTCCCAAGCCCACAATGAGCGCACCACCTCCAGCCGCGCCGGCATCTTGACCGACGAGGCGACTGTCCGAGCTCTCAGAAGCCGACACAGACACTGGCGCGAGAACATAGGGATCGGCCTCCGTGACGGTGCACAACAGAATCGAGCAATGGCATGCCCCGATCCCGGTGCAGGTCGTTCGCAGAACCAGCACATGAGATATGCTTGGAGAGCGCGAAGCGTGCGGCCTTCCCGACATGACGACAGGGGCCCTCCGCGGCTCGGTGGTACGAGAGAGAGGGGCTGCCCGTCCCACAGTATGGGCAGCTGCGACCTGCCGTCCGCCCGTGCTGCCCGCTCGGCCGAAGCTGACCACGATGGAAGTCGCTGTCATCCAGGGGTCCTGGCGCACGTTCGTGCCCTTATCGAAGCCGACCCCCACGAACGCTTTCGCGGCCGCTCGCGCGGCAACGCGCTGCTGTCCTTCCGCCATCGCAGGTGGATCTCAAGCGCAGCGTTTGTGCGCCATGGGGCGCGCACGACGCCTGCCGCGCGTGGCACGAGGGCGCGTAGAGAAGCACGAGGCGGGGAAGAAGCAGAAGCCACCATTGCGCCGTTCCCAGCCTGCAATTACCGGACATAGCGCGCCCGGGGGAGCGCGAAGCACCCCGCATGTGGAGAGCGAAGTACGTCAAGTAGGCCGGTGGAAGCACAGGCGGCGGAGCCATGAAGGGGCGCGCGACGTCGGAGGGTACCTGTAGGCGGGTTGGCGCGCCGACATCGGCTTGGGAGGCGCAACGAGGCAGGGCGGGCGTTTGGACGCAGCCGTAATGCGGTTCTACGGAGCTGTTGCGACGCCCTAAGATAGGGAGAAGCAAGGTCGAAGTCAAACAGGAGGTGCGCTCATAACCGCGATACGCGCGACACAGTAGCTGTGCTGCCAAAGCGGACGCGATAGAACGGCGCCGCGGGCGCGCACGCCGACGTGCCGCCGCCCACGACCTGCCCGTGCCGCATAATTTTGGGCGGAATGAGGCCTGAGATGAGGAGGCAGTCGGGGGAAGATTGTCGCCTATAGAGCGCAGGACGGCTGCCAGGAGCAGAGCGGGCGGTGGCGGCCAGCCACACGTCGGAGTCTACGCCATTCAGTGTTCGCGTCTTCTCCTACCTTTGACGTAACATCGCGCTCCTGCCGAGCGGTAACAGCCCATAAAGCGCACACGCGACCGGCCCTTCCTACAGGGAGGCAGTCACCGGACTGAGTACCTCTTTGGACAGTGACAGGGCGATTCGAGTGAGGTCGGAGCTTACCTGAGAACAATATCAGACGCACAACGACCAGCACGTCCGCGGAGTGTAGCCGAGCCATGGGGGATGAAGGTGCACCATGGCGAAGAGTACCCTTTCGTCAAGTCGCTTCCACCAGGCCGGACAGGCCACAGTCAAGCGTGTAGAGAGAGAACCGCCGTCGGTACGCAGGACCGGGCCGGCATTTGGATAGGGGTCGTGCGAACTGCCGTACAACGCACGGAGGGCGTCCCGGATTGCATACGCGGAACTGTTGCGGACGTCCCGACAGCCCATATCTGTAGTCGGGTGGCAGCCGGAGGATTAGGCTCACACATGCACGCGTGTACCGTACGACTGAACCGTACGTACCAGCGATGGCTTCATGGGCGCATATCGTGACGTAAAGCACGGTGGACCACAATCACATTTCGGATCATCCTCATCGACTTCATACCGCGCATGATTGCGTCGAGGGCACCCATTTCGTGTATAGGACCCGCCGCGAGCTAGTCATCGGTCGCCGTTTGACGTAGTGCGAAGGCGCTTGCCCTGGTTCAGCGCAGTACCTTGAGAGCTTGACGGCCGTGGATCAGAGGGATTCTGAAGTTTACGACCGATCGGCAAGTATGCGGCGCGTCATGGGTCAGCAGGTCCCAGCGTGAGGCGCATGGAAATCACATTGTGCCTTAGGGTGCCCGCAACGCTGCAAGTCCTGTTCGTTGCCGAAGAGTTGCTATCCTTGGTTACTTCGTTTTCGCAGCTGCGAAGGCGCTCACACGAGCAATGTTGAGCAGAACTTGAAGCACTGTGATGGGGTGCAAGCTTCTGGAGAGTTGTGATAGGCAACAGCCGGAAGCATGAGGCAAGTAGGCCGAGAGGGTGGACGCCGATTAGGTACGGGAAGGGAGTCGAAGTGTGGCTCTCGAGTACGAGGTTGAGGAACTCCGGACCGGATCCGATGAGCGCGCGCGCGGCAGTAAGCACCAGAAATCGCAACAAAGCGATGCGGGGCGCAGGGCTCGGACCAACATCGATGGCGTTGGTTCAGACTCCGAGACCTGAGAAGCAGATGTTCCCCAGCACGGACGAGCACTCAACGCCATACCGTAGACGCTGTGGCTATCGGGTGCGTCCGGGTGAGATTTCGAAGTCAACTAGCCAACTGCGGTGACCAAGCACTAGGGCGGAGGCCCTCAGAATCGCAACAGAAATTTTCAGAGATCACAAGGTGGTGGAGGATCCGAGACGACTCCAGAGAACACGAGGCCCTAGTGGTATCGCCGTGGATGGACTTGGAAGCGGAGGCTTTCGACCCAGATCACAAGGCGATGTCAACTCTTCACAGAACTGTCCTGATGTCTCCGGGCACGACTAGCCCAAACAGGCCCATGGAACGCGTAGGAACGCGCCTCATGCCGACGGACATGAATGTGGAACGAACCTGCGAAAGGCAGTTCGCGTAGCATTTACTGTAAATCTGTTCCGCCCTGAATGGCTTGAGTGGGAACTTGGGCAGGACTGACGGCCGGTGTAGGATTTTGGAATCAGTGATCAGATGTGCCGTGAGATACTATGAGAGCGACCGTACTTTCAGCGGCGAAAGCTCCGATACAGTATGGAGTCCTGTCGGCGGAACCCTAGTAAGCATTCAAGACAGAGATACCCCTCCATCGGACCTACTTGCCTTTTCTCTCATGTTACCACATGCTACTATCAGATTTTGCAGCGACTTGTAGCCCCGCTGTGTTGACACGGCACCCTGATAAAGCCGCTGGAGATGGAGTCCTGTGCGAATCCGAACTTTCAGCGTCCGGCGAGTTCAGGTCCGCACGATCTGTTGACAAACTGAGGGATGACATGAGTTTCGTGATGAAGATGGAATGCCTCGAGACGATATTTGGGCTCACAGAAGTGCTGTCCAGACTCTGGAGTAGCGTCCGATCAAGTGTCCGACTACAACATAATTGAGTGGGAAACTCAATATACAGAAACGCACCGAATGGTTGGTATTTAGTTGCCTGATTTCTGGGGCCCAGTTAGTGTTTTTTCCCTGGCAGTACTCTCGTTACCACACAATATATGCCTTCCATAAATCATGAGGGTCAGAACGGCATGAAGAGGCCTATATTGGGCGAGTACCGCTCTCGTTGGGTAATAGCGAGAACCAAGTTCACCAGCATGTGATCTCGACCGCGATATGAAGGCTTGCAAGGCGAGGAATAGACATTGAGTCCAATATGACGAACGCTTGGGCGGTGGGTGTAGCAGGCAGGAGCATCTGGTCCTCGACGCTCGTCGTCAAGGGAGATCGCTGCAGGATAGATGCAAGTACAGTATTGAGGGCAAGCGCCGCTTGTAGATGAGAGTTAATCTTACATAATCATGCCCACGCGGCTTTCTGCAAGTTAGCTTAGTGGTCGATCAGTGTTGTCTGACGTCAAGTCACAAGGTCAAACGGAGTCAAGCCTTTTGACTTGACTCCCTTGACCGGTCAGTGACGGGGTCAGTGACCGGTCAGAACCCACGTGTGTCCCGGCGCCTATACATGCACTACAATGGATGCGGTGCATGGCGCGTCGCGCGTCCCCGCGCCGACTCCTCTGATGCGCGACGCGCGTTACCCTCCCTTCGCATCTGCTCCACGCCCTCTGGTTGTGTACTACTCGCTCGCAAGCCACCTTACCGAATAATATGTAGCCATCCACTAGAGCTATATGGGTGCCCTCACCCTTGAATCAGCCTCGCAACACCAACGTCAATCCGGGGCCCGGGCTTGTTTCACTATACTAAACGTCGCCGTCTCGTAGCATAGAGACCGCGCGGTCTCCTGTACAGTACTAGTAGCAAATTCGGGCTTATATACTGCCGGTTTTTTGGTGCAAGCATCCGCCCTCATTCTTCACGCCATGGCTCCTACAAGTCCGCTCTGGCAGCTTTTCGAGCGCGTCTCGGACGGCAGCGGCAAGCCAGTTAAGTATCTCACTGACCGGTCACATCTCTCGGCATGGTGCACCGGTTGTGTGACTGAATGTGTACGGGTTCTTCGCGGACAAGAGCTCCTACAACATAGCCAAGGTCAAATCACGCGTTTGCGCAGTGCAGAAGACATTCGTGCAGCCGGTAAGGGCATACAGCTACATCTACCATACCCGACTGATCTCTGCGTGCTCTGTGCTTCCCTAGTCAAGCAACCTGGTCTCGCCTCCCTCGCGTCGACTTGGAAAGGGCCCTCAAATATTATGCATGACTTTTCTGGGGTTATCCCGGTTTGCGGGAAGAAAGACACCATGCGCGCCCATGCTCAGCGCTGTCCATTTGCAGATCCCACGCTTCTCCAATCTATCCTGAGCTCATTAACTGGGGACTTTCTGGGCGCAAACGAAAACCACCCTGCCTCTGGTCTGACCCTTCAGCAGCCGCATACCCCGGGCCGGGCACCCCTTTCCCCTGCCGCAACTATGACCCCCAATGTGCGGACCTCCAACCATAGTGGTGGCAGCCTCCCCTCGGACTTGTCGACGAGCTCTCACTCTCCTAGTGCTGCCATGTATGGAACACCCCCGAAACGGCTGAAGACGTCGCCGTCCTTGCCAGGCATCATCCCAGTGGGCTCCGAACACTCTACCGACAGGGTTCAGGCAGGCTCTGCTGCTTCGGAGCGATGGACGGCAACACGCAACCAAGAGCTTGCGGAGGACTTGTGCGAGCTCTTTGTCATGTGCAATATTCCTTGGAATGCGATCGATAACCCACAAATGGAAGTCTGGATGGCGAAGTGGCTCCCCGGCGCCGCTGTCCCGGACCGACGGAAGCTTGCAGGGATATATCTCGATGCCGCGGTCCAGCGCGCGCGCGCGCGCACGCGCAATCAGGTCTACGGTAAATTGGGTACAGGGCAGAGCGACGGGTGGAAGGATATAGATAAAACTAATGTGGTGGCGTCTTTGATGGCCGTCGAGAATCAGGTGAGTGGTCTGCGCTCTCCCTGAACATCCCGGAATAAACCATGTATTTGTCTTACTAGGTTCACCCCATCTCCACCCATAACATGACAGGGCGTCCGAAAACGGGCAAGGAGCACGCGTCCTTGATCAAAAGCGACATGAAGATCATGCAGGATCTGTACGGCGTTCAACCGATCGCTTGGGTGACTGACGACGGCCCTGACGGGAAGTGTGCGCGGCGCCTCCTTCGCCTGGAGTTCCCGTGGCTCATGATGTTCGCCTGCTGGGCGCACCAGTCAAGTCTGCTCGCTGGCGACTACCTTGTCATGCCAGGCTGCTCCGAAACCATTACCTCTGCGCTGGACATCGTCCGATGGTTCAATAACCACAGTGCTGCACTCGATCTCTTCAACCAGGAGCAACTGTTCTCCCGTCCTGATCGCTCTCGCCCTCTCGCGCTCATCCTCCCTGCTGTGACCCGCTGGACGACGCATGAGCAAAGCATCACACGGCTTCTGTCCCTTTCGCGCGAGATGAAGGCCTGTGTCCTACGTCACAAAGAGCGTCTGCTCGAGATCGCGTCCAAGAGCCAGACTGCGAACGCCGCGGCCACAGCGCAGAAGGTCATTGTATCAATTGAAGACCACACATTTTGGACACGCCTGGACAGGTAAGTGTTCTCTGATAACTACCATAACATGCAGACCACTGAAAATGTGTTGCCAGGGTCGAAGCGCACCTCCGACCCCTCGCAATTGCGACAAACATCTTGCAGGCATCCAGCACACGCCTGGACCATGCTCTGCTCGTCTTCGCCAATCTGTATCGGATGTACAACTGTGACGATGTCGAACCTGAGGTTCGGGAGAAGCTCCTCACCCGTCTAGAGTTCCGCTGGAAGAAAGCGGCTGGGGATGATCAAGATCTCTTCATCCTTGCCGTCTTCTTCAACCCGTATGTCCGAGGGCACTGCTTCAATCGTGAAGTCCTCACCACCGCAGACATTGTGGCCCTCGCCCGCAGTGTCTTCCAGCAATTCTATGGACGCCTTCCAGATCCAGAGTTCACCTCCGCCCTCATCGACTATTCACAGGCAGTGGGGGAGTTCTCCGCTGAGAGAATGAACTTGCAATACCATAGCCATATGGCAGAGAAGCAGGAAACCGTACGCCGCTTTCATCACAGTTGTAATGCCATGCAAGCGCTGACCTTCTTTGGACATACAGGAGCCTGATGTAGCACAGGTGTGGCGCCTGTCCGACCGGTCAAACGAGGCATTGGCTATCTGTCCGGGAAGAAATGGTGTCGCCAAGTTGGCAATCCGCATCCTCTCGGCCATCGCGAACTCCGGAGGTCCCGAGCGCGCGTTCAGCGACTACGGTATTGTACATACCAAGTTGCGTAACCGCATGTCCACCGAAAGCGTCAGCAAGATCTCAACCGTGCGGATGTCCATCCGGCGAGAGCATGCGGAGAACGGTGTTCACCGGCGGCGCCTCAAGCGCAAACTCGGCCTGGATTACGAGCCTCGTGTGCAGGACTCAAGCCCCGCAACCGCCGATCTCCAGCAGGATCATGGAGCTGTTTCGGAGAGCTCCGAGGATGTCGACTTCAGTTCCATACACGAGCAGCTTGTGGTTGATGCAATCGCGTCGTCAGCACCCGAGGACGACGACGAATTCTGCCCAGAGCCCCGGGCCCACGTCGAGGCACACACAGCACCTTCGCATCCATCTGGCAGCTCCGTACCTCAAGAGAGTCGGGCGGCGGTGCCCATCGCCGGGCAGCCTCGGCCCCTTGTACTCTCTTTGGACGATCTGCAAGAGGAGCCTGCCACTGGCACCGTGCCAAACCGTTCGCGTACTGCAGCGCGGTCACGGCGCCGGGTTCAGTTATCTCTCCGCGAACTCTTTGTATACCCGATCGCATCCGGGCCCGCAACTTCGAGAAGCGTATCCCCCACGAACACGGCCACAGTGCGCGACGCGCTCGCACCGTCCGGTCCACACGCGCGCGCGCCAACTCCCGTCGTCTCAACCGCGGTCCTCGACTCCATGACGCGCGAAGAACGTGACCTCGAGAGGCAGCGACACTTTGACTTCATATGGAGAGGGGGAGTGCGCAACCATACTCACGAAACTCTTGTTTGCGAGCTCATACAGGAATCCTAGTCTCATTTCTGCGTCAAACTCCTACTGTACATGGCCTTCGGCCGAACGCATAATCCGTATTACTAATGAATATTGGACTCTCGGCCGGTGTCTTTTGACCGGTCAGTCGTTGACTTGACGTGGTTGACCTGTGACTTGACTTCTGATCGACCGGTCAGTGACGGGGTCAGTGACAACACTGTGGTCGATCACCTCGTCCTTGAAGCCTCCTACAGACTTGTATGAGCACCGCCAACCTTGCTTGTTCAAAATCCTCAATCAGCCGCTTCGATATCGTCAGGCGCAGATCTTACGATGCTCAGGTATCTGGAATAGGACGTGTACGGTACTGTACTCTTGATACATAGAGGCGCTGCTAGGGAATACTCTACACAAGTACCGACGAGCTCCTTTACGAGCTCAGTGGACGCCACTCTGACTACTGACGTCGTAGCGTCCAAGTTCGTACGCACACTCACAGCCATAGGCTGCTTGCATAGTCTCTTTTCGATGCACGATATCCACCTAATGGCGCGTGCGCCCAAGGTCTTGCTGACACGCCTGGATGTCAGGATAGTCGACCCGCCCACTAATTCTGATCCTCAACAGACCGGGGTGTCTGTACTGTCTCGGTGTCCACCGTCGCACCGGTACGTCCGTCAAGTCCCTGAGGCCTGAAAGGACCAGGGGAGCAACGCTCCATCCTGAAGAGGCAGCGAGCCGCCCTCGTGAGATGACGTGCTTGACATCCGCAAACCACAAAACACGCCCGAAGCCGAAGCGCGTCGGTGGCTTCAGGAGCATGACCAAGCATCTGGCAGTCCGTGGGCTACATTGCTAATGCGCCCCCCTCCTACGAAGTCTGATGACGCGCTCACGGATGGGCTATATAGTCTCGTTTCCAACTCTCTCGCAGTGGTCTTCATTCGAACACCGAAGAGGTCGACGGCTGTCAAAGACACCATTAGATATATCGCCCCTGCATGGCCGCCAAACGCGACGTCACCCATCTCACTGATATCAGCAAGGGCCTCGCCGAGGCGGACGGGTCGTTCAAACGCAAGCCGTCCTCCTTTCGCGGGGTTATCGAGAAAGGCGGCGAGTTCGAGCCCGAGGCGGGTAGGTGCTCTCTCCTACTGCTTTACCGTCATGTGAGGAGGACATTGCTAACGTGTCCCCCTTTCCCGCAGATAGATATCATCTCTACGTTGCATACTCATGCCGTACGTTTTGTGTTCCTTGTCACGACGTTCGCGACCACTGGATCCTCACAAATGGGCGACAGCGTGGGCCACTAGGACTCTCATAGTTCGAAAGATCAAAGGGCTCGAGGAGATCATAGGTACAGTTTCCAAGTCCAATATTGCATTTCATTAGTATTAGTCGCTTACTCGCGATCTCCTCAGGCACTACCGTTGTGGCTCCTATCATAGGCGAGCATGGCTGGCCGTTCGGAAACGTGGTACCCTTCCCCGGCGCAGAACCAGACCCGTTCTACAACGCCGAGTATATCAAGGATATCTACCTGCGCGCGGATCCCAACTACGAGGGGAGGTAAGCTTGCGACGTAACGCAAGTCGTCGTGGTCAATGCTAACACGCTCGTTGCATAGGTTCACAGTCCCTGTGCTGTGGGACAGAAAGACGGAGACGATCGTGAACAACGAGAGTTCGGAGATCATCCGTATTTTGAACACCGCCTTCAACCACTTGCTTCCCCCGGAGAAGGCGTCCATCGATATTTACCCCGAGGTGCATAGGAAGGAAATCGACGAGATTAAC
Source organism: Trametes polyzona (assembly GCA_022606195.1). Taxonomy (NCBI): domain Eukaryota; kingdom Fungi; phylum Basidiomycota; class Agaricomycetes; order Polyporales; family Polyporaceae; genus Trametes; species Trametes polyzona. The sequence continues at coordinate 24,933 of JABYQF010000019.1, forward strand.
GAATGGGTGTACGACACCGTCAACAGTGAGCACGACGCCCCTCAAGTTCCGCTTGCACGTTTACTCACTAGATAATGATCGCTAGATGGCGTGTACAAGGCCGGTTTCGCCACTACCCAGCAGGCATACGAGGCGGCCGTCATCCCGCTCTTTGATTCACTCGACAGGTTGGAGAAGATACTCACTGGGAAAGAGTACCTCGTCGGAGACCAGTTGACCGAGGCCGATGTCCGGCTCTTCGTAACCATAGTGCGTTCACCTTAGCCTTCGGTGTAGACCCTGTCAGACTGAATGCGACGCTGCCACATCAGGTGCGTTTCGATCCAGTATACGTTGGACACTTTAAGTGCAACCTGCGCACGATACGATACGGCTACCCAGCCATCCATTCGTGAGTACTGGTTCCCCGATGCCTGATAGGCAGAAAACGTTGTGCCGCTGACGGTGCCTCGGCATTGCAGGTGGTTGCGGAAGCTTTACTGGAACAACGACGCGTTCTCTTCGACATGCAGGTTCGACCACATCAAAAACTCCTACTATCATCAGAAGAACGTAAGTATTGTGCATGCAAATGGTTGGTTCTGATGAGGAACGGGAACACTCACGATCCCCCAGGTCAATCCTCACCAGATCGTTCCTCTGGGACCCATACCAGATATCCTCCCGTTGTAGTGCAGAAGTGGATGTGTGTGAATGTCAACATTTTGGGTGGTTCATTACGGTTTGTTACTTTTGCCCCGGATGAGAATTCAAGAATGGACTGGCAAGTCCGGTTCGTCGGACATTCCTTCTCTCTCGCCCTCGTCAAGTCGGATATCCCGATGTCCGCTGACAGAAATAAGGGGGAACGCGCCCACAGCTGACTTTGCCACAGTCGCCGCGCGTCGACGCGGGCGGATGCAAGCGAGGACGGTTGAGGCGATGAGTGACGCTTACGCCGGGTTATGACGTGCTTGTGCGCGTCCTGCCCTTATAAGGCTGGACGCGTTCACGGTCCCCGACGCATGAATCAGCTCCGCCACTCTCTCTCGCGCATACAGTCAGGCCACCGCGTCAGGCTCTTCGCGACGGGCATAAAACCACATAGGCCAGCCGTTAGATCGCTCAACTTGCCTCATCGCATCATGTCTACCCGCGACGTCTCGCATTTCACCGACATCTCCAAGAGCAAGACGGCGGAGGACGGCTCGTTTAAGCGCTCCGCGTCCTCGTTCAGGGACTTAATCAAGAAGGGCGGCAAGTTCGAACCTGAGAAGGGTGGGTTGATCTGACGTCCGCGAGCCGAGTTGAAGCTGAAACTGGGTGTGAATAGGTCGCTACCACCTTTACGTCTCCTACGCGTGCCGTAAGATACTTCTCCGAGTAACACTGGATCCCACACTCACCAACGACGTCTTCAGCATGGGCGACCCGTGCATTGATTGTGCGCAAGATCAAGGGACTGGAGGAGTTCGTCGGTAAATATGCTCGAGATCCGAGCGTCGTATTACTACTGAACTTTGTATCGTAGATGTGAGCGTCGTCTCCCCTCACATGGGGGAGCACGGATGGCCATTCGCGAGCGCGGATGCATTCCCTGGAGCCGACGTCGACCCACTCTTCAACTCCCAGCACGTCAAGGACCTGTACTTGCGCGCGAAGCCGGACTATGAGGGCCGGTCAGCGTTCGCGCCGCCATGACTCGCCTGTGACATCCTGAATCTTCACTCAGGTTCACCGTTCCCGTGCTCTGGGACAAGAAGACGAACACGATCGTCAACAACGAGAGCTCGGAGATCATCCGGATGTTCAACTCCGAGTTTAACGACCAGCTTCCCGCGGATAAGGCCGCGATCGACCTCTACCCCGAGTCTCTCCGCAAGGAGATCGACGAGATCAATGAATGGGTATACGACACCGTCAACAGTAGGCATTCCGCGAATCAGTCGGTGCGCGCAGGCTGACCGTTTTCACCGCAGACGGTGTCTACAAGTCTGGTTTTGCGACTACGCAAAAGGCATACGAGGCCGCAGTCGTGCCGCTCTTCGAGTCGCTCGACCGCCTCGAGAAGATCCTGACGGGCAAGGACTACCTCGTCGGCAACCAGCTCACAGAGGCGGACGTGCGCCTCTTCGTGACGATTGTGCGCTTCGACCCGGTCTACGTCGGCCACTTCAAGTGTAACATCAGGACCATCCGTGACGGATACCCTGCGATTCACCTGTATGTCCCCTGCTCCGTCTCTTCCATGAGAAAGGAAGGACCGCTCACGACGTGGTGTGATAGGTGGCTGCGGAAGCTGTACTGGAACAACTCTGCGTTTTCCTCGACCTGCAACTTCGACCACATCAAGGTGCACTACTACTGGTCGCACCCGCATGTGCGTATCACAGATTGCCTCCTCGACGAGAGCGATCACTCATGTTGTTTGTGTTGCAGATCAACCCCCACCGTATCGTCCCCGTCGGACCGATCCCCAACATCCTCCCCCTCTGATCGGAGCGTGATCTTCATTCGCGTCTGAAAGGTTTAGCTAGGTTATGTGAAGCCGGTAGCGGTACGCATGTAAGATATGCACGAGAAAGCGAGCCTCTGCCAAGCTGTGATTGGTTCGCAACATGACCATTGTCCGTCCGCAACGGGGAGGTAACGATATACCGTCGCGCGATTCCGTATGCTGCGGAACGAACATTCACGTCTGTGCGCGCTGTCGGACTGGCTTCCGACAAAGACGGTCACCCCAGGCAGGACCCTGAGCGATCTATCAGACTGGATTGATGCCCGTGGGAAATGCGTCTCAGAGACGTCTCCCCACTACGTACACTCCCCCTGCGTGCCTAATATATCCTCCCTGGAGTCGTCCAGCGTCTCAACATCTGATGGGATCTCGTTGGTACTTCCGGCCGGACATGCGTCTGCTGCCATCTGCTGTTCATACCACTGTTATTATCCGTCACTATCTTCTCCTGCTCAGGCGCGACCTCGCCACTATGCTCCTACTGCTCGCTGCCGAACGTACGATCATCCAGCGGTTGCTCTCAAGAGCTTCCAGGTTAGCTACCCACCTCGCCCGACCCCGCCACGTCAAGTACCATAACGCCAATCCGCAGGAAGCCATCTTCGGCCATCGAACATGATTGTGCGAACCGCAAGCCAGCTATGCAGGAAGCCAATGTACGTGATGACATGACACTCGCCGATTCAGCTCCCGGGCCCCCCTACCTTGTGGCGAAGCAGGAGGGAGGCGGATGTATCGCAGTCCTTGAGAGGTGAGTATCCTATTGACGTCTACCAGCCCCGTCGAGACGTTGATGCTGCCCAGGCATTATCTACGAAGATCAATCAGGAGACTGTGTATAAGCTTATCTAGTCGGAACGCGCTGGGGAAAACATCGTATGTATCATCCCCCCGCGGTAGCTTGGAGCGTACATCGGCAGAGAAATTCGGTAGTATATAGCTCAAGACGTTCGTGAGAACGACTGTGGCTCTCTCCGAATAAGCGTCTTTGAGTACATTCAAATGGACGTATGGACGTGTGTGACTGCTGATGTGCCCTGGTACGTCTTGCCCGATGTTCATCATGTCTTCCACAGAAACGACTGTAGCTACTCCGGAACGAATATACACGGCTATATCCGCGTGTACTTCACGCACGCTTGTTGTGATGGTTGTGATTCCTCGCTGTACTACATGAGTATCAACGTCGGCATGGAAGTAAGCACCGAAGTTCCTCGTAACGTTTATGAATACGTTGACGGATATGTTCCCCGGTACATTGCCCAGTCTATGTACATATATATGATGTCCCAACTTACAAACGATCATCAACATGTACGTATGTCTGTTCTTCAGCATATAAGTTGACATGCATCTACTCTCGGCCAAGTGGGCTGCAACAATAGTAGCTGTATTTGCATGTCGCTCCGGGAGTGGCCTCTCACATTCAAGTGGACGAGTTGATTGGCAATGGATAGGTATATACATACAATGTACACGTATGACGGTGGCAATACACAGTACTACGAGGCAGGCGGGGCGAGAAACGACTACCCGGACTGAGGTGCGGATACGGCAGGATATGGCAAGAACACAAGAAAAAGCTATAGTCGTGGCCCTCCTTCCCAGCTGACCCGAGAATCGCCGACGAAGGGGTCCTACATGGTAGGGCCGGGTTGACCAGGTGCACTACCATCACGAGACTCGGGTGCATCATGCGGCGATGATGCCGATGGGCGTCCTACTTGTTGCTCGGGAAGGGGAGCAGGGGCGGGATAAACGGACGGCGAGGGAGGGCGGTGATGCTGGGGGTGTAAATGGTGCCCCACAGGGGGATAGCCTTGCCGCACTGGTGGTTCTTCCCCATGGCGCACCGTCCATGACGGCGGGTACTGCCCATGGTGGTCGCCGTAGTAGGTGGGATGGCGATGATAACCCAGCGGCGGTCTATCGTAGAGTTCAGGAGCTCCTGAAGGACCTGGATGCCATTGAACGATAGGCGGCTCCGGGGCTCTACGCATATGCGACGGATGAGAGGTGTCACGGTGGTCTTGCGAGTCGTTGTATGGTACGAGCTCTGCGTGGTGCCAACTATGCCGATCCACTGTCGAACCCTCTACGAATGAAGCATATGATATCAGCGTGACGGCCGTCAATGAATTCGTAGGTATTTACCGGCCGGTCTGCTGTATTGCATTTCGACCTGTGGGGGACGCTCTGCGCTGCTATGAGACATCGCAACGCCGCGCCGGCCGGGGTCACCTTCGCCCGCGAGCTGGTCTGCAGTGACGCGCTGACCCTCAGGCGTGGGTGCCCTTCCGTGTGAAGGTGGGTTTCGGCCAGAATATGCGGCTGTGGACAACAATAATGTCAGCTCTACCTTTGGACCAGCCGTGGAATGACACAGCTCTCCGCACGTACTCGGGGCGACTTCAGGCACACCATACGCCATACGCGGGCCTGGCCCCCAGCGACCGCGCATGTCTGGGTGGAAGGCTATGCTATGATAAGTCATTGTTGCGATGGACCCTCACACCGCTCACCGTAATTCACACCATCGGGGTGCATCTGTACTTCAGACTAAGCCTAGGTCAGCGTCTGTTACCGGTGGGGGCCTCGACCAGCTTACATATTGTGAGCCTGTGACTGTGGACTCGCCGTTGTTGCTGCCGCCTGGTGCCCCATGAGGGTAGCGGTATTGATCTGGAGCAGGCATGTGACTGCGAGGGGGTTGTGATACTATGGGGGCCGCGGGTATTGCATACGGGTTTCGGACGGGCTCAGGGCCACCTCCTTCACCCACAGATGAGCCCGCACGATCACGGCCCGGGTATCGATCATGCTGAGTATCAACGACGGCGATGTTTGTTCGAATCTGTACACCGTCATTCGAACGCTCACTAGGATTGACACGCGGACGTACCTCAGCACGAGCAGCTGCGTCAGACCGTTGGTTAGTCTTGCATTCGTACGGACTCAGTATCGTGGGACGACGTACCCGGGCGCTGCACAGTCGAAGTCACGGCCGCTACCTGCAGCGCACCCGGAGCGGGCATGGTCAAGCCACGAGCCTGTGATGGAAGGGGTGAGAGCTGAGCGAGATCATACTCAGAGAACGCACCTCGGCAAGGGGGTCGACCTGAACATCGTGAGATTGCGGAGCATCAATGCCGCGTTGCTTGGGCGGTCGGTCGGTATCGGAGGCACGCGTATCGGAGGCACGCGGGGCGGCGCTGGCCGCAGTACTAGGAACATCGGCCACAGGTCTCTGCATAGTGGATACGTTGGCGGTCAGTTCTCGCAGCTTCGTGATTCAAGAACATACATACCTCCCCGTCCCGGGCTTCCCCTTGTTCTTTAACTCGACGCGGTGTCGCATTTGAGCGCGGAAGCATGCCCACATCCGCAGCGCGCTCCTTACCCTTCCAGGGCTTGGATGAAGACTCCGCGCTGGGCACGTCCTCCTCGGAGGGCAGCACAAGGCCAGGCGTGTTACCCTGAGCCCTCTTCTTCCCGCGAACGGCGCCTCGTAGAGTGGGTGAAGGACTGGGGCTGTCACAGAGGTCGTCACAATCGAGGTCGATGACTTCGGTAGGCGCGACCCTTTGCTGGCGCTTCTTCTTCGGTGTAGGTATCACTACATGGACCTGGCGGAACTTGGGTGGGGCGACTACGGGGGGTGACCGCACCCTCGGGGTGGAAGACGGCTGTTTGGCGGGTGGATCCGAGAGCTGTTGCTCACTCTCAGCAGACATGGGGGTTTGCTCGCTGTCGGAGGATTCAGTACTAGTTATGTCCGCAGGATCACCCTTGCCGGCGCCGGCCTTCGTAGATGACGCTTGCCGGGCTTCACCACGCGTGTCAGTCGTTCCGTCGTAAAACATGCGCCTCGCGTGGCTCGCTTTTGACTTCGGCCCAGGAGGTGCACCGTACACGATAGGAGACCTGGACTTGACGAGATCTGTATGAGGTACAGTCAGAGAACTTACGCAAATCGGGATGATTGATAAACATACCGGCGACACTCCCTTTATGGATCTCAAAATGGAGGGGGTGGCGAGGATGACGGAGCGCCTCGACTAGGCAATCTAGAGCATATGAGGGCATACCGGATACACCTCGCTGGTAAACCACGGGCTTGTGCTTCCTCACTTCGCCATGCTTCAACGGCCGTGGGGGAAGGGGAATGCCTTCAGGCCAATTCCGAATGATGATAGCGTTGGAGGCGAGCTTGTTGAGAAGGTCTAGCCATGGCCACTTGTTCTGGCTGATCAACGTATCCTTCCCTATTGAGCCTGGAGATATACGGCATAGGTGTCAGCTCTTGCATATGGAATACAACTACAGCGACGCACTTAGTGAGCGCTGGAAGCGCTTCTTGATGTACTCCACGCGACCCTTGGAAGTCAGCAGGCCATCGTCGTCGCTGTCGTCGGTGTGACCACGGTTCTCCTCGTCCTCATCATCGCTATCGCCATCGCCATCTGCATCGTTGTCGCGACCCTTCGTATTGGAGTCAATGGTCATCTTCGCAACAGCTGCGGCGCGCGCCTTGCCCTTGGCAGGACCTGGGATAGAAGACGGTGCTGGTTGTTTTGTGCCTGGTTGATCGGGTGGAAAGGCTAAGCTAACGTGCTCCAGAGACACGGTGTGGCTACACCCGGGGATCAGTCACGAATAGCATTGCATCGCGCCATTACGCACTAGACATGTGCCTTCAAGTGGCTGATCACACCATCGTGATCGGTCCTGCACCTCGTTTCGAAGAACTTCGACGTGTGAGGATCATCGCTCCATGAGCGTACTGGTGGCCACGTACCCCGGCGGCATCCTTTGTCTCGTGAACCACAGCGAGCGCAGTGTCAGAGTTAACGACGTTACCGACGAGCGCGCACACGCTGCTGAATCCTTGTACGTTCTGGAACGTGTCCATCTAGTAGTTGGAGTCAATATGAGCAAGGATAATGTGAGGGCGAGATGACAAACGAGGTCTTTCATCTTCTTGGCTGCCTTGTTGAAGTCTGCGCGCCGTTGTGCGACCGTGTGACTTTGACCCTGGCGTAGCTCCTGCAGAGAACGGTGCTTCTGCAATATCTCGAGGGCGTGGTCGCCGTGCCGCTTCTGGAATGTCGTGTAACACATTGCACGTGTGATCGCGCTGTTATCGACGAAGTCGGGTTCTGGATAGCGGAGTCAGTGTGTGTGCGCAATTCGCGATGTGTAGTCCTCACTATTGACGACATCTGCCGATTTGGAGGAGACCAATTAGTATCATCACCAAATGCGGAGGGACACGACGCTGACCTTCAGGAAGGTACGAGATCTCCTTCGCCATGTTGTGAGCAAAATATGTTCCGTACAAATTCCACTTGTTATCTCGGTTCCGAGCGCGAGTGCTGTGGGCAGTGAACCACTGGTCGAAGACTTGAGAGACAGCGAGGCCAGTGGCAGTTGCAGTATCCTTCGCCTTCTGGAGCACCTCTGCGTAACCGGCATCGAGTAGGTTCCTACTATCATTGGAGATGCGGCCTACAGCACGCTCTTCGTCCAGATCGTCAGCGCCCAGCGAGCGGACGTCGTCCAGATCAAAGAGGACACTCGCATCAGGACCTTCGACTACTGTATCCCTACTACTGTCATCATGGACGCCCGAATGTATGGGGGGCCGAGAGTCCGCACGGACGTCCGAATGTACGTTAGGACGAGGATCTTCACGGACGTTTGAGGGATTGTTGTGTTGGGCGTCTGCATCAGTCCTCGACGATACATCCCTACGACCATCTTCACTGACGTCCGGCAATACGTCGTACTGAAGGTGCGCGTGAACGTTCGGGGCCACATCGTATTGAACGTGCGCGTGAACGTTCGGGGCCACATCATACTGAGCGTGCGCGTGAACGTTTGAGCGTACGTCAGACCGAGCATCTGCAGGGACGTGTATGAGCAAGTCACGGGGGACGTTTGCCTGAACGTCCGAGGGAGTATCATGGACAAGAACTGAACAAACAGGGAGTCAGGTCAGTGGTCGGAAGGGGAGAGAGAACGGGTATGAGAGGAACCGAGAACGCACTGTGATGAGGAGACGTACGTGTTTGTTCATCTTGGACGGCACGGAGGGTGACAACGCTGGGACCTGCTTCAGCTGTGGCCTGTGCGCAAGTGTGAGTGATGAGCTGCACAACCTCTATGTATCAGCGACTTACAGAGCGCGAAACGTGGGGACGACCACCCGCCTGAGTGTTCTGATGCGCCGGTGGAGGGATGTCAGAGCCAATGTCCACGCTGGGACGACCCATTGAGGTAAAGCCGGCAGGTGGAACGTTCAAGGAGACATTGGCGATGAGGTGATAGTCTGGGTGGATGTCTGAGCCAGTGTTTGGATGGACGTTGGGCTCGACATTTGAGTGCACGTCACCATGGAGATCCGGATGAACATCCTTACAGACGTCGCCTTGTACAGATGGACGGACGTCTGCATGGATGGACGGACGGACGTCTGCATGGATGGACGGGCGGACGTCTGCATGTACGTGCGAGCGAATGTTCGCACGTCCGGATTCGTCATTGATGCCGGCCTGGGATTGGCCCCCGACAGGCGCTTCCGGTTCAGGGCGCGCAACGTTTCTGTCCCCGACATGGAGGCGGGCGTTGTCTATAGCGTCCTTGTCAACCTGGCAGTCGGTTTCGGGCAGCGGCTTAGCGGGTGTGTAGTGCTCGGATTGCTGGTGGGTCGCTGGAAGGGCGGATGGGGGAAGGTGGACTGGCTCGACCAGAGGTGCAGCAATGTGTACGGAGCTGTTGGAAGGCTCTACAGAGATAAGTAGCGGTTGATCTGCAGTAGTTGCCATGCATGAGCGTGCGTCCACACATATGCATGAGAAACAGCCATGTCCAAGGTCACGCACCAGAGCTTCCGTGAGCGGATGTGGTGCGCTTCATTGCATCACTGGGGCGAAGCGCGTCTGTCTCGGTCGGCGCTGAGGCGTCCGCGTTGACTCCGCCTTCATCCGCAACCCGGTCTGTATCAGAGGCTTGGGTATCTGATAAACATCAGTTTGCAAGCACGGAATAGAAGAGATGCGTGTCACTCACCGGACCGTATCTCACTCAAGGGTGACGTCGCGGGATTGTCATTGAAGCGTCTCCCACTATCGGGGGAGATGGCACTTTGGGCGTGGGGAGTTGCTGTAGTAGTAGGTAAGAACAACTACTTCAGAAGCGGAAGGGAAGTGATGTGCATCCGTCTTCCGTACCATTGTCATGTCTTGAGGGCTCTTCCGCGATGGGCAGGTCCGGCGCCGGCTGCTTGTTGCCTAAGCGTGTCGACCTCCTCGTGCCAGTGGGCGCCGGTGTTGATTTGGCGGCCTTCTTGGGCTGAGTATGTACCACAACACTCTCAGATGCCTGAGCACCGACGGTAGCATCCCCGCCATTTTTCACGACGCCGTTCGGGGGTTGTGCATTAATACAAAAGATCAAAGCGAAGTGAAGCACCGCGCACCTTTCTCTTTGGCCCCATGTATTGCCTTGCGCCCCCACTGGTGAGAAACAAGCAGGGTTGTCGAGTAGTTCAGAAGGGTAGGAGGCGAGTCAAAGGCTGGGGTGGAGAAGATGAACGCGGTTGGATGTCAGGATGATCCCCGAGAGACCTACCCGCAGGACGAAGGGGCGACAACATCGGCCTGTATGACTCAACTTAGCTTCCCTGCATTCGGATGAAGCAATCAATGTACTTCGTAAAGTAGAACTCACAATGCAGGGTACGGTCACATCGGTGAGAGTCAGGTTGTTTCCGATCGGGGAGCCCCGCGGAGTATACGACCGGTAGTGGAAGGCACCGAGGATCCAGCACTGGGGCGAATCGTAAGACGGTTTTGCTGTTCTGGACGGAAGATCTCAGTAATCTAGCCTCCTGTGATTGTTATGCTTCGCCGATGGGGAGCGGAGCTTCGGCTACCGCTCCTTAGCACTGTTAGGAATATCCTCTGTTTGGGAAGTGCGACCCATCAGTAACAGACATCGTAATATGCAGCCAAAGACGTACTAGTACTCATGCTGTGGCCTCCAAGAATAAAGGAGGATCGCCATACTGGAACTCGGGGCGACGTTGATGAATAGGGGGACTTGGTTGCCTGTTGTGGCCAGCACACCAGCGTTCGACAGGCAAGTTTGTCCAGGTTTGGCAAACTGATTAGATAATTTATCCAAATGTGGACAATTCTCATCTACCCACCCACGACACTCACGACACTACCACTGTTTTTGCTCATTCACGCAACATCTCCTACCCAGTCCTAGGAGTACCACCGCTTCCCCTGACATTCAAGTATGTCTCAAGGCTGATCTTGGACTAGACATCATGGTTGACCCACATTCAACATCCACCTTCTTCTTCCCAGACTCGCGCTCCGGCCCACGTCACTGGAGAGGCTCAAGTCCCCGAGGGAATTCCCCGGAGGGGTGGCCCTCGGGGACGTCACGCAGCCTACGTGTGGCCTGGAACACGAGCTTTCCGATGGTTGTAGGTGAGCTTCCTATCCTGGACCCTCGCCGGCCCGCTGTGTACCAGATGCACCGGCATCTCACGCACGATCAGCATCCTTGGCAGATGTTGGGCTTAGACGGTGTTTTCACGGTGACCAGGCACCGGTACGTGACCCAGAGGCATATCCATGTCTGTCCAAGTCTCTTGCTGCTTGCTGACCTGGGCCAAGCTCATCGGCGTACGCTCATTGATCTCATAGCTTATCGTGTATCCCAGAAAATATATACCGAGGTTACATCACCGCCCGCAACCTCAGTGGAGCATGAGGTACGAGCCACATGGAAGCAGCCTAGAGACCATCGAAGAGGGCGTGGGGCGCCCCGTGTGCCGGAATAGAAGCACCACCGCGAACGATGAAGGACCCGAAGTCGGCGACGTACCTTGGCCAGGATAATGTATTTCCACGTCAGTCCTACGCAAGTGTCCGTTACTACAACTCACGGGGACACGCACCCCCACGCTGCTTCATGATGGAGGGAGGTCTTGAGCCCCCTCGTCGACAGGCTCCTCAACGCACCTTGCCTCTTGCCCCCCACCGTCACCCTCCCTCCCACCATGTCTTCCATCTCCGCGCAGCCCCTCACCGTCGCGACAATGGAACAAGTAAGTGATTGCAGCTAGTCGAATTCTGCCTTCTCATGGTCTTCCCAGGTTCCGCAAGGACCGCCCGATCACGGAACAGCTCGCGAGCTGTATCCTTTTGACGTGTTCTCACAGCCTCACACCGCCCCGCTCGCCCCCATCCTTGAAATGATACCCCAGATCGTAGCCGCCATGCCCAAGCCTGTGTTCCATCCCTTTTGTGAGGTGTCGTCTGATGCACGACAAGACTTGTATTCCTTGTTGTGCACCTCCACCGTGTTCTTCCATGCTGCCGCCAAAGCTCTCTGGACGTCACTGCCCTCCCCCGAGATCCTCATGCGAGTGTTGTACTACGAGTTGGGCGGAACCAACGTGACCCGTCGGTCCATAGGGCCACGCAAGATGGAACTCGACGTTTACAAGTAAGCTCGTCGCTTTGCTGTGTGCCAGCGACTCCTCTCTGAACTTCGGACCAGGCACATCGGGCGCCTGTGCGACAAGCACATGGGCGCCGTCCGACGTTTCTTATTCTATGCCCAATCAGTTGTACATCTGCGGGCGACCTCGCTTGAGACGTCTGGGTTCTTCTATGAGTACTTTAGCGCCCGTGTGCGCCTTGCCCCGACGGCCATCATGTTTCCCCATCTTCAGGAGCTCTCCTGGTTGGAGCATCATCCCTGTCTCGCGTCGGGCAGCATCATCCATATTCTCCGCTCCGCCCAGGTCTCGACTCTTACGCTGAAGTTTCCGGAACAGCCCTACATCACTCGATGTGCAAGTGGCCGGGACTTCTACACCTCGTCGGTCATCGACACCCTCTTGACAATATCCGACGCTGTTCCGGAGCTTCGTGAGCTCACCGTCCAGGCTCCGCCCACGCTCCCTATCCCAATCTCGGCAATACTGCGCTACGAAAAGCTACGCCGTGCTCACCTCCACATCACTCTTGCTGGTACGTTCGTGTTGTTATCGCCGCCGCCGTCACTGACTGGACAGTAGGTCCCAATTCCATCTTTGTGCCCGAGTTCAACTCCATCGAGGTCGGCTCATTGATGGCCATCGAGCTGCACTGGAACCCCCTCACCGATCTTCCCGCCGTCTACTCCATTCTCTGTGCTGGAGAACTACGCGAGCTCACCGTCATGGTGTACGGTAGCCCCGGTAACTCATTCACCGATGACCTGCTCTACCTGGCAGCCTCTACACCCCCGCAGCTCACTCGCTTCGAGGTCTACGCTCTTGGCAATGCCTCTCCCATCATCTGTGCCGGCTGTTTCGCAGACAAGGTCAAGCCTCTGCTCGCTCGCCGCGCTCTCCAACACATTGCCCTCGTCCTCACAGGGTACTCGCTCAGAGTGGACCCGCAGGACGTGGATGACATGGCGCATGCATGGCCGGACCTCCGGAGCCTTAACTTAAGCTTCCCGCTCGTTCCAGGGAGCATCTTCCCCGATATACGCCACGTACTCACTGCGATGTGCATGCGCTGCCCGCGGCTTCGCCTGCTCCACATGCCAGCTCTCTCGACTTCCGGCAATACCCGTTTTGCGCTTCCCACGTTCCCCGGCAACGTGCTTGGACTGCTCTCTTCTGATACTGCCCACTTCGGCCATCCTGTCCTCGACATTGCGTTCTCGTTGTATCAAGCATTCCCACACCTGGAACAAGCCGGCTCATGCGACGAATCAGCAGGGTGGGCTGAAGTAGCTGTGCTCGTCGAAGCCTTGCGACAGGAAGACCACCCCACCATCCTTGAGCATGTCGCTCATTGCATGCGTGTTAGCGCCTACGTCGGATTTCCGTACGTCGTGCTCATTCTCGTCGGACGTGTACTTATACTGAATCCTTGACAGTCGCTCCTTCTTCTTCATCATACACGATGCCCTTCAAGGGGTTCTGAACAAGGTGAACCACTGGAAGCCGTCGCTGTAGTGGTACTGATGCCTCTCATATGTCGGTGTGCGTCTGTCGTGTACATTGCGGTCTCTGAGCTTGGCCTTCTGGACCACCGAACATCTTGTGTACTGTACTACTTCTGCGTCGACCTGCAACTGTACCCACCTCTGAGATATGCAATGTAATGAGATATGGGACCCGAGTGCAAGTAACAGTATGGCACTGCAAAGCCAGTCAACTAACGCTCTGACCTTCGGTGTTCGAGCCGATGCCACGGTTCCATGGAGGGCGTCCATGCATGCAGCCTCCCCATATTATCAGAACATCTATGAATAGCCACACACTGTTACTCGAAGTGTTCTATGTGCTCGTACGACAGTCGGCTAGTAGGCCGCCGTAATCGCGCGCGATCCGTGGCCCTCCGCTCCATGTGGTCATGCCACGTCAGGATCCTGACTATGATGTACCGAACAAGGGCCCCAAACCCCATCGCTCTCACCCGTCGATCGCCATCTATGGGTACGAACCGGCGACGACAGTTGCGTGATGCACGCTGAGGAATCACACACAACACGTACGCATGTACGCATAGACACACGGAGAGGAGGAGAGGGAGCTAGGGTACAGTGCGTACGGCGTGCAAAGCGAGGAGTGACATACAAAGCAAAGTGGAGGGCGACGATGAGGGAAAACTACGTGGGCTGCTCGCCGGTGAGCGTTCATACAACACTATGGCTGTATCCGTCATGGGACTCTGCGACGGCGGAGGTGTCCCGTCCAGCAGCAGCACTGGTCTCGATATCCTGATATCGCAACAGGACGTCCTTGTTGTCATACTCAGGCAGGAAAAGGTTACGGCTCGTCCGAAGGGTGACAAGATGCCCCTGGCCCTGCCCGTCGATGCCCCCCATCGTATGCATCCTACGACCGCGACCGCGGCGATAGCCTTGTAGGCCGGTGTCCCCGCGGCGCAAGAGTGGCACGGGATCGGAAGCGAACAGTCGTATAAATGGATGAGGGTGACCCGCGCATAGGTGGGAATCCCTGTCATGCGTGGGGCGGTGAACGGAGGTGAGATAGAGTGGTGTACGCCTGACCGCGAGCGCGGCCGGAAGAATTGCCGAAGATGGCGGTCTCGGCGTGCAGGCGAATCACTCTACCTGGGGATTCCTTTCAGGGCTTGGCAGGGAAGATTGAGATGCAATGCCGTATGCGGGTGGGGTGCTGGTGAAGACGGTGTTCGTGGAGCCCAAAAAGACGTCTATACGCTGAGGACTTCACAATGAGCGCACATAGATTTTGGGAGTGTAAGTATAGCGGGGCATGGCGAGCGCGATAGTCTGCACTCAGGTTTGTTGCCGATTCTGTGCTACAACCAGCGCCAAGTTCACGGCGGCGCATAGTCATGAAGAAAGGCGATAACCATGCCGCACATGCTATCCGCCACGGGCGACAGCAGAGCGACGGCTGTCTAGGTTTCCCGGAGATACCTGGGGCCGGGGCCGTTGCTGCCTGAATCACCGCTGCAACCGGTCAATGCCCGGGTCGTAAACTGCTCCACGGCGGACCACTCACAGCAGATATGAAGCCATAAGCATAAAGTCGGAGATGCAACCTACTACTGAGTGAAACCGAGGTGCCGGCCACTGGAGGGGTTCCAATCGGCGAGGGGATAGCGGAGCAGTACATCAAAGGCCTGTAACACTATGTTAGCGGACCGTACACCCGGACGATGTTCGAAACTGACGGCCCTTCTCATATTGAGGTATTGGGCTTGTAGGGCGGCTGCTTGCTCAGCCCCGTGCCAATGCCCTTCTCGATGCTGCTGACTACGATATCGAGCGCTGTCAGTGCTGCAAACGCATGCGATTACATGGAAACGCACCAAGACATGCCACAGTCCATCGGCCAGCGCAAAGGGGGCGAGGTATTGCACCTCAAGACGGCTGCCTGTTGCGCCGTCTGGTTGATCAACGGCAGAAACGCCGAGTGCGGCTGGGCGGGAGCCAGCGAATTGTGTATGGGGAGGGGAGGGGAGAGGCTTCCGGGCGGCAGCGGCGGAGGTTGCCCAAAGGGCTGTGGGGCCTGCTGCCCAAACGACTGCGCAGATCGCTGGAAGTAATTCTGGCCAGGATACGAGGGATAGCCTGACTCGCTTGTACTCAGGCTCAGAAGGCAGCGGTGCCTGGGGCGGGTTGGCCTGGGGGTCGAGAAGGGCACCGATCCAATCCCGGACAGCCTTGTATCCTGCGCCAACGAAGACGGCGCCCACATACGAGTTGGACAACATGCAGGTCACCTGAGGGAACAGGCGAAGCTCTTGAGGGACAGCACACTCGACACTATTACTGGGACGTACCTCCGCAGTCTTGAGATTAACTTCCAAAGTATGGCGCACCTTGTCCCTCCACTGGTATCCCTCGACCCATTTCTCGACATCTTTCTGTAGGGCATTCACCTTTTCTTGCTCGGCAGGCGCGATGAGCCATGATCAAGTAGATCAGGAGTGGAACTTACCCCCAACTCGTCGGCCGCTTGTTGAGGACGTCAGTGTACGCGGCCTCGAGGATCTTGTGCCCCAGGCACGCGAGTCGTCGGCCGTCACCATAGATAGTCGCTGAGGGGCGCGCCAGAGAACGTTGTGCAATGCACAGACACATAGCTTCGCCGTCGATCTTCGGAGTGGGGGGTAGGTCTGGGTCCATGGCGACAGAGGTAGAGCGCGGCCGCCGCAAGTGACCGGAGGGGAGATGCAGTGGGAGGCGATGCCTGCGAGTATCTGCAATGAGATGAACGTACAACACAGAGAGAATCGGGACAGTGGAGAGTGCGCATGCAGTGGTCCAAGCGCGTCTACGCCTCGCCATAGGGCCGTGGTGCGACCCGGCGAACGAGTGCAGACTGGCCAGCGAACAGACCAAGCATAAGCAGCGAAGCGCGAACAGGCGCTGGTCTCTATGTGGGAGCTATGTGCGCGAGCTCTTCTATCTGTCTCATTTGTACATGTATGAAAGGTCGAATATAGGGCATGGGTTTATACAACAGAGATCTCAAGCTGATGACCCTAGTACATATGTATCGGTAGTTCATGTGAAGATCACCCTATAACCAGTGACTACAGCTCAAGCTGGCACCGTGCCGCTTCCAGACTCAGTGTTCCCTGCGGCTGCTGTCGCAATACAGACCAAGTAGAACATGCGCACGCGAAATTGAGCAAGCTCCTCCTCTTTCAGCCGAAGCCCATCGAATCCTTGCAGCAAGGCGGCAATGCAAGCAAGTACCCAGACGCCGCAGTCGAACTCGTTAGTCTGGAGCGTTGAAGTCTTGCATACGATTGCATGAGTATGAGCATCGCGGGTCCTGGTGGGTTCGTTTGAATCTACTCACTGCGATAGGATAAGCAACCCAAACGGTCTCGTGTAGCACGGGCCTGTGCGTATTGTGACCAGCATTACGTGCAGCCTCTAGTAGGCGATGGACCAACTTCATCAGATCCTATCGAGTTGACGTTCGTTGATGTTAGCGGGTACAGCCGCATATAACATCGCACATACTCACCTCGGCGTCAGCCTGCAAACGTGTCTTGGACCGGAAACTATCGAAGTACACGATGCGCGGGGGGCTTTCCGTAAGATAGATGATGGCCACAGTCCAGTGCAGGTCCGGGGACCGGTGATGGATGGGTATGACCCAGGTATCGGCTCGCCAGTAGAGCGTCCCTGCCGTGTCTCTCCACAAGGCATTGTCGTCGGAACCCGCACGATGAAGGGACATTACTCGAGTGGACAAGATACTCAGGTCCCTGCTCTCGCGGCCTTCCGGGCCTCCGAAGTAGCGGGCGAGCACCTCGGCGCCGGTATTGATACAGTCATCGCTGAGCATCTCTCGAGGACGCTGAAGGCGTTGCAACTCGCGCGCGGGGAGGATGAACCGACGTCGGTATACTACCGTTGGGTATAGGATGTGGTCGCCAAGTATGGAGTGTGGAGAAGCGAATGTAGGAAGCGGTATGTCGGTAGCGTACTTGAGGCCGTACTGTGATGTTTGTCACTTCCGGGTGACGGTATACCGAGGCCAAAGGAGAACGAGGAGTCTTACCTCGGGCGGGCAGCTGTCAGCGAGATGTAGAGTCAAACCGAGCATATCGAGGTCGTCGTGTAATGTCGGAGACACCGAGGAGTTGGGCGGTTGGGCTGTGCCAGTAGTATCCCAGTCCAGATCTATATCGTCTTCATCGTCATCATATGCCAGCATCTGTTCGAGGGTGTCATGTGCGATCACTGAGTCTTCTGTGTAGTCTGCCCCTTCCATATTGCGAACACCAAGTTCTCCGGCTTCTTCCGGGATGGGTAAATGAACCCACCGGATGGGAGCCGATTCGGTTGAGGCTCCAGTGATGCGTTGTGCAATACGGGATGCCTCTTTTGTGGCGGAATGGAACCGTTCAGAGGAGACGAAAGGGGTGCGCCAGCGCATCTGGAGTAGCAGAAGCTCCTCCTTCTTCTGTCGAAGTAGAAAGGCGAAGTGACTATCTGTTACGAGCCTGTCAGCTTCCGCACTCGCTGACCGGAAGGGAACTCACATTCTGGTCTTCTGAGTGCAAGCTCAACCGACGCGAGCTCTCTTCCATACCACCGGCAGAGATTGTCGGCCTCGTTTCCCAGCCGCCTACGCTCCTCCAGGCAGCGGTCCAGGGTCAGTGTGGCTCGGATACCATGACGAACGTCCGCGTCTTGGAGCCAGCGTGGTACGGAAACCGGCGCAGGAGTGATCCAAACGTCGGCGAGAAGGCTCGGGTCGTCGCGCAAGATGGCGAGTTCAGTAGGCAGAGGCTTTGGTACCGGAAGGTTCCATTCAGGCTGATGCAACCTGGCTAGCTCGTTGCAGTATCCGTTGAATTTCCGTATCGCGGTGGTGAGCGCAGGCGTGCGTCGCGCGATAGCCTTCTGAGTCTGCTGATGTAATTTCGTGCCTATATATCAGGCCAATCAAGTGAGTGCTGGAGTTCGAGAACACTAGCATCGCGAGTACCCAACGGTTGGTCGCGGCCGCCCGCCGCCCGACTCAACTTATCCCATTCAAAGAAGCTACCGATCGCGCGCTTGCGGATGTTGATCTTGAGATCGCGAGCCATGAGGAGGAGGCGAACGAACCCAAGCGGAAGCCCGGCAAGCTCGGGAAAGTCCCTCGACACATTGAGCGACGCGTACAACCCTTCGACCTTCTCGAGAGCTTGGGCGTGGGTTTTCTTGAGACTAGCGATGTATTCATACACGATAGTGTGAGGGCGTCCTTGCCCAGGCTCCGATACGTTGCTCTGGAGCCTGGCCAAGGATGCTTCCACCGTATTCAGTTCTGCCTGCAGGTTAAGAACAGAGTCGAGGTTCTTCTTGAGCTGTGCAGGGGCGTCTGTTGGCGCGTGTGAGTTGTGTCATTGACACGAGGATGTTCGTGTCCCTGTGTATACATACGCCTTCTCACCGAGAGCTGCGCCGTCCTTTGCGCTTCCCATTGCTGGCGCAACTCCGCCGTATGGATGTTGATTCCAGCGAGGTCTTGCTTGGCACCTGACGTACGCGCCTCTACCCCGTGTTTGAGTCGACCTCGAATCCAACTACCCAACTCCTCTCGCGTAGCTCTGTTCATAGCGTCTGCATGACGATCCAAGAGCCAGATCCGTCGGGCTCTCTGGAGGTGTACATGAGTTCGGTCCGCATCAGGACTCGACGATATCCACAACATCACTCACTGCAGATGACCGTGTTACCCCGATGAGCTTCCGAAACTTTGACCAAACCCTCTCGGTTCCCTCGCCTTCAGAAAGTCCAAGGCCCTCGCGCAATCGTGGGTTATAAACAAGTTGACATGCCCACTGGTGTCCGTAGGCGTGCATGACCGACGTCGCGAACACCAATCGCGATGCGATGCGCAGAGGTAGAAGTTCGTACTGTGAAGGACTTATCAACACAAGATCTAGAGGTAGTACGAGGACGTGATGCAGAACATACCGACTGTATGCTGCGGTCTAGGACACAGCCGATGTCGTAGAACG
Source organism: Trametes polyzona (assembly GCA_022606195.1). Classification (NCBI taxonomy): domain Eukaryota; kingdom Fungi; phylum Basidiomycota; class Agaricomycetes; order Polyporales; family Polyporaceae; genus Trametes; species Trametes polyzona. Next base: position 44,484 of record JABYQF010000019.1, read on the forward strand.
CCGCTACTGTAGCAGTGTCGGGAATCTCCTCGAACAGTCGCTCCAGGAGCGCGATAGCGTACTTCTGTTGCTCCCCAGGAGAATCAATGTTGGCAAGGAATAGCACTATGTCGTGCCTGCAAACCAGGGCCATCAGACCGGTGTCGTCGAACTTCTTCCCGTGCGTTTTTTCCTTCTTCTCGTCTGCGGCTTCGTATGATTTCTCACACTCGTCGAGCGCGGTTGGAGGTACTGGACTGTTGTATTTACGTGCAGGCTTCTTACGCGCGTCGGTGATCCGGGCCCCCGCGGCGTCCACTTCCTTTTTGGATACAAAGTACTTAGGCTCGTAGAACCATGGACTTTCGCCGGCGGAGGTGTTATGACGCTGGCTGAAAGTCGCGTCAAGAGCGACATGGATATCTCCACCGTGCCTGCATGGACGCTGTCAGTCAAGTCAAGTCGATTGATGTTGGGCGACGAGGATACGTACTGATTGAAATTCCTCCCGAATCGCGTCCCGCCGAAGCATGCAGGACAACGTTTCTGAAGAAGGCGACTGCAACTCCCGTGTACATGCGTTCCCTGTGGTTGTTCTCCTTCGCTTTCGATCTGTTCGTTGACACTGCACCAATGCTTGAGTACAATATATAGAGATGCAGCATATGATTACCATACCTGCGCGATGATGGTCCACCCGGTTGCCTCTGGTTGGTTTGAGGATGCAATGATGTGTCATGGTGTCCTGATGTCTGGACAATTGCAGGGGTCAGTCAAAAAATGCTGTAACGCGTGTTCGATCATGATCCACCCCATACAACCCTCCACGTTCAAACTGACATCGATCCGGGCATAGCTTACATGAGTCCTGCGACACCGGCTTCCACATCAGTAACGCCGGCCGTGCATGTGGTCCGCAGGGATGCCATTCACTTGTCGTACACGCAACGGGTGGCCACAGAAATATCCGCTGATGTGTTTTAACCGGTTACGAGTCGCTACCAGAGCAAACTAGGCTACGCAGGCGAATGTACATGCCATCCAACCGAACGTCCGAATGGCGTGGACATCTGAGCATCTGAACGTCCTTCATCATGTCTAGACGCCGGGACGTGTGATTATTTGGATGTCTAACGTTCGTTCGTCTATGCGTGCCGACGTCCAAACGCCCAAGCGTGTGAATATTCATGCGAACATCGATCTGTCTGAACTGTTGTGCGTTTGCACGTCCGTCTGCATGTGTGAGCGTCTGAACGTCCGGAGGTCCATCCTGCCATCCGTATGTCTCCACACCCATTCGCGTGAGATTTCATCTGGACGTACACACGTTCGAATGTTCATACATTCGTATGCATGAGCGTGCGAACGTCTCTCTGAACGAGTGTGCGAATGTTCTTCTGAACGAGTGTGCGAATGTTCTTCTGAACGAACGTTCGAGTGTTCGACCGGTTGAACGTCCGAACGTCCATGTGCCTGGACGTCCGAACGTCCGGACGTATGTTCAGACGGGTGGCGCACAATACGTACACTAGCCAAATGTTGCCTACTGAGTTCCCGCTCGTCCGCCCAAAGCTTCGCTAGCAGCAGCCAAGACAAGAAATAGCAGACATACCGTTTCTGTGTAGATGTCTCGGAGACACGTGTCGAGCGCGGAGTCGACCATATCCTCGGGGAGGCTGCGAAGTTGGTCGTACCATTGGACGGCGTGCCCGAGTCCCCGCCGAAATGGGTCTTGGACTGGCTCACCCTACGTAGTCGGGCATTAGACCGTGTCATTCAAGAGAAAATCGAGCCCACCTTGTCGTTCAAAATGGGAAAGCCACGGCGAACGTACATTGTCTTCAAGGCCCCGGCCAGGGCGGTTACCGCGTCTGCAGACCGTTCGAATAACGCGAAATAGAAGTCCAACAGGTCTATCGATATCGCGACCCGCGGCTGGTGGGGAGAAGAGGGGAAAAGGCCTCTAGAGACCAATTGTTGCGATATGTTGATACATCTACAATGTTGAACCGACATCTCGATGAGGTCTGACTCCGGGTAAGCCCGATGTTTGCAACACATATTGTCGGTGTGTACTCACACTTGAAATGTAGGCAGAGGACAGTAGAGGTATATACAGTGCACTTCCCCGATGGGCAAGTGAAAGGCTGCGGCTCTATCGAGGGTTCGTGGACCCGTCCTTGGACAGCCTCCAGGTAGGTTAGATATACTGGGACTAGAGTGGGTATCAAAGCAAGCCAGGCGGTGTACAGTGCGTTAGAATCTTCGTCTGGTTGCAATCGCCGGGTGCGTGTGTCGTCCTCTGGTTCCGTGGGTACCATTGGCGAGTCCATCACCACGTCCTCTGGGACGAGATCAGACGCCTCGACGTCCACCATCTGCATGTCTTCTTCTCCTTCCTGGGAGACGATAGCAGAGTCACTGAGGGCTTGTAAAGAATTTATCTCGTCCTGCAGCTTTTTCAGGCGCAGCGCGATTTCGGGGCGGGATACCAACGCCGCATCCCTACGCGGCGGACGCCGTTTCTGAGGTGTCGCGAATTGGGCGCCGACGGGTTGGGCGGAGCGTTCGGGAGGTCTCGGAGGCGGCGTCTTGGGGGGAGGGAGAATGTTTGAATTGTTAATCATGTTGTCGCTCCTCAGAAAGGGTGGAAGGACAGAACGAATGCCGCCGTTACGCTCGAGGAGAGGGTGCCATCAGATAAGCGCCGTGGATGAGCGCCGTTTTGGGCAGTCTCATCTCCTCCCGTACCCCAAGAGAAATACAAACTCACTCCCTGCGAATACGAACGTATGTGCGTCCAGATCTGCAAGATTCTATGCCCGATTACTAGCATCTAATTATAGCACGGTGCCCGAACGTCCAGGCGAAATACGGTCTCGCAGCCAAGTTTCCCAGCAGCCATCAAACGGTCAAAGAGAACCCTCCCAGTCCTGCCCTAGGTGAAGACGGTCTCATTACACGGACCAAGGCAGGCCGAGCGCCTCCAGGCGGCATTCTCACTACGCGCATGCAAGGGATATTCACTGCCGTTCGAGCGGGGTGCAGCGCACGGCAGGTCCTTCATTCTCAGCCGCATCAGAACCTACTTATGCATGTAGTGGCTGTATGCTCGAGCCGGCGCATTTATGCTCGGCCAGGGTTGAGGTAGAGGCTAAGGGGGCGAGGCGGGGCATACGCAGCGGAGAATCGAATGGTAGGTTCCTGAATGCACAACGCGGGACTCCCCAACATCAAGAGCCTGAGATCGCGTCTCACAGGGCGGGCATGGATCATAAACGGGGAACCTGACACACCGGTCAACACGAGTCAAGCCGAGCGCATGTGGGGTGGGGGCGGGGACTCACCTCCGACCATTTGAATGGAGAGGTAGGAGTCGAGCCAATATTGACAGTAACAGCAATCGCACTCCCGTTAAATGTCAGGTAGCATCTTCGGAGAATTCTGACCCATTGCACAAGCAGCAAGGGAACCCGTGAAAGAAGCCGTACGGTGGGAGCTCCGAGTTCATGGTGTGCCGTTGCGTATGCATGCTGTCGACTGCGTTTCCCCGTGCAACACCACAAAGTCGCCACTTAACAGACGCGTGACAACTGCACTCCAGCAAATGCCGGACGTAGAAGTCGGGAGGATCACGCAGGCGTTGGAAACTCACGTGGAGCCCCAGAAGTCTGAAGTGGACAGTGCAGTGGATTGGAGGCAATCTACTTCGAGTGTGCGGCCTCTCCGCGTGATATAAGCCCTACACCGACGATGACGCCGTCGGCGAGGATGTCGGCAGCCTTGCGGCCCTCGTGCGCTTGGTGCTCCGCCTTGCGGATGAACTCGGCCTTGACGGCTTTCGCGCGGGCAATCTGAGGCGGGGAAGGAATGTGGTGCAATCGAGGATGTTACATGCTTGTTAGGAGTGCATCCCGATATAAAGGACGCTACGCACCTCCTTGGTGTGGTGAAGGCACTCCAGGTAATCCTCTACCTGCGCGGAGCACTGGCTAGGTACGTCCGTCTGCGCGTAGCACTGCTCTCGGTAGCACATTGAGTACGATACTTGCGCAGTATAGACTGCATACGCACTTTGGAGAACTCCTGCCAGTACGCGAAACAGCGGGAGACACCTGCAACAATCCGTTTACGCCGTGGGTTTCGATGGTTGGATCAAGGTCAGCATACCTCCGTGGTAGCCGAAACCAGACTGAACACATTCTTTCGTTAGTATTCAGCTCTAAGTATCAGAAACAACAACGTACGGCCATCCTGTCTAGGTGTGGGGAGAGTTGGAGGTGTAGATGTCGTCGACTTCGTCGTTGCCGGCCAGCGACCGAACAGCGCCGGCGAGGAGAGCGTGACAGGAGTAACAGGGTGACAGAGACCACGTGACGCCTAAGAGCGCGCCTCACCGCCACACGCAGTCGTGGACTGGAGACTGGCGGCGCGTCTGGACGTCGATTAAGCTCTCTGTGCTGTGTTATCCGCCTACATTCCTCCCGTTTTCTTCACCGTTGACTCTTGAGAATGGCTGAACAGGCCGAGCTTGCTTTTGTCAAATCCTACGTGAACACGCTGTCGTCGCAGCCGGTCGTGTACGGGAACGACTACCAGACTGCCCCGGAGAACGAGCTGAAGAAGGTCCCTATACTGCCTGTACGTGGACTTCCCACCGCCTTGTCGATGTATGCGCGGTCTTTTGAGTCTGACGGCTATATGGGGTGGGTTAATCATTCCAGATTGACCTACCTCCCCCGCCAGAACGGCATGTTGCTGTCTCGGCCCCCACAGGTATGTGCGCGCCACATCCTCGTCTGCTATTACCCCGCAGCCGCCCAGCATCGGCGCATGGTCACTCATTATTGCTTGACTTTCTTCTCGCTCTCCAGGCTCAATAAGCGTCACATTCAAATCGCTCAAGCCTGCACAGACGTACAAACTCGATGTGCAGCCTACGGATACCATCGCGCAGATCAAGGCTCAAGTCGCCGCCGTCCCTGGCGCGCCCCCGGCTGACGCGCAACGGTTACTGCTGAAGGGGAAGGCGTTGGCGGACGGGAAGTTGCTTCGCGAGTACGGCGTGAAGGACGGCGACACGGTGAATCTCATGGTCAAGCCTGGCTACGACTGGGATCCGTCCAAGACCCTCGCCTCGCCCCCTGCCTCCGGCTCTCAAGCAGCATCGTCTGTCGCAGAAGGCGAATCTGTGACGCTCCTACCGAGCCCTGAACCAAAGTCGACGCGTTCGGGGCACGGACGCATTCCTTCGGTGGTCCTCTCTCCTTCGCCTTCGCTGACCGCAAGTCCCGGCGAGAGGCTTGTGGATATACCCCTCGTGCTCGACACGTCTACGATCCCTGCCTCGCCCTCATCTGTCGTCGCGGACACGCCGTATCACACGACCCTCTCGCAACCCGCGTTCTGGGAGCACCTCTACACGTTCCTTGCGTAAGTCCTTGTTTTCCGTGGACCACGATCACGTATCCGACCACGCGTCTGATCGCTCGCGCTCGTGTTGCTGCGTGATCGCGAGGACCGTGACCGTGTTCAACTGCAGCGCCTTGTTGCGTATGGATCCATACTGACCGACCTCTTTGCTGCAGGGCGGAGTTCCCGAATCCGAGCGACGCCGCGACGGCCTGGGAAGACTTCTTCTGCGCGAGCAAAGGCAACCTCTCCGTCAGCGAAATCGCGAAGATTCGCGACGCCGTTGGCGTCATCGGCATGGCTGGCACGTAAACACTCGGGTAGCATCTACTCGCGGTCCTGAGTTTCTGGCGACGGCACGGATACGGACAGGGACAGTATTTTCGACTCTCGTTCGCACGCGGATATACGGGTTTGGCTGTAGGGGGTGATGGTCGTGAACTGGGGAGGGACGAAATGGGATCATGGACGGATTGGCACTCGATATCTTTACGCGACGACGACGGGATTTGAACGAGGTGTGGATCATGATACAGCACTTACAATCATTGCATTGTGATCTCCAGCTCGATCTCCGGCATTGCGTGGTTTCCCCACTTCCCGCGCGGTGTTAGTCCCTCCGAAGCGCTATCGCAACCTCCTGGTCTCGGTGAGTCTCGCCTTGTTCCGGGATGTGCTCACCAGCCACGGGCGCACAGGATTCAGATCCCTCCGCGAGGTCCTGTCAAGCAAGCTGGACCGGTGACCCGGCTTTGCGCGCAGTTATCCAATCTGGTTCCGGAGCTTGAGCTTGGGGCCCAGGCTGGCTGGGTCGAAAGAGTCTCTTGGAGTTCCTTGACGTTCGTCACCACTCTTCTTGCACATCGCGCCAGCCGCCGGCCTCGGGCCTTCTGACTTCATGCCTAGACAGCCTGAGAAATACATGTGCGTGTCGCATTCCTCAGCCCGCTCCCGGCGCCCAGGCGTCCAAGGACCAAGGCGCCACTTATCTCGCGCCCGTCCAGTCCATGTTCCTTCCATGGCTGCATCGCGGCGGCAGCTAGCACACACCTTATCAGTGCGACCACGCCAGACCAATGGGCCGTACGGCGTTTCAGGCAGCACAGCATGTCTCCGTAGGCTCGATGGTGCCTCGCGAAGCCATGTTGTGCGCCTCCCCAGGCAGGAGGAGACGCGTAGGACCCCTGACAATGTACCGAAATGCCTGATGCCTAATCCGGACATTTTTGGTGTTTTCGAGGGCCCTATGCCTGGTACAATCCGGACAAATGGGCCTCGGGCCGGTCCTAGGCCTGGTGCCATAGTCCGGACAAACCTCGCACGCAGGCCGCCATGCCTGATCCACTTGCGGACAAATCTCCACCGGGGACACGAGAGCGGCTCGTGGAAGCATAGGCGCCCAGTCCTACGCCCACCATGCCTGATCCATACCCGGACAATTCTCTCTCGGAGCCCGAAATGCCTCATGCAATCCGGACTTTTGTGGGCGCTTATGAGGCCTGATCTCTCGGACGGACAAGTCAATATTTTTGGAATTTGGATCAGGCATTTGGGTACATTGTCAGGGGTCCTAGACGCGTGCGGGGGAGAGAGACTCGAGAGAAGGCGCGAGTCGGAGCAAGACACGCCGCAGAGACAGGGGCTTGGCACGCGCGATCGAGATCGGCCTCTTTCTCGAGTTCGCACACACTTTGCCTGGCCGGTGGCCGCCCTGGAGTGAGGAGCTGGAGTCCCTGGACGTTCTCCACCGTTCTGTCTCCCCAGGGCCGACATCGGGCTGGCGTCGACGATATCTGGAGACTGGAGAGGCTTTCGACTCGTCGAAAAGGCTGTCCGATGCCGATGACACGAAAGGACACACTCATGCTATCGGCTTCGGAGCACTTTTGCCCCACTCTCCGAGCGCGATGCCGGCGGCCCAGACAATTAAGGCGCACACGACCACAACACAGCTGCCGGATAGCCAGGTCCAACTGGTCCCTGGTCGGTCTATCTGCTGCTGCGCGCTGGGGAAAGCGTTGAGTAGAACGTGTCCGAGCGTCGCCTTTTTCCTTTGTTAGGCCCAGGATCGCGCTCGAGGCGGGCCCAACGGATGTTCACGCAGCGCCCTCCGGCGAACGACCCAACTCGGGCTCGCGGCCGCCGGGCTGGCTGCGTCGCGGCGAAACCGAGGAAGCGGGCGAGCACCCGTGCCGGCGGGATGATCGCCGGCTCCGTGCGCGTCGTCGCCGTTGCGGCGCCTGGCAAGGCGGGCTCGCCGACTGTGAGCGCAGTGGCGGCCGATCGCGTGACAGAAGTCCACATGCTCGCTGTCTCGCCCGCCATGCTGCCGTGCGCGTACGTGGTTTTATTGCTTTGCGATCGGTGAACACGCGCGCTGACAATGGCGAGGACAACAAGCAGCGGCGGCGTTGAGCAGGGGGAGACAGGGGCCAAGCCGAGATGTATTTTCAGCGCTGCGTTGCGTGCGCAAAGGATGGAGTAACAAGTTGCCTATCTGGGAGCCCGAGCGTCGGGAGGGCGGGATGGCCAAAAATAGTAGGAACGGTACGATGAATCGCACTTCTTGTTGGGGAGCAGGTGGCAAATGCTGAGCTCCCGCGCGCACAGGTCTCGACAACTCCTCGCCGGGGGACGGGGAATCACGGCCTCTTTGGCGAGGATCGCGAATGCGCGATATATCAGCGGGACGACGCGATAGGGCCGTGTGGGCGCGCGTGCGGGCAGGCGATAGACGGCGGGCGGGGGAGCTTGGCGGAGCGGGTCGTCCCTGGGGAGCACATGGACGCATCCCCGTCCGGGCGTAAGCTGTGTCGACGGTGGCGCCTCCATCAGCGTGCTGGGAGAGATCGCTCGTCATGAGATGCCATCTGGCCCCGCGTGCGCCTCGAATTTCGACCAGAGTCTATCGGCGCACGGCGCGGGGCTGCTCCCGGTGCCTGCCCGCCCGTCCCTGCCAGTGCCAATTGAGCATGCCACAGTCGGAGTCAGCCCGAGCCAATATATATTCCCCTCGTCCGCGCTCGCCGGGCCCCCCGTTCGTCCCTTGGCCACTCCCCCGACCTTTGCTCCCCGCCTCGGTCCGCCAGCTGCCTTCACTGCTGCACCCGCTGCCAGTGTCGCCGCACGCGCCGCCATGTCGTCCAACGCCTACGAACCGGAGAGCGGGCTCACTGAGCTCCGCCACCGCGAGAGCGTCACCAGCTCGAACGACGAGAAGAACGTCAAGAACGTCCAGGTCTCCCATGAGGAGTGTGAGCTGGAGACCCACGATATGTAAGCCGCAGTCGCTCTCCATTTTTGCCCACTCCGACCCAGGAATGCTGACCCGAGCCATTTTCCAGCACTAAGCCCTTCCCTATCGACCCGGATGAAATCGTGGAGACCCACCAGCTCACGATTCGGTGAGTCAATTATCACCGCCCAACGCCGAGGTGGTCTTGTGCTGATCCGCCGCCAAAAGTGCCGTTTTCGTTGGCTGCTGTCTCGGCGCAGTCGGTAAGCGGTCTCCAATCCCCGCGTACTTGCCGTCAACTGACCGTTTCGCAGTCGGTGCATCCAACATTTACCTTGGCTTGAAGACGGGCTTCACATTCGGACCCCAAGTAAGTCGCTGGCTGCCCTCCGACGCTCACGACATGTCGCTGATTCCTCACCTTCTAGCTGTTCGGCGTAAGCAGATTCCCTCGCTCAGGGAGATCCGCATTTTGACCAAGTAATTACTGCTTTCGTAACGTCAGGCTATTTTCGGCTTCGCGATCATCAAGCCGCTATCCAAGGCCCTTCCCGAATCTGGCATTATCGGACGCCTCTTTGGCGGCCCCTTCGGCCCCAAGGAGAACTGCACGGTTCAATCCGCTGCTACTGGTGCGTCCGGACCTCGGTTCATGCCCCCGCTATCTTTTCTGACACGCATCAAACCACAGCGGCGGGCGGTATCGGTATCCTGTTCGTCTCCGCGGTCCCGGCAATGTATCGACTCAACCTGCTCTCGGACCTGCCGAAGACGGACACGGGGAAGCTCATCGCGCTCACGGTCTGCGCCGGCTTCTACGGTGTCTTCTTCGTCATCCCGCTCCGGAAGTACTACATCGTCAAGCAGAAGCTCACGTTCCCGACGCCCGCCGCGACTGCGATCACGATCCGCGCGCTGCACAACAGCCGCACCGGCGCCGTTGCGGCGCGCAAGAAGTCGCTTGCGCTGCTGTACTCGTTCGTCGCCGTCTTCGTGTACAAGGTCATGACCGGCTATGCACCCGGACTTGTGCGTATATTTGTGGCATCCTTCAGGGTGCGACAGGTTGCTGATATTGTTCTGGGGCTGTAGATTTTCGACTGGCACATTGGCTGGACGCTCTACCGTCTCGGCTTCACGAGCATCATCGCTCTTGAGAACTACGGCTGGTGGATCGAGTGTAGGCCTATTTTCCCGATATTTCTCTGTTCGATTTTGACAATTCTTGCAGTCACTCCTGCCTTCTTCGGCGCTGGTATGCTTTCCGGTCTCAACGCCAGTTGGAGTTTCCGTACGTTTTTCCTTCGTAGCTGATCCTTATTTGCCGTGTCTCACGCGGATACTGCAGTCGGTGGTTCCGTTTTGGCCTGGGGTATCATCGCACCTTCGCTCGTCAAGAACGGCCTTGCCTTCGGTTCCCCTGCGTCTGAGGAGTACCCGCTTGTGTCTTACAACGGCCTCTCGTTCTCCGACCCCGACAAGTACACCTCCGCCCCTTCGCCCCGTTACTGGCTGCTCTGTAAGCCTTGTACTGGGTTTCCACCCGTTCATGATCGCTCAACCAGTGTTTTGTAGGGCCCGGTGTCCTCATGATGTTGCTGTACTCCTTCGCTGATCTTGGTATCAACTCTGGCGATATGATCTCTCGTACGTGTTCCTCCGCGCCCGTGCGACTCCCAGCGCGCTGACAACAGCCCCAGGTATCCGCAAGGCCGGCATTAACTGGGACGTCCGCACCTGGTTCCGCGAGGACCCGGACTACAACGCAGAGGACGACGAGGACCTGTCGCCGCGGGAGGACCGTGTGCCCACGCTCTGGTGGGTGCTCGGCCTGATCGCCAGTATCATCATGTCCTGCGCGATCCTCGCGACGATGTTCAGCATGAACGTCGGCGAGGCGATCCTCTCCCTCGTCCTCGGCTTCGCGTTCTCGTTCATCGGCGTCCAGAGCGCGGGCACGACCGACGTCAACCCCATCTCCACCGTCGCCAAGGTCAGTCCTGCTCCTTCTCAGCGACTTGTGGGCGCATGTGTATGGCAGGGACGGATACTGATTGATGACATGTTCGCCTGTTGTATTTAGGCTTCCCAACTCATCTTCGGTGGTGTCAGCAAGGGTGCCAACCTCGCGAGCAACCCCGCGCAGACAGTCAACCTGACTGCGGGTGTCATCGCCGCCGGATCCGCCGCCCAGTCCACAGACATGTGCGGTACGTCACCCTCACTCCTCTCCTCCCATCCACGCCTCCGTCTAAACAAGCATCGTTGTAACCTCTAGGTGACCTGAAGACCGGTTACCTGCTCCGCGCGAAGCCGCGCAACCAGTTCATCGCGCAGCTGTGCGGCGCCGTCGTCGCGATCTTCCTCAACGTCGGCCTCTTCATCCTCTTCACGACCGCCACGCCCTGCATCCTGCACCCGCCCGAGTCCGGCGAATGCACGTACGGCGCGCCGAGCGTCAGCGCGTGGGCCGCCGTCGCCGTCGCCGTCACCGCGCCCAAGCTGCGTAAGTCCCCCCCTCTTCTCCTATTACCGGGGTGCACGGTGCTGACCTCGCACGCGCCCCCTGCAGCGATCCCGAAGTCGTCCGGGTACACCGCGATCGCGCTGGGCGTGTTCGCGGTCGTGTCCGTCGTGGTGAAGCACTTCTGGATCCCGAAGAAGTACTGGCACTGGGTCCCGAACTGGAACGCGGTCGGCCTCGCGTTCGTCACGCCGCAGGTGTACTACTCGATCGCGATGGGCGCCGGCTCGCTGTTCAACTACTTCTGGGCGCGGAGGAACCCGCACGGGTTCGACATGTACATGTTCGCCGTCGCGGTGCGTCGCGCTCTCTTTTTGGTTGTTTTTTGTTGTTGTAAGGGTTGTGCTGATCGGAGGTGGGGTTTATAGGCGGGCATGCTCGCGGGCGAGGGTCTCGGTGGTGTGCTCCAGGCGCTCCTCGCCGTGGCCAAGGTAGACGGTGGCAGTAAGTCCAGAAACTCCTCGCACTCAATATCTTGGTACATATGCTGATCGACCGCCGCGCGCGCGTTTTGCAGTCTACGGCACCGCCATCGGCTGCCCCGGAATGGAGTTTTGCGGCTGAGCCTCGGCGCGCCTCCTCCATCCATTCCCCTCGCTCCCTCGCTCCCCTTCCAACGTTTCCCGGGGTTCCGCTTCGCTCGTCTTGGTGTGCACTTGTAGGTATACTAATCTTATGATATCCTCGCGGGGCCGGCTAGCTGCGGCCGTGTAGTGTGTTGTTGCTGCTGTGGCTGCTGCTGCTGTTGTTGTTGTTGTGGAAAAGAGGACTTCTTACTCTTCAGGGATCCGTCACGGTAGGCGCGCGCGCGCATCCATTGCATTATACACATACGCTCCGACGATGACGATGACGACGATGTTGATGTTGTTGATGATGATGTACTATGTAAGTAGTCGCTGTAATGTAATTTCCATCCCCCACTACCGCGTCCATTCTGAACGTCTCTCCGTTTGCGCAAGCATTCAAACGCCCGTCGTACGTCGCTCGACGCGATGAAACTGGGTACATAGGTATCGGGGCCGTCGACGTCGCGGGCAGCACTCGCCGTCGAGGCGGCCACGCGCGAGGTGGGATCGTACTTGATCAGGGTGTGTTTAATGCCTCCCCGGCCGATCGTGATGTGGGCATGTCAAGATGGCGGGGAAACACATGGCTATGGCCGTCGACGCACGCCGCACGGCCTGTTATCTCCCTCCTCCGTTCCGACTGCAATGCATCGCTCGCGCACACCCAGACACCCGCATACTAACGGCCTTGCACCGGTTCTGGCCAATGTTGCGGATGCTGCGAAAGTCAAACTCAAACGCATGTGCAGGCGCTTCTGGCAAGCGCGCGCTGCACGTCTCGTGGACAGCGGTGGGAGGCGATGTGTATAACAGACGATATCGACCGCGGACTGATGAGCGTTCTCCACTAGTACTAGCTTCATCAAGGAAATAATACGCCCTCTGAGCTCGAGGCCGTCTCGCGTCTGCCGGGCTCAGCCGGACAAACTGCTGGCGGTGGCAGGCCGAACGGCGAGCGCGCTCTGGGGACTTCGCACGACGCAGGCCACGCCATGGCATTCGTCGTCGGACGGGGGACCGGGGGGCCAGCTGATCGAGCCCAAACGTCCGCGTCGTTCTCGCCGGTCGCAGACCCCGCGCGCGGGCGCGGGCATACATCCCCTCGCCCCTTTAAATACTTCCGCCCGGTCAGGCTGCTCCATCCCTTTGCCCCCTCCCCTCTTCTCCCTCTCTCTCTCTCTCCCACACTTACCCCCGACCTACAGGCTCCGACAGCCATGTTCCGCTTCGCTCCCCTGGTCTCGCTCACCCTCGCGTCGATTGCGCTCGCGCAGACGTACAGCGCGACGTACCTGCCGTCGAATGCGCCGAAGACGACGGAGGAGGGCCAGTCGGGCACGAACCAGTGCGGCACGGGCCACGACCAGAACTCGATGTGCCAGAACGCCTACCGTACGTCTCCTCGCGCCGCCCACCGCATCTCTCACCGTCGCTCACTTGCAACCCCGCGCGCACTCTCACAGTGAACTCGCTCGACGACTGGTGCATCTTCGCGCCGCCGCAGCCTGGCCCGGACTCGGTGATCGGGAACACGGAGCGGATCGAGGTGGCGTGGTGCACGAAGGACGGGCACGGGACGCGCCTCATCCCCGACGGCGCGATCCAGGGCGCGCACTTTGTGCAGACGCCGGACTATGTGCAGATCACCGGCGTCGGCGACCTCACGAAGATCAACATCCCCGCGGGCGACGAGGGCGGCGAGCTCGACCCGCACGGCGCGGACGGAAACGGTGAGCGGATTCAAAGGCGCATGAGGACGACTGGGGTCGGACATGGGCAGGCTCGGACTCGGTGTCCGATCGTGCCCCGAGCTGTCACTTGCCAGGAGTTCCGCCGCGGAAGCGCCCCTCGAGCGGTCCCCTTACTGCTGGCGGCAGAGCCGCATTCGAGAGGACTCTGGACGCGCAGGCTTTTGCCAGCACGACTGCCCGGGCGCAAATGTGGTTATCGCAGATGGCAGACTATTCTTAGATGCAGGATCGAAAGGTCATGCCCCCTCTCCGCCGCGTCATTTCCCGCCTGCTGCAGGCTACGCGTATGACAGCGGCGAAGCGTCCACGGACCCTGTGTTCTGTTTTTGTGCGAGGTGTCGACACGGCGAGGACGGTGTGCTAACTATACCGCGCTGCAGGAAACCCCATCGGTGGCTTGGTCTTCTCCAGCGCATTCGGCAACATTCAGCAGATGCACGAGTGGACGGTACGTTTTCGAAGCTTATCGGTTGCTTCTCCACGACCTCGTGCTTCTCTCCAGCGCGCAGTGATCGTTCGCAGCTCAGAGCGCACTATCAGCGCCAGGTTGCCTTCTGCCGCGCCTGGCCAGCTGGGGTCAGGCTGGGGACATTGTCTGAAACTATTGTGGAGAGCTGATGCTGACATGTCTTGCTTTGCCCACAGAACTTCGTCTCTGCCTCCGAGTTCTGCTTCCGTGCGTGTAAGGACGGCCCCAGGGCTCCCGCGCTCTGCCAGCACATCTACGATGTCATGGGCTGCGCCTGGAACATGCCTGGCAACTACAACCCGGGCTCCTTCGACCGCTGTCTCGCTGACACCGGCGAGGTACGCTGCACGCCTTCGCTCGATCTCAATTGGCGCAGTACTGATCACAGGCCATACCCACGCAGCCGATGGGTGTCTACGGCGCCTCGACCTTCCACCAGGGCGATCCCAGCACGCCGCCGCCCCACCCTGCGCCTGCGACCTCGTCGTGCTCGTCCGTGAGCACCATCGGCAACGGCCTCGTCGCGAACCCGTCCGGCTCCGCGGGCTCCAGCTCCGCCGGCGCGTCCACCACCGCCTCGGGCGCGTCCACCACGCCCACCTCTGGCTCTGTCAGTGGTACTTCCTCTGGCTCTGGCTCCGGCTCTGTGTCCGGTTCGCCGTCCGCCTCGGGCGGCCCGAGCGCGACGGGCTCGGGCTCAGGCTCGGGCTCAGGCTCGCCTGCGTCGTCCGGTGCTGTGAGTGGTTCAGGATCTGGAAGCAGCGGCGCGCGTTCCATCAGCACTGCACCCCCCGCCCCCTCTGTGAGCCCCTCCCCCTCCTATCCTTCTCCTCCATCACACCTCTCCGTATCGCATATGAGAGCACGCTCTGCGCTTGTGCGGAGCGTTGGTCGTTTGCAAGTGCTCGCGCGCTCGCGGTTTCCGGACGCCCGTGTCGTTCACTTTTTCTGTGGTCCCCTAAGCGATAATGTGCAGTATGCTGACATCTGTTCTCTTTCCTTTCTTGTAGAACTCTGGGAGCGCCTCGCGCACGGCCAGCGGAAGCGGCACGCCTTCCGCTACGGGCGGGAACAACGGCGCCGCCTCCCTCGGCGGCCCCGGAATGGAGATGATGGTCGCCGGCGCGGCGGTCGTCCTCGGCGCCATGCTCATCTGAGCGCCTTCCCCGGGAGAGACCCACGACATTCGCATTCATGCTACAGCAGCTACCGGGAGGACCCTATTGAGGATGTGCTTCATCAACTACCTATTACCCCGCACTACCCGCGCTACCCCGGTACCCGCCTCCACCGTGCATGCCACGAACGATTTTCCCGCTGTTCCATGTTACCTACCTGCTGCTACGCTTCGCCGTGTCACACGAGCTCGTACTAGTAATGCCCCCCTCCCCCCCTGCGTGTTTGTGTCAGTACTGTCGCTGTTGTGCCGCTGCCCGCCTCCTTTCTCCTTTTTCATCCTTGTCGTCCCCGTCGAACAATACGCTGCTACTTCTACTACTACCACTGCTGCTACGCCCTCCGGTCGCTCCCTGTTCCGCGCCCGCGCTCATGGACGAGACCCTGATGACTCTTTTGGCGTACTCGTGTCTACCTCCCGGTGTGTCCCGCGTTGTGAAAGTACGAATATATGCTTTAATGTCGACGGCGGGTCGCTTGTATGTACCTTGTACCGCGGGTAAGGGGTAAGTCGGAAGTCGGATCCGGGGTGGTGAGGGGACGAGATTCGACGGTATGGCGGCCTGAGGGAGGCGTGAGCGGTGTGCGGAAGAGAGGGAAAGGTTATGGGTATCTTCTCATATGTATGGCAATGGGACTAGAGACGAGGTCCGTACACCGTACGGATTGATGATATCCTGCCAGGCTCGAGCTAGCATGGTGATATATTTGAATTTGGCGGGCGGCGAGCTTTGAGATATCAAGAACGAATTGGGTGCGGGCGGAAGGCGGCGCCCCGCGGCCTCAGGCCTTATACCGGCAGAGGCCGCATATCCGAGCCAATACAGTAGGTCCGCGTTCAGGCCCAGAACGACGAAGCTCTCGGGGCGCGCGGCAGACTGCTCATGGCAGTCGTGGTGGCGGCACAGTTATGTATCTTCGCGGGAGCGGGATCCTTCAAGGGGTTCGGTCACATACTTATGTACATACTCTAGCTGCAAGCGCGCGTCTCTACGTACGGTTTCCCCGGGCCAACGAGTCCGCTGATACAGCTGAGCCTAGTAGCTGCGACTGCCATCCCAGTCGATCGTAGTGTTATACCAAGGGTTGACTGTGTGCAGTGCGACGCGTTTCGTGGCACTTGCCTTTGCACGCCCCCTCCCTCCTGATTGACCCCCTTGCTAATATTTGGATAGCACAGGATGCGCGGCGGCATCCCATCTGAAATATGTGGAGGAACGCTTGCGGTATCCGATGACCCACTCCCAGTCTCCCACCCTTTGCTCGTGTACGTATATAAGCTCTCCCTATGGGCAGATATATCCTCCTTGCTCCTTGGCGGGTGAAGAGCTAGTATACGACCTGTTCGTGGCGTCGACACAGCTCGGATATTCGACCAAGGACGCTGGGGGACGCGGATCCAACGTTTGACGGATCGCCAGAGTCAAAGACGCCGTTATGAAGCTCGGTGGCGTTGGGGAGTCCGAGCCAGCTACCATATGGTACCTACCGCTCTGCGGGTCGTCCCCATCGAAAGAACAGTCGACGCCTTGGTCATGGAGTATGTTCCGGGAAGGACTAGTACTCTCGACAAGAGTTGGCCCGAGCTTGGCTTATGGCCTCAGCGGCTCCGCATCCTCTGGGCGGTCCGCGGCTGAGTACATCAGACAGCTCAGGCGAGTCCCGTACCCTGGCCCGGGACGAGCGTCAGGAGAGGGGTACCGTTTCCGGGTCCTGTTGCAAGCGAACCCAGAGTCTGCAATGGCAGGCTGTTCACGGACTACGTATGTCAAAATCTATGTACCCAATGTGCCTCGTGATCGATCGAGTACTAGTGCTCACCTATTGGTTGATTCCGTAGGGCGCTGGTCCGTTCGAGTCCTACGATGCTTTGGCGGCTTGGTACATGCACAAGCTAGCTTTGAACCTGCAATGGGTGAAATATCCTACGGAGTCGATGCATATTGCATTCATATTCGACGCCGAGATGCCTCTCGTGCTCACCTACCTCGACCTCCACCCGCGGAATATCATCCTCGGCGACGACGGCAAGGTCTGGATAGTCGACGGGGAGGCGGCGGGGTACTATCCGCACTGGTTCGAATACGCTACGCTACGATGGTGGACATGTGGGATGACGTCCTGCCGCGCGGGTGGGACCGGTGGGTCATTGGCGTGAGCTGGTTTCTACGAGCGGCAGAGATTGTTCGTGGCCCGCCTCGACTGGGCCATGACGACCGGGTCCTTATTGTAACGTATGTTTTGTTTCAAACGTCGAACCTACGGTCCCCGTCTGGCGAACCCCCATCCTCAACTTTCAAGCACTGCGAGGCCGTACAGTAACACTGACAGGAAGCGCAGGCCTCTTCGTCACGAAAAAGTCCTTGAACCCCTCATCGTACGCCCTCGCTTCCAACCCGCCCCCGGAGCCCGCCGCGCGCACCTCGAGCCGCTGCATCACCGCGCACACGACGGTGCGCATCTCCTGCATCGCGAGGCGCTTCCCCACGCAGTTCGCGGGCCCGTGCGAGAACGGGAGGAACGCGCGCTCGTCGTGGGCGTGCCGTTCCCCCGACTCACCCGGCGTGGCTGGGTCGGAGGAGGGCAGGCCCGGGAGGGGGAGGGGGCGGAGCCAGCGCTCGGGCGAGAAGTCGTTCGGGCGCGGGGAGAAGTGGCGCGGGTCGCGGTGGAGGGAGTAGGGGTGGAGGTACAGCGCGGTGCCCGCCGGGACGAAGCTGTGCGTGCATTCAAGTTGCGCGGCGCGTTGTCAGATGAATGCGTGGCGAGGGTCGAAGGTCAAAGGTCAAAGGGGTACGCACTAAGGTCCCAGTGTTGCGCCTTGGCCGTGATGCGGCACTTGACGCTGCATACCGCCCGGGACAGGCGGGTAGAGGCGCAGAGCTTCGTTGCTGCAAGACACGATCAGGGTGGGCATATGTGGCGTCGTGCGATGGAAACGTACATGCAAGCAGTGAGGTAGGGCATCTGGCTATGATGTTTCTGGCCGCACGCGTCCTCCCCAGCGGGATAGAACTGGTCTACTTCGGCTTGGAGGCGCTTGTACGCCTCTGGGTGCGTGACGAGGAGGAAGAAGAGGCTGGTGAGCGCGCTCGAGGTCGTGTCCGCACCGGCGATGATGGCGAGTACGCCGTCACCGACGAGTTGCTCGACGGGCGGGGAGCCTTTCTCCGGCTGGTCTTCGTTGCTCTGCCGTCCCGACGCGAGATGCCGTAACGTTCAGCATCTTGTTCACCGTAGCGACTATCATTCATCTCACCAGATAGTGGAAGACGTCCTTGCGCGTCGCGCCGCGTTTGATGCGCTTCAGCGTGAACTCCTCACAGTGGGACAGTATACGCGACACCGAGGCCGAGATGAGGGGGATGTGCGCGGCATACATCGAGGCTAGCCAGGGAACATGGCCGAAGAACGTCGCAGCCCTAACAAAGAATGAGTGCTCGCTACGGCTGTACTACTAGTGGCGAAGCATGACACGGCACTCACGGCCAACCTTGCTCCATGGTATGCCAGATATCGCCCGCGTCTCCGTTGTCGAGGAGGTTAGACCCGCCGCCGTACCTGGGGACCACGGTTCAGCACCGCGCGTCTCGCTGAAGTGCACTCAGTTGCGATACATACGCCATGTCGCACATAAAGTCGTATCTACCGTCGTTGCAGGGCTGATCAGCAACATTCTCATCCCGAGCGTGTGGAAGGCCTACGTGAAGTAGTTGAAGAACCGACTGATGTCGAACGTGCCCTTCTGCGACTCGAGAACGCGGACGAGCTGCGCTGCGCGCGCCGCTACAAACGGCTCGTATTCCTTCAGAGCGGCCGCGCTGAACGCGCGGTTCCACGGCTTCCTCCGCTCTTGGTGTACTGCAGGGTCGGTGATGCCGAGTAAAGGAGGGTTGGTGGCCGCAAGCGTGCGACCAATAACCACTGCGGGAGTGGGTGGAAGGTGAGCGTGAGCGGAGACGGGATTCGCGACAAACGTGAGACTCACGGGGCCCTTTCGGCAGGCCCGGCCAGCCAAGGATATCATTGACTAGCGACGCGTCCCTGAACGACAATTCGTTCGGGCCTGAAGCACCACTGTTAGTCGTGCGACACACTCAGGACTGCGCTGCGTGGAGTCACCCGTGCGAACGACATCCCCGTATTTCTCGTGCAAGCTCTGGATGTATAGGTGTTGTCGACCGGTGTAGCCGATGCAGGCCATCCAGAACTTGGTGAGCCGTGCTCCGAGAGGACCGGGATAGCGCGCCAGAGGGTGGAACGGCGAGAGGCGATAGATGGCAACGGAGAGAAGTAGAGTGGACAGGAAGACGGTTGCGGAGTTGAACGCAGAAGAGAGAGGCGGCATCCTAGTTCTGAAGAGCTCAAAACCGATAGCCATAGGTAGGCACAAGAACGACAGATGTACAGCGATGGAGAACGTCTCCACACGTCTGAAGAACTGATGGGTAACCTATGTAGAGGTTATCCGCATCAGTAGAAAGCCTCATTTCACGTGGACATCATCAACAGACCAAGGCGAGCATGATAACGACAACCACAGACTGCGTCTCCGACAGCTGGGCAGTATTGTTGAAGTTGGCGGCGGCCATGTTGCAGGTGAGGGGAGTGCCATTAGCCAGCAATGATATCTGTTATATACCTCGGGAATAGTGCTCGCTGCTCTAACGTCGGAGATGTCCTTCGCCTTTACGGCACGGGATGACACTAACGCACATTAGAGTCTGGACATCCCGAGGACCGCGGAGAGGGTGTTTACTCACGATTCCATCAACGGGTCGTGGGAGCGTGATCTAGACATGGGACGATAGAGGTCGCTCTCAATTCTTTGCTCAATACGAGATGGCGCTGTAGGTGGGAAAACGTACCTTCGTTAGCCCATCGAGCCCACATAGTCAGGCATGGCATGGAGAGGCCGGATTCCGTGCTACTCCGGTAGCTCGGAAGCTTGATAACATGCGCCGCGTTAGCTGGGAATCGAATATGCGATGTCTCTCACGCAGCGCCCACACAACCACTGAACCTCATGAGGCACGGATGCAGCAACTCGCAAGGGCCATAACGTTCTCTCTCGCGCACTGTGCGCTGAAGGGCATAGTAGCGTCTGGACCTCGGGCGACTCAACAACCCCTCTAGTCGAAGCGAGTTGTGGCTGTAATACGCTCGTCATTATACAAATTCGAAGAAGCAATTCAGCAAATTACAGCTAGGTTCACAGACCATCAATCCATTCCGAGCGATAAGCTTCGAAGCGTACGGATACGGCTTACTGCGCGCGATCACAGAAAGACGAGTGCGTTAGGACTCGGCGGCAGCAACGGTGACCGGGCGGGAGCACACACCCGACGCGTGCGCACTATAACCGGGAGCTCAGGCCGCTCGGTTATGAGGTAATCCTTGAAGTTCTCGTCGTATTGCCCAACGTCCCAATCCTGGCACAGGCTGACCTCGAGCCGATGCAATATCGCGCATACGACCATCCGTATCTCTTGCATCGCGAGGTTCTTTCTCACACAGTTCGTTGGTTCATGGGATAAAGGGATGAAGGCAGTATCGTTGTGCACGAACCCGTGGGGGGTCTCTTGGGGCGGAATGCCCGCTTGATCATCTGGTTTGTGGTCCACCCGTCCATCGGCGATGAGCCAACGCTCGGGCCAGAAGTCGTCGTGCCGTGGTAAGAAGTTTCGCGAGTCGCGGTGCATGGAGTACGGATGCAGCAAAGTCATAGTTCCCGCGGGAACATAGCTGTAATTGCCAATTCGTTAGCATAGGCGGTCAGAGCGGTCTAATGGCATGAGTGAGGAATCGAGGACCTAAGTGATGTCTGGCCATGTGCGTACCCACGGATTCCACAGCTTAGTACAGACAGCGACGGAAGAGGGTATATCGTTCAACGAGATACGTAATGGGATTGCGCGCGCATACAGGACGACGTGGCATGCGATCGTCAAGCGGCCAAATCGCTCAATCTCAAGCCTTGCCAATGCCCTGGGTACCCGGAGTCGGGACAGTAGTCGGGACAGTCTTGGGCTGCAGCGCGGTGTTCCAGGTCGCAGTCGTCGGGTAGGGAGTCTTGGCCACAGTGGGGGACGTAGTAGCAAACGGCGCTGGGCCGGGGACTTCGAGAGCACAATAAGCGCGCTATCCAACTGTCGAGCAAAGCAATTCAAGCACTGACTGGTGTAGGTGGAGAGCGGTTGGTAGATGTTGATGAGGATTCCCTGAGAGCGATGCCGTGTTACAGCTGAGGGGAAGCGAGTATATGTAACTGTAACGTACTGGGTCCTGTGCATTGTATGCTCCGGGGAAGCTGACCGTCGGAGGGTTGGCCGAACCAGAGCCACCGACCTGTTGCGAGTACATTCAGGACGTAGGCCCCATCGACCAGGTTCATACAACAAGCCACGTACATTGACCTGGAAACAGGACATGTAGAATCTGATCATTTGTCAGCGTGCGAGCACAAGGCTGGATTGACATAGACGTACTGGGCACCGCCAACCTGGCTTGCAACGTGGAGTGCTTCGCATGGCTCGTCAGCACAGTGCACGATGAGAGTAACCACAAATCAAGCTCACCGATAACCTCCGCGCGAATCAAATAGTTGCCTGGGGCGATGTCGGCCGGGACTTTGAAGGTGAAGTGTCCGCAGTTGTCCTGTCCAATGATCTCAGTTTTTTCCTCTCTACATACCGGCCAGGGCTACGTACGTTGAGGACCTCTTCGGGCAAACATTAGCTCCATACTTTGCTTAACCGGGATCCGTATACGTCGAACACTCACCAGTCGCCCAGTAGTCGGGGTTGCTCGAGGGCAGACCCATCTCGGCGACCTTGAACCATCCAGCGGACGAACCGACCGCGGTCGTCGCGTCCTCGACCTTCGCCATATAGATGTTGATGGGACCGTAGTGGTTTCCGCCGATTGCCTCGTTCGCACACGACCGGTCATTCGGCTGCTGGTGCATCTCGACCGTGACCTCGTCGCCCGCTAGTGGACGCGCCACCCCACATCATCAGTCTCCGATATGGGACCCCGGGGGGATGTGGGGGATGAAGATACGCACGCATGACCTGACAGACGCCCTTGCTCGGGGTCGGGTTGACGTTGCATGCGATGTCCTGCATCGAGGGGCGTGGGTCAGAAGGCGCATAGGACGAGAGACCAGGGAATGGGACATACAGGGGTGCTGACGCTCGTGACGGGCGAGTTGCTGAGGGGCAGGCGCACGCAAGACGAGCCTTGGTCAACGCCGTTGACCCACATCTCCTAGAACGTGGCGTGAGCAGCGACAGAGGCTGCGAGCCCCGCGGCAACAACAAGCTTGGTGAACATGATCAGTACAGGTGTGAATGGGGTGTGACAGATCGGGTAGTGTGCACCGGCGGAGGCTCACGGCGTCGCCCAGCTTCGTCTGCTCAAGTGCTTTATACGTACCTGACTCCGGTATACTGTACATAACGTCTCAAAAGTTCGGAGGTGATGTCGCGAGAATCGACAGGGACGTGGGCGAAAATAGCGGCATGCTATTGGTCTCAAGATAGTCGCAAGGATAACGTGACGCACTCGGACAGCGTATATCCGCGTTTCTTCCACCTGCATCATGAGCGTGAGGGACCTACGAGGTCGGAGGTAGAACCCAGGAGAATACAGACGGGCGGGGTGGAGTGCATGTTGGTCATATGCGCCCGACCGGGGCGGCTGCTATCGTCTATCGCCGTTTAGACTAAGAGTGTTGTGACGGTGCCGAGCAGTCAAAGCGGTCCGCGATATGCCCGAGGACGCACCGCAATGGAGCGTCGTATTATATGCTCGCATACACTCTGCATCGGCTCTACCCCGCCTCCACAGACGTTCCGTCGCGTGCTATACTTAGCTTACGCTGTGGTCTGGCGTCCAAGGGGAATATCAATAGAGGCAAAAATAGCGCATATACGTAGGGGTACGTTTACGAGAGCACTCGAGGTACGGAGTGGCCGTTCGGAAGCGGAAGGAATGTGGTCACGTTCTAGTAAGGACATTCAAACAGAGAGGTAAGCACGGCGGTAAGAAGCTGAGAAGATGGAAATATACGGATGGGACCCGGTCAAGCTCGAACCATCGTCCCGACGCAGAACCTCGCTTCAACCAGAACCGGAGCCCGAACCCGAGCCTGAGCCAGATCCAGAGGGGACGTTGACTGAGCTGCTGGACTTGCGTGTACGAACGACCTTGTTGCGTAACGCTTTCTCCTTCAGCTCACTCTCCCTCCTGGCGAGCTCTTCTTGGTGTGCCTGCAGCATTTCAATACAGGCGCTCGATAAAGGTCACGGATACACTCACCTGATCGGAGTCAACATCCATACTCTGGTCCTTGCGCCTCTCAGCGTCAGCCTGTCCCTTGATTTTAAGCTCACCGCCATCCTGGTCCACAACCATTTCATCCACTTTGCGCGATCCTGACGGCCGCGAACGTTCATCTGGACTCCTGCTGCGGCTCGGAGACCTACCACGGCGCCTTGGAGGGGGGCTACGCTCTCTGTCCATGCTAGGACTCCTCCGTCGTCTGCGTGGCGGAGAGCGGCTCCTGCTCGGACTCCGTCGCCGACCATAACCACTTCCGCGGTAGGGCGGTGAGCGACTACGTGACGGGGAACGCGAGCGTGGGCCGGGAGAGGTGCGGCGCCTGCGTGGTGGCGGACTCCGGGAGTCCCTCGGACGCCTGTCTCGAGAAGGTGGAGGGGAAACGGTGGGCGAACGTGGGCGCCGCCTCGGGGGCGGAGGAGACCGCGAGCGGGAGAGTGACCGAGGTGGAGGCGAGCGCCTGCGGCGAGGCGGGGTGCGGGACGGGGAACGACCACCGCGCGGAGGGGAACGGTACCGACGCGGAGGAGTTCGAGAGCGGGAACGGGAACGGGAGCTGGGCGCGCTTTCGCGGGAGATTGAGCGCCGTCTACGAGGGGGCGGGGAACGAGGGGGAGGTGAGCGGGATATTGAACGGCGCCGAGGTGGCCCTCCGGGTCTCTGTTGGATGACAGACTGTTGTGAATGTATACTCTCGGCCACACAGAAGTTGACACGTACCCCGCCTCTATTACCCCACCCGCTGTCTCGAGGTCTATCCGGGCGATCGTCCGTGAAACCCCTACCACCTCTACCCCTGCCGCGCCCCCTACCACGTCCTCCACCGCGCGCATCGCGTTCGTTTGCACGGATCTCGTCTAGGCGTGCGCGACGGTCGCGCTCCTCGATCGCACGGCTGTCACCGGCTTTGGCCTGACGCATCTCCTCTTTCTTCTCTTCGACGAAAGTACGGGGCACCCCTGCAGGCGACTCTTGAGCTTCAAGCAGTAGTTTCCAGAGAGCAGACATGAACGCAGGGGTAGAGTTGGTGAGAAAACCGGTGAGATTGATTTGCATCCTGCGCGGGTCTGGGGTCTTACGTTGCACGTAAGTAGGATAGTTGAGTATACGGAACGCAGTACGTACCGGTTGGGAGTCGTCCTCCAGTAAACCCATCGCATACTCGACGACCACCTCGTCTTCAAACCCGACCAGCTCCACCACCTTTTTGACGATCCATGGGCGGATGACTGACAAGTTGACCTTGCGCATATCAACCTAGACGCGGCTAAGACACCAAACCAAACGCTGGTACTCATTGCTCACTTTTTTATCAAACTCGGGAGGGAACTTCATCGTCTTGAGCAGCTTCAGCTCTTTGTCTGAGAACCGCCGGTCTTGGTCGGCTGAAGTGCCCTTGAAGAACCCTACGAGAGGAACCACATATTGAGAACAGTCCGCACCTCACAGCATCATCCCATAATTTGTGCACTGACCAGCATCCGCCATGTTGTAATATCGAGAACAGACTGGAAGAGGGCAGGATGAGGCCTGGACGGACGGAGAGTTGAGAGCTGTTCAGAAGACAGGACCGTGACGCTGAACGCGCACAGCGCCCGCACACAAGCGCCCAACGGTGCCACAGATCCCACTCATCGTACATATATCATACGTACGTATTGGTACGGCTCCCTCTAAGGACAGTAATTCAGTTTCCCCTAATCTTCATGTAAATGCTGTTCCAGTCAATGTATAAGAGGGATACGAATCGTGCACTACTTCATCCGATTCCCACACCCTCTTTCTCTGCTAACTGTTATATTGACAATAAAACCCCAAGAACTTCATAGCAACTTGACGCAGTGGAAGCGTGCAGGGCTCATAACCCTGAAGTCCCTGGATCGAAACCAGGAGTTGCTAACGTTTTGTTCTCCTTCCTCATTTTGCCAATGCTGTGAGTTTGATGCCCTTGAATTCTGATCAGCTCATTATCGGACTCCGTCACCACCCGCCTATTGCGCAGAAGCTGCAGCACTTGCCTCAAACTGAGACCACACACGCATTAGTGCAACACTCAGTAGCTTTCCATCGTTGTCCAAGCAGTTGACTGCCAGGCTACTCATCTAGAGCTGAACTTCATGTTAGGCCTAGCCAACATCGTGGTAGTTCTGCGTCGGATGGTCCTTTGAGTACCCCCTTGTTATCCAACCTGAGCCTACCTATGGAACGCTACTGTAGGTCCGGGGCTCCCGTGTGCCTGACTTCGCAGAAGCCCGAGACATGCAGCGGTGATTAATATGCCGAGGCCCCGCATGCAATGAGTACTACATACCTGTTCGAGGAAGCGGATCGCTACTAATGTCTTCTCCGAACAGGGCTGCCCACTGGTGGGAGAGATTGGCTCTTTCGGGAAGGCCGCACACGCCGCTCCAAGGCCTCTACTGAACGTTGACATGCTGCTTGTTTGCCGCAGCCCAGTTCGTGACACAAGGGCAACCCCTCCGAGCGCGGTCGATGCGGTCATCGTGAGCTCATTCATCAGACACTAACAGCCGCTGTCGCGCGCAAACACCGTGTTTTCATGTGCGTTAAAGCCTTGAGGTGCGAACGAGAGCTTGTCGTTATCCGCCACCTTCTCCGTGCTTCTTGACATCCGTGTCCCGACGCGTGTTCCAATGCATTCAAGGGCGCGAGGGCATCTTCCCGGACAGTGCTCGGGCTTCCCATCCTGAACCCAGCCTACCCTCCCTAGGCTCATCCCCTCACTGCCGACGTTCTGCCCGTCGTCTCTCAGACCGCTAGATACTCTGCTCCTATGTCCTCCGCTGCTTTTGTTGCCTGTGCTCCGATGGAGGCTCGCCTACAGGGTCGTCTGGCGAGGCCTCCACCACGACACGCGTCTACTGGCTACCGACACTCTCGTTCTTCCCTTTACGTCGCCCATGTTCCCTCTCTCGAACCAATCACGACGCCAGACCAAGAAGACGATGATGAAGAGGAATCGACGGTATGCGAAACATCAGACTCTCCGAGGACGTCGCCATCGCCGAGCCATACCCAGGATTCGTCCGGTTCATCCCTCGACGACTCCTCTCCCCCATACAAAGTCGCTGCCGCCCCACGAACGGACGGCGTAGGGCTCTTCGCAACACGCGCCGTTTTGAAGGGCGCCGTCGTGCTCCGAGAAGCCCCCATGTTCACGCAGCCGCCTCCTCCAGCCCGCACGAACTCGACGGTGATGTCCGCGCTGTCCCAGTGCACACGCGACGAGCAGCGGCAGTACTTCAACCTCGCGAACGCGTACAAAGCACCCGCAACCGGCTCTCGTGCTCTCCTCCCTGCCCTGGGGATATTCGAGACGAATGCCCTTCCGTGCGGAAAGGCGCGCGGCGGGCGCAGGGCGGGCGTGTTCCTCACCGCCGCGCGCATGAATCACTCCTGCTGGCCCAACGTCGGCCGCGAGTGGGACGAGGACGCACAGCTGATGACGTTCCGCGCGTTGCGCGACATTGCGGAGGGCGACGAGCTGTGCCTGAACTACGTGGACGTGGTGGGGACCAAGGCCCAGAGAGCGGAGGAGCTGCAGCGGCTGTTCGGCTTCGAGTGCACATGCGAGGCGTGCGCGCTGGGATTCGAGGAGTTGGCGGAGAGCGACAGGCGTCGGGCTGCGATCCGCAGGTTGTTCGAAGAGGTCGCTCTGTGTGGGAGCGAACCGACGCTTGGGCTCAGGAAGGTTCGTCCCCCACAAATGTTGCTCCGCTGTCGCCAGCTCATATCGATGCTGCGGCTAGGTGAAGTTGGCACTTCAGTTACTCAAGGAAGAGCAGCTCGTGCACTACGAGGCGTCTTTCTGCTTCGATGCGTTCCAGTTCTGTATCCTGGTAAGTCGGGTGCGAAGCGCAATTCCTCACAGTACTCAAGCATCTCTCATGCCGATGCTGCGCGTACGCAGGTCTCAGATTTTGCCAACGCCAAAGCGTGGGCTCGCAAGGCATGGGAGGCATCTTGCAGTACGTCCGGACCCGACAGCCCCGCGTCCCGCGCGTTCAAGATGTACTGGGCCAATCCGCGTGCGCACGAGCTGGCGGGAATTCTTCCTCGCGCGACACTTCATGGCCCTGACTGAGAGGGTGCGATCGCGTGACGGCCGACGATACCATGGCGGGCCGTGTGGACGTTACGCGTGCATGCGAGAGTGGTCATGCCAGTGGGTCTTTTGATTTACGTGCGCTGTAACCACGCGACGTCCGCAACGAGAACACGACGAGTTACAGATAGTCCGCGATTGACAGATGAACTACATGTATAACTGCTCGAACATACTCGCTCAATCTGGATTCTCTCGCCCACCGGTCTAAGATACATAGGTACTATCAGCAAACGGAGTCGCACTGTACCCTCCCTTTTGGGATCTATATTAGTAAGCATCACTTATCTAATCTCATCTATGGCAGACAGATCATTCTTCGCCGGTGCACCAGCTGTTGGTTAATCGTAGGCACTCGTGTAGTAGGCCTCCTGAGTACATTGTGACCTCTCTTATGCAGCGATTCCGGCCGTGCCGGGCCGCCGACGAAGGGCATTCGCGGCAACATCATCACGGAGCCAGCTTTTGGAACAGGCAGCTGACACCTACACGATCTTGTTTTTGTCGCACTCATCACTAGAATCTTCTGCCGATCTGCGTAGACTACGCCCAGGTCAACAATGGGCGGAGTCCGAACTAACCCCTCACTCTTCATCTCAAGCACCTGCTCTAGATCTGTAGAGCAGCATATCATCCAGGTCCTTGGACAGCTTTACAGTTGAGACGACAATTCTAGCCTCATCCACGCAATGCCACCGTCGCCAAACAAGATCACGAAGCTCGAGGTACAGTGTTATACACTAGAATTGCACCCGCCTTGTGTGTCTCTGGATGTGCGAGCTGATTATCCATCTACATGTAGGTATTCCGTGTGCCTCCCCGATGGCTTTTCGTGCGTGTCGAGACCGAGCTCGGCATCGTAGGATGGGGTGAAGGAACACTCGAAGGCCACACTGAGGCCATCGAGGGAGCATACCAAGATCTCGCTGAACGGTTTGTCGGATGGGATGCGGAGCAGATCCAGGACATCTGGCAGCACGCCTATCGCTCGCGCTTCTACAGAGGCGGTCCCGTACTCATGGTTAGTGCTTGTTCAGCGAGTGGCCACGCACGGCCTTGAGTGGTTGCTCTCATGCATATCTACACATCCAGTCCGCATTGTCCGGGCTCGACATTGCTCTGTGGGACATCAAGGGAAAACGTTACGGAGTCCCCGTGTGGCAGCTCCTCGGCGGGAAGGTCCGCGACAGGGTCAAGGTCTACGTCTGGGTCGGCGGCGACAAGCCGGCAGACGTGCTCGACGATGCGGCCGAGCGTCGTGCACAGGGCTTTACTGCTGTGAAGATGAACGCGACCGACGCGGTGGCCTGGATTGACTCGCCCACCCTCCTGCAGGACACCGTCGAGCGTGTCCGTCAGGTGAAGTCGCTTGGGCTGGACGTCGGCATCGACTTCCACGGGAGACTGCACAAGGGCATGACCAAGCAGCTCGCGAAAGCACTTGAGCCCATGACGCCGCTCTTCATCGAAGGTACGCCGGGCCCGCTAGCCCATGACGGATGAATGATACTGAAGCGGCGCCACAGAACCTCTACTACCTACGCAGACCGAGGAGATCGCAGACCTCGCGAAGATTGTCTCCACCCCGATCGCCCTGGGGGAGAGGCTGTACTCGCGGCATGACTTCCGCCCATACTTTGAACGCAGGGCGATCGACATCGCTCAGCCGGATGTGGGTGGTCCTAACGGAGGCCGACCAAAACGATCATAAGCTGAACCGGTAGTCCAGGTGGCCCATTGTGGTGGCATCAGCGAGCTTCACCGTATCGCGTCGTACGCGGAGACATACGACGTCGCACTCGCACCGCACTGCCCTCTTGGTCCGATTGCCCTAGCGGCGTGCATGCAGGTCGACATCTCCGCACCTAACTGTGAGTGTGTCCTCTCCGGCTTACTCGGCGTCCGCTGAACGCGGGCTCCACAGTCGTCATACAGGAAATGAGCCTGCAGGTACGTATGCACCTCGTGTCGCGATCTCTGATATACCAGGGGCTGACCGAACCAACAGATGCATTACAACGAGGGTGCCGACCTGCTCACTTATCTCGCGGATCCCACCGTCTTCGCCGTGAAAAACGGCTATGTCGAAGCACTGGATGGTGAGTGGTGTCGCTTCAATTGCTTTGCTAAGGCTGGCTGAGAAGCATTGTAGGTCCTGGACTTGGTATCGAGGTCAACGAAACACTTATCCGCGAGGCCGCTGCCAAACACGTAGACGAGAAAGCTTGGAGGAACGCTGTATGGAAAGGCGACGACGGGGGTCTGCGCGAGTGGTGAATCACATATACTCAGGCTAAGACGTCCCGAGAACAAAGACGGAGGTAGTGGCGTTGCACGAGCTCATTATTGTACAGTAGGAACAGCGACACAATCTATTCTGGCCCCGAAAGGACTTGCTGAGGGAGCAGCCCGAACGAGGGATGTCTGCACGGGCTCTTCATGTACCGCTTTAGCTTCTCCGCGTGATGGCTCGTTGGACCCCTGTAGGCGCAATGTCCCTCCCAAGCCTTCGTCGCCCACAACTTTGCGTTCCTGGCGTCGGATACGGCTTATGGGCAGTTGTCTCAGCAGAGCGCGATATTAGCCCTGTAGTAAAAAAATCAACTGACTAGCGCAGAATTGAAAGCCGTCGTAGCAGAAGGATGCTTCCGAGATGCCAAGGAGACGCTCTTCACTCAGTAGCCGTATAGCCTCCTTGACCTGAAATATCGAGACCAATGAGACGGCCTTGCACCCAGTAAAGGAGGCTTTTGAGGACTTACCTTCCGAATCCCGGCAGCAGGCGTCCCACCGCACATACCAATTTCCCTATACAGCTGAGCGAGCGTCGTCCGTCGCTCATCGCTCGCCTGCAACTCCGACCCCGTACGCGAGCAGGCCACGCAAGCACATTCAAAGCGGAAGAGTTTCCGGAGGCGTGCCCGACGCGCGCTCCTGTCGGCGAAGAGCTCGCAGTAGGCGATGAGGAGCTCCTCGCCCTCCGCAATGTCGCGAAGCGCCCAGAATGTGACCTTCTGCTGCTCTTCGCTCCAATAGTGGTTCACATTAGGCTCGCACGACGAGTTGAAGCGCGAGCCAATCAGGCACAGCGCCCCTCGCCGCACCACCGTCGAGCTGTCGTGGTCGCCGCAAGGAAGCGCGTTCGTCTTGAACGTCCCCAGGGCCGGTGGCAGCACGCCCCTATGGGCATTTGTTAATTCAATGTATCCGCGCTGCTGAGCGTCGGAGAGTCCGGAAACGACATCGAGAATGCTGTTGTTGGAGTAGGACAAGTCCTGCGTGAAGAGAGGGGAGTCCGCAAGGATCAGCTCGCCGCGTAAGATGGCACGAGAGGCGACGAGTCCTTTCCCCTTCCCCGGGATACTTTGAAGGATGTATGCGTCTACTGTGCCCGGGCCTTAGCATACAACAGGTAGGATCGGTTATTGACCACATACCGCTCATGGTACGAAGGATGGGATAGCGGGAGCATCTGCACCTGTAGGCGAACGCCCAGATGAGCTCTTCCTTTAAGGTTCATGCGGCTCATGAAAACTACCGCAGCACCATACCAATGCGTGCAACATCGATGAGCAAATTTCCATAGAGCATAAAGAATCTCGCCTATTTTCAACCACAGTCTCATTGCGTACCACGTTGAAGTCATGGTTCAATGCGTTAAATGTGTCTTTTCCCTCGACAGCGGCATGGTCCTTAAGTAGTCGAGATGAACCGACAGGTCGGGGGAGCCGGCGCAAGTATTCCCGCATCTGTCCTCACTTGTAAGCAGCGTAGAAAATTGACTGAACTACAGGTTCTCGGGTGTGTAGAGTCTGTATGCTACTGGAGACTGTGAGTACCATTGGGTGCCAAGCGTCGTGAAGTACACATACCTATACGTCAGGTCCTTCCAGCTTGCACAGCCTCTCTCCACGTCCGAACACATCGCAGTCTTCAGGATGCTCGATGAGGTATGACCAGTATTGTGCGAGGGGAGCGTGGGGACCTTTCTCGGTACAGGTAGCTTGCCACGCCTTCATTGCCCACGATCTGGCGCTTTCGACGTCCCCGGCCACTGACAGTTGCGAGCGATACTCCAGGATGAGCCGAGGTCTCTCGTGTTCGCAAATGAGCCGCTCACATGCACAGAATTCGTACCCAGAGCCGTAGAACGAGGCGCAATGGTACTCGAGGACACCTTCTTCCTGTAACAATTGCAAGGCGAGCTTCGTCTGTGGGAAGGGGGCACTAGTGATTAGCTGACATTCACACCAAACAGGTGCATTCCTGGTACTGACCTTACGCAGCCCGTACGCCGGGTCAAGGTACCCAGGTATTTCCCTGCGGATGCGGGCTATTTGAGACCGGCGACGATTGCTCTCTTCCAGGTCGTCCCCCTGCAGCGTACAAACCTCGCAACAGCATGCGAAGTTGTAGTGCTTCTTCAGCGCGGCCCTTCGCTCTTCGCGAGAAGCGATCACATCGACATACGCGAGGCACAATTCCTCTCCTACGTCAATATCATGAACCGCGCGGAGGACCAACCGTTGAGAGACTTCATCCCACCGGTGCAGCACGTTAGGGGAGCAGCTGGAGTTGAATCGCGCGGCGGTGAGGAATATACCCTCGACATGGGCTACGTCACCTGTTGGATCCTCAGGTGTGCCACATGGAAGGGCGTTCGTGAGCCAGATGCCCATGAGGGCTTTATGCACGCCTTTCCATGCATTCGCGAGCGAGAGGAACCGAACGTGGGAGCCTCGCGACAAAATCGAGAGACCGGAAGCGATAGACTGGTCTGTGACCTGGTATTGCTGGACGAGTAGCGGAGATTCCTCTAGGATCACCTCGCCAGCGGCGATGGGGTGCGCTGCTACCGCGCCTCTCCCTTTGTTGGGTATCTCTTGAATAATGAAAGGTTCTGCGGAGGGCGCCGTCAGTACGACAATAGAGTTGTATTGTAGAAGGCGTACCCATCCTGTGGCTTCACGAGCAGGTGGTAGAGCGTGAATGTGGGGACGCGGAACGGCCCAGGAAGTGGGAAGGCAAGGTTTATGAATGAGATATAGGAAAGACGCCTGCTCCATAGAATAGGGAAGCAGTTGGAAAATCAGATCGAAAGACTATTCAGAGTGACCATCAATGGCGACTTTGTCTGGAGGAAGACAACGAGCTGGACGTACAGGGTCCGCCACAGGGTTCGAAGCGAGGTCACGGCGAGTTACTCCAGGGGCGTATGTCAGCCCTGCCGTAGACGTCTTTGACGTTGAGCTGGCATCAGTTGATTGTACTACTGTATTGCCCTGCAAAGAGCGCAGACAAGTACTGATCAACATCATTGAGCATCGTGCGCGCGAGTACTCTGAATGTCATGATATGCTATATAGTAACAGTCGTTCCAGGCCCTAGTGCGTTCAAAGGACCATCGCCTTGTATAGCAATCACCATGTGTTCACCGGCCCCTCTCGCAAACACCTGACAATTGGCCTCGTCGAAGGGATTGTGAGATCTACAAACGAATGTGCCGGTGGTTCATTCATGAGCATGAGATTCAATTGAAGCTCCGCTGTGGCTGCATCCGACGCAGGCGACGCTTGAGTAGCGCTCGGACTGGACGACTTCCGCCATACCTGCGCTCACTGAGGACGCGTGAACGATCTCCACTTGCAGGTGCTTGTACAACCACGGACGTACAACGATAGTCGACGATAATACTGCTGAACGTTGCTGATATCACTCTCATCAATTGTGTGCTTGCTCGGACGGTGTGAGTCTGGTACGCCTCAAGTTCTACTAGTCATATCATGATGCCAACTGACCTAGTTCGAAGTGACATTTAGGTCTCTGCAGGCCTGAACGACCTCTTTCCGCGCCTTCGCTAGAGCGGGTCCGCTGAGACGTCAAACAGCGACTCACGTATTCATCCAGTCGTATCAATGTGCGCAGCTGTAGCAGTTGTGCATCCACATTATCGCCGCTTGATATGCTGGCACTGCTAATCCCATTCTAGCCTCGCATCCTTGCTATGGAGCCCGGCGTTGCCCTTCATTCTCTTCCTTCAGAGGTCCTTCTGCGCATATGTCGACTTGACTCTCTGGCATATGCCCCTTTGGAGGTCCGTCGACGGAATCTAGTCGCTATCGCTGTTACCTGCCATTCGCTCACTGGCCCCGCCCTGGACACTCTTTGGCACGCTCTCTGGACACTCTCCCCACTACTGCTCACATGGCTTCGATATCTATGCCGAATAGCTCCTTTGGAGGAAGCCGAGCCACGGGCACGATGTAGGTGCCCCCAAGAGACGGAATGAGCGAGCACGACTCTTGCGCAAACGGGTCCGGATGGATTCTCTCGATTCACCCTTCCCTGTCCAGATACTGCATCGTACTCCTGTTCCGGAGGATTCTGCGCGCTGTGGGATATATGCTTCTCGCGTAAAGAGAATTGGCTTCAGGGTCTTCGGCGCACACTTCCCGCACGACGACATATCAGGTCCAGGATACTTCTCGTCTGCGCGTCACTACATCCTTACCGCTGTCTGCGCGTCATTGTACGCCTCTGTCCCCGACGTCGTTCTTGTCGTTGGTGTTCCCTAGGCTCTTGTGGCGGAGCCCTTCTGGTTTATGATGCATGACTCGGAGCCGGTTTGAGTGCAGCTAATTTTATCTATGGCACACTTCGTCGAAGTGCGGGAGCAGGAGAGAGGCTGGGCCCGTAAGTGCGGCAGGAGGCTACGAGCCCTGCAGTCTGCATGGTAATGCAAGCGATTACCGGCTCGACGAGGTCGTTCTTACGTAGTTACTGCACTCATCCTGGATATACAACATGCGCCGCCGAAACGGTAGTGACACCACGATCGCGCGTACTCGCAGGGACTACTGGAGAGTGGTAGATCTAGGTAGTTACTTGATTTCTGACGTTTTCACATATGATGCGGTTCAAGGTGATGATCATGGACGTTGAACGCGAACATATGCACTGCCAGTGCTGCATGTGCATCACTTGCAAGTTGGCGCGCAACGCCAGCGGGTCCTGTGCACGAAGCGCCCATATGTGATTCTGCTCTCCCCATTGCCACCACCGACTTACGACACGCCCTGCTCCTCGCCCAGGGCGACGAGCTCTCCTCTACACGCTCTAGGACCGGACTAAGACTATCTGTGCTTCCTAAGTTACCCTGCCCCCCACTTCGCCGGTCTCGCTTCGACATGGGCGTACGAGCCCTTCCGTTTCTCTTTCTGGCACTCGCCGCCTGCCTGACCCAATCCGTGCTCGCCATCAAGTTCAACCTCCCCGCAAGTCGATACCCGCCCGCGAAATGCGTGTGGAACGCGGCGCACCCGGGCGCGCTCGTCATCATCACCGCGAACGTCGGCCCTGGCGAGGGCCAGCGGCTGGACATCGAGGTCGTCGACTCGAGCGAGCACAAGAACGTCTACCTGAGCAAGAAGGACATCAACGGCGAGAAGAGGTTTGCTATAACCGCGCACGCGGAGGAGGATATCGGGGTCTGCTTCCGCAACTACCTCGACTCTGGTGCGTTTGACCGCGCTATGCTGTGTGACGAGCCGCCGAGCCATGGGAACACTGACGTGGCCGCGCGCAGGCGTCCCGAACGATGGTAAGACGCGCTCTCGCGTCGTTGACCTCGACATCGACATCGGTGCCGATGCCGTCGACTACAAGTGAGTCCTGCCTGCACAAGTCTCTGCGTTTGGTAGGTCTAAGACGTGTCACAGCGCAATCGCCAACCAAGAATCGCTCTCTGCGCTTGAGACCGAGATGCGGAAGCTGGAGGGAATTGTGAAGGAGATTGTGGACGAGATGGAGTACCTCAAAGCGCGAGAGGAGCGGTTCCAGTTGACGAACGGTGCGTACCCAGCCTTCTCTTAGCGCAGACTCCCGCGCTTATGTCCCACATGTCCAGTTTCGACACGGCGGCGCGTGAAGAACTTCGCATGGTTCACGATCGCCTCTCTAGTGGGGCTTGGTATTTGGCAGATCTTCCACCTCCGCGCGTTCTTCAAGCGGAAGTACCTCATTGATTGACGCAATATATGCGCCCGTCGTGGCAGGCCAATGAGGTCTCATTGTACTTGGCTGGCGTTGCTTTTGAGTTCTGCGTCACCCGAAACGCAAACACGAGCGATCCCAGTGGAGACAACGTGAGGTCGACAGGATCCGCGTTAGACCTGAGTTACGTCGTCACCCGGTGTACGTTCTTCTCACAATGGTAGTCGTCTGATGCAACGAAACAAGACTCTCATTCGCAAGATACTACACCCATAGTAGGTCCGAGCTCGGTCTGGCGGTGTTGAGTTCACCAGCTCACTATCTGCATAACCATGCTCTGCAAGTGTTACGCGCGGAAGGCAGCGCTCGGCGTATCGGAGATTAGAACCAGGATGAGCGCACTTCAGGGAGGGATGGCGCAATACCGTCCTTGAGTAGCCGAGGGAGAATGCAGTGCAATTGGATCACAGACGGCCGTATCGGCGACGATGAGCTTGGACTTGTGGTGTCCTATGGTCGTACATGTGTCAACCCGCGCCTGTGGATGTCCCCGGCACGTTCGGAGGTGCACATTCGCTCGATATCTTCCTGATCGCATAGCGCACTAATCCACTAATCACCAAGTATACAGGCAGCGATATACAGGGACGCAATGCTCCGCTATGTTGACAAGGACGGAAGTGCTCACAATGTGGTCGTCTCAGAGGCCCTTGAGTGGTGGTACAATGCGTAGGATTCCGAGGACGCCCAGTCTCCTGGCATCCTGTAGGTGTTGCTGATGTCGAAAGCCCGGTGTTGTCAGGACGCATTGCTGAGCGTCGCACAGGGACATCTGCAATGCGAGATATAGCGGGCAGACGTCCGTCAGCTCTCGGCACATGAATGGACCATTGGCGCGCTGTCACGAGCACCGGTTACAGCAACCAATTCACCGCATAATATCCATATAACAAGCCTCGAGATGTACACTTTTTCTGGTTCGTAGTCTCACAAACATGGATCCCTGGAATCCCAACTTTCGGCGCCCTCGTGTACCCGTGGTTACATAGTAAGTACTATCGTGAGTGGACGGTCAGTGTCACATTGCGCTGGAAGCTTTGGGAACGCTCACTTCTTACATAGCCAACTGTCTGCGGTCACTATCCGGGGCTTCAGCATGGTGCGATACACGTCGGCCGCAAGACCTCGAGCCCGGACTCACCAGACACCAGACGACCTAGGCGGTCGAGACGATGATCGACTTGGTGCCCGGGGTGTAGCAGAACCCGTTGTCGAGGCGCGTGCCGCACGACGACAGCTGGTTGCAGCTGCCCGAGCAGCCGCCCTTGTCGCAGAACCCGACGTTGTGCGTCGCGGAGAGGCAGGCCGTGTTCGGCGCGGCGAGGCACGTCGCGCCGCCGTTGTACACCGTGCACGGGCCGCCGCACACGTTCTGGGTGCGCTTGCTGCAGTAGGTGACGATCGTGTTCTGCGCGGCGCGCGGCACGAGCGGGTTGATGGGCTCGCCGACGAAGGTGAGCTCGGCGTCGGTGGTAGCGAGCCAGTGCATCATCTGGTCGTGGCTGACGAGATAGGAATCGTCGGCGACGGTCTGGGGAGTTAGCAGCGGTCAGATGCGCGTCGTCGGGGAGGAGAAGAAGGGTTGGGGCGGGGCTTACGGGGACAGCGACGGCCGAAGCGATGAAGGCAGCGACGGCGGCGAGCTTGAGAGTGAACTGCCTGGCAGGTTGGGTAACTTGGTAGTAGAGACTAGTGTGTGCTCGACTGCTGTTCCTGCGTCGAACTGATCAGCTTTTATACCCGTTCGTCCTGTCCACAGAAGGGGCATGCTGCCAATCCAGCGTTCCGAACGATGTCCGTCCTTCAGTCAAGTGGCTTTTCCTGTATCTCGAGTCGACGAGGACTAGGAAAGACCGCCGTTCCTGGAATAATTCGGAGTTCGAGAGCCAAGTTCGACGAGTGGGACCGTGAGCCGCCTCATGACTGGCGTCGAATGTATACAATTGGACGCCAAGC
Organism: Trametes polyzona; assembly: GCA_022606195.1. NCBI lineage: Eukaryota > Fungi > Basidiomycota > Agaricomycetes > Polyporales > Polyporaceae > Trametes > Trametes polyzona. Next base: position 82,073 of record JABYQF010000019.1, read on the forward strand.
TCCCCGTGCGGTTGCGCATAATAGTTGAACTGTCAAAGAGCGCGTCCGCCCATCTCGCGGCTCCAGGGGATGCAAACGCTGTAGGCGTTGCATCTGCGCCTAGGTTGATGGGCTCGGCCACGAGGCTGCTGCGATGGGCTGTGAACAATGAATACATTAACGGCTGGAACAAGCAGCTGATCCCGGCCCGCTCCCTCTCGAGAATGGCGCCCACTGTGGACGGTCGCAGGCTGTGAGGTACGGCGCCACAACCTGATCCACGCCAGGGGAGTGTATGCACGTTTGTGCCTGCGGGCCGCCGGCACAGGACCGTGTCTTCGTTCCCACTTCCTATAGATGGTCAAACCGACGGTGTTTCTCCGCGTCGAGACCCAGCCAGTGTCGATTATGAAATACCCCCATCACGGCTTGCCGTAAGATCATGGTTTCCCCGGGACATCGAGGCTGCGATGCAGCACTCACAAAGGTTGACATAGAGCGACGGTCGGTGTCCCGACCGGTACTTCTGTCTTTTGCGGGGGTGACTCGCTGGGCAGGAGCAAGGGACGATAGTCTGCCCGGTCAAAACGGTGGCGGGTGGATCACGGCGAAGTGACGACAGCATGTATATTGTGAGACTACTGTAGGTTGCAGAGGTTCCGTCAAAGAAATACTCCTATGTAGCTTCTTCCCACCGGACTACCAACGCAGTCAAAAAGACATAACATCAGATATTCGATGGTAGTGTACAATATCAGAAGCCATGGCCTGTAGCGCTATTCCCGGATACAAGCACATTCTTCACACCGTTTCCCCATGGATACCCTTGAGGCTGTTGAACGCCTTCCCTTTACAGGAACGTCGTAAGGGTGAGCAAAGGGGTATTGACTTCACGGTAACATATCAGCTCACCCTCCTGCTGGACACCTAGGCAGTCGAGACGATGATGGATTTGGTGCCGGGGGTAAAGCAGAATCCATTGTCGAGGCGGGTCCCACACGTAGAGAGCTGGTTGCAGCTTCCCGAGCAACCACCCTTGTCGCAGAAGCCAACGTTGTGCGTCGCGGAAAGGCAGTTCGTGTTCGGGGCGGAGAGGCACGTCGCGCCACCGTTGTAGACCGTGCACGGACCGCCACATACGCCTTGCGTACGCTTGCTACAGTACGTTACGATCGTGTTTTGTGCGGCGCGCCCCGCGAGAGGGTTGATAGGCTCGCCGACGAAGGTGAGCTCGGCGTCGGTGGTGGCGAGCCAGTGCATCATCTGGTCGTGGCTGACGAGGTAGGAGTCCTCGGCGGCGGTCTGGGAGACAAGCAGCGGTTAGAATACACGTCGGGATTGAGGTAGAGAAGTGGTGGGCTTACAGGGACAGCGACGGCCACAGCGATGAAGGAGGCGATAGCGGCAAGCTTGAGAGTGAACTGCATGATTGGTTGGATAGCTGGGTAGTCAATGCTGGAGTGTGCTCGACTGGAGTATAGGAAGTGTACTGCACCCTTATATATGCCTGTGGCAGGTCCCGGAGCTGCCGTGAAGGTCAATTTGCTGAATCGCCGTTGACCACAACGGTCTCAGTCGGAAAACCGGGACGAAATCATGTCCCCGGTCTGTCAACTCACAAGAGTACTTGGCTCGTCCTCTGCACATGATGTGCAGGGCCGGCAGTTCGTCGAGTCACCGAGCCCATTGACGTGAACACTTGAATCGCCGTCAAGTGGATGCACTGTCCGTAATTTTGCGTACCCCATGATCTCTACACAACCGCTAGCAAGTCGCGTGGAGCGCCGTCAACGGCAGTCGAACGTCGAACAATCACATAAAAGATGGTAGGGTACCATTCTTGCTACCGCAACGGCAGGGTGGGTGACATGGCGTCTACGGTGGCGCCGACAGGCGTGGGGAAGTAAACGCTCGCCGATGAAGAGTATGTGGTGGACGCACATTCCCGCGACGGCGTAACCGCGGTTCATTCATAGGAGTGATGCCTTCTGATGAGTGGGCGGAAATTAGCCAATGGTGCCAGCGCATGGAGGCGCGTGCCAGGCGATCCACCCGCAGACAGCCCTGTCCCAACTCCCAAGAAAACCACGATATTGGTCGAGCAGAGTCAGCTTCCCGGTAGAAAAGGGGTAACTGGTTCCGGAGGCTACGGAGAGGCCTGCGCTTGTGCCCTCGGGGAATTTCCTGACGGCCGCACTCTCTCAAGCAGTGTGATGATCACTATTCGGCGTCAAGCGTTTGCGTCGGACTGTGGCATTATCAAAAACCCGGATATTCGTGTCCTTGGGCGCGGCATACGGGCGCGGTGTCTCTGGGCTGTTGGAACCGAGGATCTTTTCAGCGGTTCTACGCCCCAAATAATTTTACTACCTCAAGGAGACTGGAGGGACTTGCTCACCACCGATAAAACCGGTTTGCAATGCTTCATGGCAATACGCTTGTATCAGAATACTATCCCCATCCGAGCGCAGGCGAGTACCCTGGTACCAAGAACTGATGAGATAAGTGTCTAGATTCGCTGAGACGTTCGTGCGCAGTACAGGTCACCTGAACGGGAATGAGAATCCACTGCTATGTCTCCAACCTGAGCCAGTGGCAAAGGCGGCTAGCCTGTGATCCTGGCTTCTCTGGATGCGGGGACGAGCATCGATCACGCTCGGAGGGTGGCGCCAATCGGCTCCAAGAGGCTTGTTGAGATATCCGGGGTTGATTTTGGACAACGACCCGGTAACATGGCAAGTCGCGACAATAGCAAAATGATTTCGACGCGTCTTCGCGTGCGCTGCGCCAGCGTGGCGATGTGTCGAACGTACGAATCCGATTACACCGTCCATAATAACATGCGGCGCTAAGGCACTTCGCGATGCATTGCTGGCCATCATCAGTCTCTGCCTCTATTGCGATAGAGAATGACGACCGAATACTCACAAATTACAAGTCTAACGCGGCGCGCCTGCCGCTCTCGATACAATCCCCAACGCTGACCCCGGTGACCCCAGCGCCGATGACCGCCGCGTTCTTGCCCAGCCTCTCCTGGATCGCCGCGCGGAGCTCGGCCATGCGCGACACGTGCCCCACCGTCGGCGTCGGGATACAATCGCGGTGCTCCCTTATTCGTACCAGGCAAGGCTCCGGCAGCGGCTGCGCGTGGCCCAAGTGTTGTTGAAGCGCCGCTAACAACGCAGGGACGAACTCGGGGGAGTCGTGCGATGGCGACGGCGGTCCGTAGGGCCCTCCAAGCATCATCGTCAGCTTCGTGAACTTGGGCGAGCGGTGGTTCGCGGTGATGGAAACGTCCTGTCCGCCAAGGGCGCACGAGTCGAAGACGGTCCCCAGGATGCCGAGAGTGCTGCCTGGAGGGGAGGGGTAGTCGGGCGAAGGGCGTGGAATGAGGTAGCCAAAGCCATCCGGGTGGATCGGCGTGTCGGTGGGAGGGAAAACGATGTTCACGACCGTTACCGAGGAGGAAGGGTTGGACAAGACATGGGGGAGGGAAGGCACGGGAACCACGTCCGATGACGGTGGCTGGACAGAACTCACGCTCGTGGGTTTCTCATGGGACTGTGATGGTTGATATCTCCCGGGCACTCCGCTTCGTGCAGACAGTGCGGGATGCGGGAAGGGTGGAGGAGGTAGCTTGAGAGCAGGAGCTGCTGGAGTGATTACAGTCGTAGATAGTACCGCTATGTTAGAGGATGGCTCCATGCTGTCCGAAGAATGGCCGATGCTCGTAATCAGGCGGTCTAGCAGAGGCAATGGGAGTGCCGAGATAAGGTGCGAGGCCACTATGTGCCGCCCACTGCCAGTGGACACCTAAGTATAGAAAATGAACGTCAAGCTATAGTGAGGCGAGAGAGTAGTAATGCAGCCAACCTGGAACCCGGCGTTGTTGGCCGCTTTGGACAGTGACACCGCAGGGTCGCCTTTGATTAGCTGGACGTTCTCCTGGTGCATTAGGTGTTTAGAGATTGCGTCTGTCAGCGTCTGCATGCCGTCCCTGAACGAGTATACGCTGACACCCTTGAGGAGTCGATCGACAGTGCCGAGAGAGTACAACTCCGGGGATGTATCCTGATTGCGCCGAGACAGGAGCATCTCGCGAAGCGCCCCACGGACGACACTCCCACTGCCACTCTCTTCTAATCGACACATTGCAGCGAAAGCAGCGCGTATGCTGAGCTGCCTGGAGTCCGCGGCATATATACCATGAACTAGCGCGCTACCCAACATCTGCGCGAACTGGGAGCCAAAGTGACGGGAGAGAAAAGCGTCCACGGACTCGTCATCTGGGGTCGATGCATTGAGGACTACGGCGAGGGAAGTAATACGTCAGAGCGGGATAATCGGAAGAGTTTTGAGCTTGTACCCTTTCTATCCGTTTTCCTGAAATCTCTGAGCACCGCGGGCACGAGAATCTTTGCCAAGGGCGACACGAGTAAGGAGGGTATTGATCCTGGTATTGCGACTATGCCTTTCGACCCATGTAGGTACAAAAACCTATTCCGTGCTGCGGGCGCACTGCGAGGTACCGCGAGGATCGAGGACTCAAGCTTGAGCAGATGAATCTGCGAGACTTGGCATTAGTATGCGATCGTGCAATGTCCCTCGCACCCGCGAGCATCGTCACGGACACTTTGGCCCGTCTACACGACCTTGACGCACAACGGCCCCTGCACTGAAGTTTATGATCCCATATGCACCGTATCACAGAGTGAGATGCATTCGTGGGTGTGTAGTAGTAGCCAGTATGAACCCGGGGGTAACCGCACTATTCCCCATGTCTCGTGGCTGCGCGAACGCCAGCCATGGCTATAGACAGCCAGATTTAGAACGCCATTCTCGTAAATTGACACTCACTAGCTCCATTATCCCCTTTGATGTGGGCCGTAGAGTGCGCGGTCCACTCTCGAGCAGCATATCCGCCTCATACCCGTGCTTGTCCCTGACGCGCACGCGCTCTGATTGTACCCATCCTCCTAGTCTCGGAGCTCTCTCTACGAGTGTAATTCGGGTTCCGGATTGAGCTGGGAAACGCCTCGAAAGGTGAAAGGCTGCAGACAAGCCAGAGAGACCTCCACCGAGTACCAAGACCGAATGCGGAGATCCAGACATGCCCGAGTCTAGCAGCTAACCGTAAAGGAGATTCCAAAGATCTACTCAGAGGGCGTGAGTTGGTCCGAGATGCGCATGGCCGGAGGTGGTCGGGCACTAGCTTTCATCGAGGATGCCGTGCCGTCGAAGACGAGAGGTCAGTTGGCGTGGGCGGCGAGATCGCCCGAAACAGGATAAGATAAGATAACCACGTGGCCCGAACTACATTGCGCCTATGGAAGTGCGGCATCTCAGGCTATCTCTGACTCTAACACTCACCACGGGGAGATACCAACATCTCGGCGAGCTCGGGATGTAAGTCATACAGTCGGGACTGCTTGTAAAGCTCCGAGGGCATACATGACCAGCTGTCCTTTCCGCAGCAGCAATTGACGGTTTCGACTTGTCGTGAGACACCCTCCCCGCGGCGCTCATGACTCTCACGGTTCTCATGCACCCACGGCTATAATCACGACGAGCGAACTCCCTCTTCTTTCCTATACCACGACGACCGTCTCCCCTTTGATATCCATGCTTTGATACCCCTTCTCCTTGCCCTGGACGAGCCATGTCTTCCGCAGGGCCCTCCGCAAGTTTGGCCTCGGTTTCCTCCACTTTGCCTTCGTCTTCCACAGCTCCCAGCACCAGCGCAGGCATGCCTGCAGCTTTGGCTGGAAATTCTTCTCTTCCTTTCAGCTTTCTCATTACATTCATTGCCATTTTTCTCTTCTTCCTCGGCTGTGGTCTTGGCTCTCGTCGCGTTACTCGCCAGCTTCGGCGCAACCTTGGACTCCAAATCACCCCACCCAGTCCGCTGCCTTCCAGCCACGTCCGCGAGAAGCCTATCATATGGGACGTCTACCCCTCGTACTTGGCACTCCCGACCAAATCCGAGAGCGGAGGGAGCCGTGTCGTACATGGATACACATGGGAGAACATGGCCGTAAGTGTTCCCCAGGCTTGAGCGCGGATCCGGCTCATTGCGGCCGAATTCACACTGCAGCCCCTGTGTGCGACATACGTACGCACGCCTCCTACCACAGCGGGTGGTGACGCCTCGGCGTGTCCGGAGCCCGAGCCCCCACCGCGGCGCTTCCGGTGGCCTGCCTCCTTCATCGCCAGCCGCGGCATGATGCGCACCATCGCAGCTTCCCCCTCTCTCGCGCGACCACCACCCCTACAACTTATCGGCCAGGCGCCCCCAAGACGAACCACGCGAAACGAGCCGGAGGTCCTCTGGCGAGGCCACCGGTTGCCCCAGTTTATCGCCCGCCCTCTCCTTCCGCCCGGGATGCAGCCACGCGAAGATAGCAGTGGGGCGGATGAGCCTACGCCGTCGGAAGAGCTGCCCGTTAGCGCACTTCAGGTGTCGGTCCTGATTGCCATGCCATCGCCGGAGACGTCGCAAGCACGCCGTGCACGCGAGAAGGCGGACGAGTGCGATAGTGAGAGCTCGAAGAAGGACGGCGGTGCGGAGATTGAAGAGTTTGAGGTCAGTCCGGTGGAGGGGTTGGGCGAGTATACTCTGGGCTTCACCCGCATGCCTTGGGCGGGGGAGATAGACGGGTGGAGCGGGGGAGACAAGGGAAAGGGTTTGTTGTAAGATATGTACAATATCATGGTGCGACTCCATGTCTTCGACTTTCGTCCATCTTAGTTGCACTCACATAGCCAGGAAATGTGTACGTTGATGTTGGAAGTTAGCGCATCGTCGACCGGGGATCTTGCTCAACCCTATCTTTTCGGTCCCGCAGCCCGATCACACCACCCGCTATCGTGGACTACAGTACCTGCCAGGTTCTGGTGGAGTAATCGCTAGCCCCTGTTCATCCATCCTCGTGCCCCCACAAAAGATCTCGATCGCTGCAGTGCAGCATACACCAGGACCCACATCTCTTGGCACGCAGTGAGCAATAGGATTCCGTATGTTCCTTGACAGACTAGTCGTCGACAAAAGCAGGGGGCTGCTGTCGAACACAGTTTGGCTTGAGACGAACCCAGTCCCATCCGAGGCCACACTAGGACCCACACGGGTTCACGTACTTCTGGACCGCCTGGGGGACGCATGCACCATCCAAGCATCTCATCTCACGGCTATCACAGCGTCCCCGCCCGACGGGCTCGGGGCTTGACGACTATCGCACACCCAAGGGCATCAGGGACGTGGGCGTAAGGGCGATGTACTGTACCTCGTGGCTGCACACGCGGGCAGGCACTCGACAATGCCCCTTGGCTCTTGGCTGCAAATGATGCAGAGAGCGAACGAAGTGGCGAAATCGCGAGCGCGTGTCTCGCGGAGCCCCGTCGAAGCTCAAATCTCTGACGAGGACCACTGGTTTATATTTGCACGTAGCGATAGGGTGGACACTCCTGGGACGCGCCAAGCGGCGAGAGCGGCTTTTGGGAGGCCTTCTTCGGTATCTTAACACTGCGCAGCGCTGGCACTTGACCTTGACGAAGCACTGACGGCAGAGCGTGGGCCTTGATGATGAGAGTCAGTGGAGGTGGTGACCAAGGTGGCATGATAATGGAGTCGCGGCTCAGTTTCTGGCCTCCTTACGAGGCTTTTAGGTCATGTAATGCGTACACTGTAAGGGTTTAGCAGTACCAGATCTGGAAGGCGTTGAGAACGACGAGCCATCAGCATCCAGGACAAGTCCGGAATGTCCGGTGAGTAACGATCTCGCCATAGCGGATGGCTTGGCGTTGAGTATAATGAGCCCGAGACGCCATGTGCTATCCGCCGGCACCAAACGCCACATTTTGAACTTCTTCGTTCCTCACCGCATTTCTCGCGTAAACTACCGGGGCTCTACATAACCAACAAGCGTCGTACACATCACAGTATCCCGTAAAGCGCCGCGAGCTCTCATGCGGCTCAGCTCTCGAAAGCCATGCCTCCATCCCAGTCGCGTCGGCGTTCGCGGGATGCGTTGCCTGAGTGCAGCCGTTTCACGAAGCAGCTGACGATCGTCAGCAGCGTACGTTATCACGAATCTCGGCGGGGGCAGCGTGACAACGGTTCATCCACACGACCACATGCGCACGTCGGTCGCCGGAATACAAGGGATCACTGACCGCGCGGAGATTAGGTCGGACGACGCTAGCGCTGACGCAGATGGCCCCGGGCGGCCCCCAACGCGGGGTGCTTCTCCCAATCTCACGTCTCGAATCTCTCGGACGCGACGCGGTATATAAGGGTCTGCCGAGGGCGCGACGCCGTCTCCTCGCTCCTCCTGCTGCGACCTGCGCGCGTTACTGGTGAGCAGTCAGCATGGTCGCGTCGCGCAACTTCTTCGCCGCACTCTCCGCCTTCTTCGCGTCCGCTGCGTTTGTCGCCGCGGACGACGCGAATGTGCTCGACGTGCGCGCGGCGGACCCTTGCGCTGCTATCGCTGGCAAGACGTGGGCCGCGCCCAGAGACGTGCGCGCGTGCTTCGCGCACTTCCCGGTGGACCCCGCCATCAAGGCCAACGTGAGCGTCTTCGTCGCTTTGTCGCTGCGAGCCGTGAACTGACTCTTGACCTCCCGCTGTAGACTATTGAAGTCGTGAACAAGACGCTCGCGTTCCACACGTCGGTGAATTACCAGAAGCGCGCCCCTGCGCCGTTCACGGCAGACGTGCACGAGGACGTGCTCGCGGATCTCGCGCGCATTAGCCACTCGTGGTACCCGAACGAATTCGACCTCCACGTCGACCTCTCGCGCACGCTCAAGAGGCTCAACGATGGCCATTGCGTGTATATAAACCAGTGCTTTGACTGTGAGTCTGCCTCGTGGAGTTCTGCGAGTCCCGACTGATCATCGCTAACGTCTGATGGGACTTGGGGCTGTCTTGGAATACAGCACTGTTCTTGACCTACCTGCCCACTCCTTTGGTGTTCCTCACCGACGCGGCCGGGCACCAAAGTGTCCACATCGCGCCCGAGGCATTCGATGTCGCCACGGCCGAGTTCAAGGACGAGGTGCAGTTCTGGCAGGATGCATTACCAGGATCCCTGAAGGGCCAGCTTGCATCGGTCGGTGTTCTTCCCCTTGATATCATATTGAGTCGAGACTGATTCAGTGGCATGGTTGTTCTCGCATCGCAGTTGTCGGGCGCGAAGGTGCTCGCCATCAATGGCCTGAATCCCCTCATCGCCGTGGACGAGAACGCGAAGATCACGGGCAGTTTCCAGGGCCTTGGCACGCGCCAGAACTCGTGAGACTAAGAACAGCTCATGACTGCATGCTCTTCGACTGACTTCGTGCTTTCCACTCGACAGCTTCTTCGCGAGCTACAATAGTGCCTCGACAGGATGGACCTACCTCTTGGGCAACTTTGCCCAGCAGTCGCTCCCTCTGAATGATGATGCCACCCTCACTATCCAACGCGTCAACAGCAGCAGGATTGAGACCATCACTGTCAGTAACGTGTCACTAACCCGACGACAGCACACATTGACAGGCTGTTCGCCAGCTTCCTTACCGCTCACGCATCAGCAGCAGCGCAGTGAAGTGGACGGACGCAAAGTCATTCCACCAAAACAACTGCGTCGCCATCGATGGCACGAACGGCGAAGACCTCTACGCGGACGGCTCGAGCGAGAAACGGCGCGCGGTGTTCGAGAACCCGGCGAACAAGTTCCGCCAGGCGCCGATTCCCGACCCTAGCGTCGCGCGCAAGCACCACCTGAACGTCATCCTAGACAGCGCGCCCCAGCAGAATGTCGTTCTCCCGCCCGAGCTCGTACCGAAGGATCCGCTCGCGGGCAGCTCGGGCGTCGCGCAGTTCCATCTGCTTGACGATGGCATGACGGGTGTGCTTGCGCTCGGCAGTTTCTCGGCGGCGAGCTTCGACCTCCTCAGCCAGTCTCTGCTGACAGGTCTGCAGAACCTGAAGAAGCAGGGCGCAACGCAGCTCGTTGTCGATGTGGTACGTCGACAGGGGCGGCTTGACTACTTCCGAGATCGGGGACTCATAAACTACCGTAGTCTAACAACGGTGGTGGCTTCATCTGCGTGGCTCACGTACGTTGACCAGTTCTCTCATTCCGCTCGAACCGGGGCTGACCGGTACTACAGTGGCTTCATCGCATAGTGAGGCTCATCTACTTACTCGCAGAGTCGACTTCGCTCACAGCCTTCGCCTAGATCGTTGGCCCCAAGTCCACGACTGAGCCGCAAGCGGGCCTCGACACCGAGGCGCGTGCCGGCCCTCTCGCGCAGCTCATCGTCAAGAAGATCATCGCCGGCGCGGACCCCTCGGGTGAACTGCTGTACAACCCCATCAACTGGAAGTCCGCGAACAACACCCCCTTCCCCGAAAACTTCGACTGGCTGGACCCCGCGGTTAAGAAGGTCATCAACGGCCGGCAAGATGCGTTCAGCCAGCGCCTCGGAGACGAGTGCCAGCCGTTCGGCGACACGCCCCCCGCGGAGGGCCTCTTCGATCCCAAGAAGGTTGCGATTGTGTCCAACGGTCGTTGCGCGAGCTCGTGCTCCCTGTTTAGCGTATGTGTTCGTATGATACAACGATGTCGATCGTCTTGACGATTGCTCGTGCGGTAGATCACGATGGCGAAGGAGGAAGGCTCCAAGACGGTCGTATACGGGGGCAGGAAAGGCGTCCAACAGCAGTACTGTGGCACCGTCGGCGGCCAGTCCACGGACTTCTCTACCATTGACACTGAGGTCAAGACTGCGCAGCTGAAGAACCACACCCTCGCCCCGCCGGACTTGTAGGTCATCAAGCCACACGACCGCTGCGGTCACTAACCACGGCCATCCTGTAGCGTCACCAACAGCGTTCAGGGTATCACTTGGAGGCTCGGGTTCGGCATCGACGACCCAGCTCAGCCCGAAGGTTTGTGGGCACCGCTCTCGTATAGCTAAATGGCTCGTAGTGACACCGTTTTTCAGAGTGGCAAGACCATCCTGCCGACGTCAACCTCCCGCTTACTGCAGATATGTACGTGCCCCTTCTCTTTCTCTACTCTTCGGTCAGTTGTACTGAATCTACCGCAGCGTCAACAACCCTATCGCGATTTGGACGCAGGTGGCAAAGACTGTATTGTGATCGCGTTAGTACTTTATATGCGGATAATGAGGGAAATATATATAACACAGATGTACCGGACCCGTATTTGCTCGTACATTGTCACTTGGGGGAGAACGGTGATGCCCCGCACGCCCTGCCCGATTCCACTTTGATGGATGGGACTCCTGCATCCTCGAAGGCGAAAACATCAATTGGCTCTGCAACCTTGGAACACATTCTCATGCACACTAGTGTACAACACAAGCCATACAATTACCCTCCTTCCTCGCAGCCATTGTGGCTACACATGCTGGGGGGTTGGTTCTCAGTACTGAATACTTACGTACCCATACGTCGGCAGCGGCGACAATAACAGCGCTCACGGCTTCTCCATCTTGCTCGAGTAAGAAAAGTTCGATAGCGATTATGCGGGTTTTTAGGCCTGATGATTGGGATCATGCACGAAGAGGGTGATATGTGGTTCTTGGACAGACGAAGGGAGCTATAACGGCGATCAAGTAAGTACACAACGGAAGCCCTCAACATGCCTGGACGCCGAGCTTCTCACCGCTGTCGCGTGCAATCATGTCAGATAAAAACATCATACGAATAAATATTGAAGGGCGAGCGTGCCGACTGTGTTGGTATGCAGTCAGCTTCGGCTGATCAGTATGAGTATACTACGGCACCGCCGGCATTATGCAGTGTGCTCCCGAGTTCCGACAGCGCGAATAAGTACTTAGTGCGAGTAAGTAGACGTGGTGAAGCGAGCACCGCCGTAGCGCCTTATTCGCCACAATACGAATTTGTAACTACAAGCGGTATTCCTGGATTAACGTGCCCCCTGCTTGCTCTCACCGAGTCCCAGTGGAATCGGAACTCGTTTGGCCCTGACGCCAGATCGCAGCAGTTGTCTGCATACTATTTGAAGTGGCTTTCAGTGTGCAGACCGTTGCAATACAGTATATTCAAGGGTGCGCAATCTAGAAAGAGGCACCGGCCGGCGTCTCCCATGTTGACGCCCAGCGTCCACCTCGTCCCTGACGACGAGCAAGCTCAGGCCCACATTCTCGCTCATTAGCACTCGCACACATCACCTCATCTGGAATGAATTGAAGGGCACTGCATAAACTCCTCCACAAACCTTTCGACTCGAGACCCAGCCATGAACGACAGCGCTAGCTCACCGCCCAAGACCGCCTTCCTGCAAATTCCCCAGGTGCTCTCCCGTCCACACTCTGAACAGGACTTCGACTCCGGGATCAACACCTCCGCTGCATGGACCGTCTCTCTCGCAAGTCCGGAGGGTGGTGCGCGGCTGAGTCTGCGGAGCATCGGGGCAGATAACCTCGATGCACCTGTGCGTGCCAGTCCTGTTGTGGAAGTAGAAGAATCCGGCGAGGCAGCCACGACTACCGTCGTCGAAGGAGAGTCGGATGAGAGGGATGATGGTGAGAGTGTCGTTGGAGACGATACGTTCAGCGAGGAAGAGGGGCGTCCCGCGCGGGCGTTGTACAGCTTCCATGGCAAAGCGGAGTTCCGGGAACTCACACGCGTGGAGGCTGGCGACGAGCTCGAGATCCTCAGGGAGGATGTTGGGGAGGGATGGAGCCTCGCGCGATTGTCGCCAGCAGGTGGCAGCGAGGGCGACCGGGGTAGCGAGATGGGGCTGATCCCGCGGTCCTACTACATCGTGCGTTCGATCTTTCTTATGCGCGCCGACACCTATCGTGAATTTGACGGCAGTTCACAGCGGAGTTTGCTCATACAGAGGGGCTGCTTGTACCTGCGACACACTCCCGTATACGGAGTCGGCGAGAGCCATCGAGCGACTCTATCACACCCAGAGGCTCTCCGACGCGGACGCCGGAGACACTGGCCATCGTCCCGCAGACCACGGGCGAGTGGTTCCCTAGCTTCAGACGTAGCCTTCTCGGTGGTAAGAGCCTGAACAGGTTCTCAAGCTTCGTCACCAGCGGTGCGGAGGAATTTGTACTGCAGGGGAGTGCAGAATCATCCACCTCCGGCTCTCCGCCTTCCGGACATACCCATACCAGGAGTATGAGCGACAGCGACTCTAGACGGGAAAGCATCCTCGGCCACATGGCTGAAGCAGAGCGACACTTCGTCGAAGCCGGACCCTCATGGAAGACGAAGGTCCCCCCCTTCCGCATCCTCGTACACTCCCCATCCAAGAGGACGTCCACCCTCTCTGGTGCGTACACGATGTACACCGTAAGCACTTCATTCGACACAGTATCGCACTCCCGATCTGCGTCTGGTTCGAGCGGAGATGGGGAAGAAGACGGGACGCCTCCCTCGCCTGTGCGAATTACCGTCCATCGTCGTTTTTCGCACTTCGTGGCATTGCACACAGCGCTCACAAGACTGCTTCCTGGCATTGCCCTCCCGCCTCTTCCTGAGAAGCAGTACGCTGGCCGATTCAGCAATGACTTCGTTGAAGCGCGGCGGGGTGACCTCGAGCGGTACATTAACCGTGTCGCGCGACACCCCGTGGCGCGATACGCCGAAGTTCTCACCTTCTTCCTAGGCTGTGAAAGCGATGCGGTGGGTGCAACTCTGAACACATGCGCCACTCTCACTCGCTGAACGACGTTGTAGGAATGGAAGAAGGAACTGCCGTACTATCTTTCCCTGCCCCCGAAAGGCCCTTCCTTCTACGCCAACGTCTATCATCCCGCGTTCAACGTCGATGCCGACGAAGCATCGGAGGCGGTCGAGCGTTTCGTCAATCATACGCGCGCAGTAGGGAAGGGTGTGCAGAGCCTCCGCAACATCTTCGGTAGGGTCCGTGAGGCACGCCTCGGTCAGTCTACCCAGCTTGGAATTGCGGCGCAATCAACATACTCATCCGCTACACAGAGATGTCGAAGGCGGAGCGGCTTCTGTCTTACACGCTGCAGTCCATGATCACCGCAAAACCTTTGGCTTCTGCACCTACAACGGGCATCGACGAAGATGAGGAAGAGGAGAGCAGTACATCCCATGGCCATCTGAACGAGGACGGAGCGTGGTGTTGGCGCGAGAATTGCACAAGTGGGTCGATGCCGTGTCCATGATATCCGGCCCTTCGAGCTGATCTACACTCCGACGTAGGCTGCCTGAAACTCACGAAAGCAGTACAGAAAACGTCGGAGACGTTACAGATCGTGGCTGATTTGTACGATGATCATGTACGCCCCGAAGATTGTCCTGGTGGAGTTTTTCTGTGACTAGGCAACTGCATCAGGCAAGAAGGACACAACTCGCTACACATGAAGCGTTGAAGAACGTGGCACATCCATCTGCGCTCTATGCGGTAAGTTGCTCGGCAACATGCCCTCGCTCTGCCGTCGCCGCTCACTGTGATGAGATATGCTGTGTAGCCTGTGATCGATACCCACAAGTCCACGCTGTCTCGATACCAGGACGCGGTGCGCGAGGGCGCGGTATGTCCACCCTATGAACTCCTCGACTATGACCGTCCATTCATAGCCCTCTAGGAGGATGAAGAGATGGCGGCACGGTGTGAAACCGTGCTGAATATCACGATGGCGGAGATGGATACGTACCATACCCAGAAGGTCGAAGACTTCCAGGAGATTGCCAAGGATCATCTCGACGGGGAGATCGCGTTTTACGAGCAGGTACGAACATTGCATTCCTGCCACTGCACCGACTCGCTCACTTGCGTCATGCCGTCTTCATCCAAACCCGGTTTTAGGTCCTGACACGACTGCGCGCGGCGCGCAGGACGTTCGACTCCCCACAATACGACGAGCTCGCGCGGGGTTCGCGGCAGCCGTCGATCTACGAGCGCGAGCTGGAGCATCCGCGACTGAATCCCCCACCCTTACCACAACCCTGCCCGCACGTGTTCGACTCTGCCCCCATGCGGCCGGTGAGCGTCGCGATCCAGGAAGGCGTGGGTATGCTTCTTGGGGGCGTCGGCGCTCCCGCCCGCGGTAGTGTCTTCGGCAAGTTCTGGTAGACGTCTCTTCTAGCCGGATGGCCAGTCGCAGACGTGTCATGGGACCTTCGCCCTCGGTGCGCACAAGGACAATTCTTGCTTCACGATTATAAACGACATGATGCGACGATTCTTCTACGATGCTCCCAATATACCCTTCGTTATATGTGGTTCGCCCGTACTGGGACGTCGTTGGGCTGGGGTTCATGTGCAAGTCTCCAATCCCCGGCTCCAGATCACTAGCCGTCTGCGACGTCTTGGAGGTTTGATTGACTGGGTGCCTCCTATAGGTGATCTTTCAGTGTGTAGAACCGCGATGTGCAGAAGACAACGCTTGTTGATGGCAACACGTCGCACGTACATACTACGGTTCGTCGCGCCGCCTCGCCGCTAACCGCCTCTACATGTCACAGCAGCCGAGATAGCAAGTGTTACTGGATATTTGTGAATTCAAAACGCACTACGCAGGTGCTATGATTCTCGATGAATGCTGCGCTGCGCCTTGCCTCGATGTGTCCCGCGCGGTTCTCTGTATATGACAGCCTGGCGTGCGGGGCTGGGGCGCGAACATAGCCCTGCTTCCATGCCACACGGCCGAAACGTTGTTTTGCCGCCCATATTGCGAGACCGGTACTTGTACTCGCTCACGACGTGTCCCCCTCGCTCCGCAACTCTGTCTCACCCCCGGTTATGAGGTGAGTCCCTCTCCATCGGTATGTCTCGCTCTTTCTCATCACTACCAGTCTACTAGGCGGTGCTCCACGTCCTCCTCATAACTCCACCTCGCTTCCATGAGGCTTATCACATTTCTCAACGATCTATCGAGGCATGTTCCAGGACGCAAGGACTACTGGAAGGGACCCTCGGTTGACCCTCGCACTCTCCCCGCGAAGCCACCCACGATCTGCGAAGACTGCTGGCGTGGGCCGTGCACGCAGCTGTTTGGGCTCCTCTCAAAGCAGATAGTTCTCAAAAAGGGTGGCCGCTACACCGGAGGATACGCCTACACGGTTTCCTGGGCTATGATCGAGTCTTCCGCTCGCTCCGGATGCGTGTGGTGCATGTTGCTCGTGGGCCCCGCACAAATCGCGGACACGGAGCCGCCACCCAAGCCTGATCATCGATTCAACGTCCGACTAGGGACCGACTCTTGGCGAAGCGAGAGTGCACCGATAATTGACATATATGTGAACGACCAAGTTCCGAAGGGCTGCAATGCCTTGCATATCTGGGTGGCAGCAGGTGAGCATCCAGACGACTTCACAGTGGTACAGCTAGTGACTTGGTACGTATGTGCACGTACAGAAACGCCTCTTCCAGCGTCCATGCGCAAACCCCCCATGCTCACCGGTGTACGGTCTACCCACGTGTTTGACCTTGTCAAGGCCGAACTCAATTGCTGCACGCACGGCGAGGTCGGTCACGAAGGCTGTCGACTGGAGGCCCCCGTTCCATCCTCTGGCACATTTCCTTCCCGTCTCGTGAACTGCTCAGATGCCGACAGACCCCGCCTTGTGGAGACCAATGGAGCGCGGCCACTTTATGTTGCACTGAGCTACGTCTGGGGACCACCTTTGGCTCAGCCCTGCCGCACGAGAATGGCCAACGTCGAAGAATACACCCTCCACGGATTCAATTTGAAGGCGCTCCCGCAGACCATCCGCGATGCTATCTATGTGACGCGCGCACTCGGCTTCCAGTACCTCTGGCTCGATAGTCTCTGCATCATCCAAGACTCTGACGAGGACAAGCACCGGGAGATGGCACGCATGCGCAATGTTTATAGGCACGCATACCTCACCATCATCGCAGCAAGCGCATCCAGCGCCTCTGAGGGCTTCCTCCAGGATCTGCCCGTACTGTCTAGTCCACCTACCATCTCGGCTCTACCATTCACTATCCCTGCCAGATTAGATAGCCAACAACAGAAGAGCCAGACAGGAAGCCTTGTTGCGGTCGACGCCAGAAGACTGGACAATGCTGAGCCGGTTGACCGGAGGGCATGGTGTTTGCAAGAGCTCCTAATGTCCTTCCGCTCGCTCATTTACACGTCAAGCGTTCTGCTCTACAGGTGCCCGGCGGATACTGTGACAATTGAAGGAGAACACTACAAGAAAGGGAGGGACGTCCCACGGCTGCCTTCGTTTATTTCCAGGCCAGCGACGTGCCCCTCTATTTCCCCCATTCCAGCTGGCGATGTGCACAAAGCATGGTGGGACGTCGTGGAGGCGTACAGTGGCCGTGACCTCTCCTACCCCTCCGACAAGTTCGTCGCATGCGCAGGACTCGCGGAGGAGTTTGGTCGTGTCCGAGGGGGCCTGGAAAACTACCTCTGTGGCCTCTGGCGCGACACACTCCTGCATGACCTGCTCTGGTATCTGAGGAGACCGGTCGAGGCGCGAGCCAAGGAGTACCGTGCGCCTTCTTGGTCCTGGGCGTCGCTCGATGGAGCCGTCCGCCGTGGAACCTCTTGGCTGGAGCACGACCGACCACTCGCTGAGGTAGTGGGTGCTGCGGTGAAGCTAGTGGACAAGCGGGTGCCGTTTGGAGCTGTGACTGGTGGACATCTCGTCCTCCGAGTGCCCTTCATCCCGGCGGCAATCACGCCTCCGGACGAGTATGGACGTCGCCGACTACTCCTGCAAACTGCCGAGCAAGCACGTTCCGATCTGTCAGGAGGGAAGGATCGAGGTGGCGGCCCAATAGGGGATCGAAAATACTGGGCAAGGGCATATCTGGACGCCATCGAGGATGCGGAAGTCGACCAGGTGTGGGCCGCTCTCATCCATACTGATCCTCGTGGGCGCACTCACGGCCTCATTGTTGCTCTGGCCGACACGGATCCTCGGAAGAGGTACAAGGCGCCGTGTGGGCACAGTCGGCGCGCATATCGGAGGATAGGCTACTTCGATGGGCTGTATCCGGATGATCTCGAGGGCCTCGGCTGGGATGGACGTATTGCGGAGGCTATGGCAGGAATAACCCTTGTATGACCGCTTACCTACGATACTCGGGCCGTCGCAAACAAGTCTAGTTCTGTGCTATTGTATATATTCCAGCGACTGACAGTCACGTACTCTTGTCTATGGCTCACACGGAGGACATTACGTCTGCAGCGCTTTCCATGCATGAGGTGGGAGGGAGGGGGGGGGCAGGCGTGAATTACTCGCCAGCGTGTTCTCGACGACGCCGTCTCGCCCCCCGCCTTTGGAGCCCGTGACGCACTTGACTTGGATCGTCTCTCGCATCCTCGGTGTCATCTTGATAGCTCGGGTCTCGCCGTACACCGTCCTGAACGGCATCGAATGGCCCGAGACAGTCCTGTGAGTATTTCTCGTGATTGTTGGGGCCTAGGATTGGCGGCGAGGATGAGTGTATCAATGGATAGGATAGAATAGCGCATTGAGTTGGTATCCGCGCGGCGGAGATCATAGTAAGCGGGTGCGAGGTTCGCCATTAACGGGTGGACAACGCCTCCGCCTTTGAGAGTCGACGCGTTTGCCACGGACTCTTACCTGGAGAGATCCATGTCTACTTATTCGCTCGAGGCGCACATTGGGCGAGCATCATAACAAGATCGCAATTCGCCAACTCGATAGCGACTCGAATGTGGAGTACACAGGCAGAGCGAGACGTCATGCAAAACACAACAGAAACACCACACACTGATACACGCCTTCACGGCCTCCGTGTCTTGCCCTGGATGATCACAAGCAGCTCCGAGTGTGACAACTTACCGACGTCCATCAACAGATTCACACTCTTCACATGCGCCGAGACGTCAGCTCGAATCGGGATAGACTGGACAACGGAGAAGAAAGGAGACATACAGCTTCCTCGACGGCGCGCATGACAATCAGCTCAATAGCCGCCAATGTCTCTCGAACGCGCTCGACGCTGGGCTCCACCAGCTGGTCCGCGCGCTCGTTTGGCAGAGTGAATGCGTTCGGGAGCGAGTACGCCTCAATCGTCGAGCCTGTCATGGTCGCCATGGGCGAGAGGGTCGCGCAGAGTCCAAGTCCGGGATCGTAGTATTCGCTCGGCAGGAGGTGAACAGCGAGTCCTGGCCCGGATAGGGCATGCGTGCGCTGTGTTCTTCTTCCGGACAGAGCAAGTCCAAAATTGACTAAAGGCGACCCTGGCGCAACCCTACAGCTTCATGGAAGTCGCATCCGGACAGGCTGGGTGGGTTGGAGAACAGATATATGATCATGGGGCGTGGATTCAGCCCCGACATCATGTCAACCGCAGATCGGTTGTACGCTCCATGATTGGTTCGTAGTTGGGCATTGCTTTAGAAGGAGGCGTGTAGTATGGAAATGCTTACATTCGTCTCGGATAGACTGAGGAGCGCGGTAGGTTGAACGTACTTAGCGATACCGGCTCCATTCGTCACCTGCGGTCAGTCGTTGTACTCTGTGCGCGAGAAGTCTGGATCAAGGGTCTGTTAGCACGTCAACCCAAGGCAAATACACCCATCCACTCACATCGCATGTCCCCCCGAGAGGCCCACGCACATCGTAGACGGCCGATGAACCTTTGCGATCTACGGGCCAGATACGTTTGCCCGTCTGTTCGTCGGCGGCCCGTCCTGTGAGCTAGGTTTAATCTCCGCCAATCGGAGGTCGGCCCGGCCGCAATTGTTGTCGAAGCGCCCGTGCTGTCGACTGCCAGGGGGAGCTACCGTGACTACCCGTGTACCCCTGAGGCCTGATACTCTCTGCTGTCCCTTGGCCGGTCTTTATGAACTTTCATTGCCTTGCTGTGATACTGCACGATGCTTGTGCCTACGTAAGGATTCGTATCTCCACGTCGACGGCAACGACCTCAAGCAGGCCGTGAAGGCGACCCCGCTGGTTCTAGCTCCTGGCCTGAAAAAACCATGCCCACAACACCCCCGGCCCGCAGTGTTTCCATCCGGGCCCAATTTGCGTTTCATTCTAGCTCGGAAAACGACGCTCACGCTCTGCTGCAGTACGGATCCTTGCTGCAACCTTCGCACGTCTCGAACCATACCTCTCTCAATCGCGCCGGCTTGTCCTGTTGTTATCTACTCTGCTCCACGGTGTCTCTCCTCGACTCCCATCCGGAGGGTAACCCTGCGTTGTCTTATGAGCTCTCTGGGGGGATGCATCGGACATCCACATGACAAGTACGTCGTGTCGCACTCGATTCTACCTTGGCCTCCGCGCGAGCACCAGCTTACCATCATACACCATGACCTGGGGAGGCCACATTTCGATCCATGAAAGACATACGCCTGGGACGAGGCTCGACCGCTCCAGCTACAGGGAGCTGCGTCTTTGCTAAATCGCCTCCACCGCCTCCGTCTTTCGTCACAATGCCCTTCTCCTATGACTCTGCCCCCGCCGACGCGGGAATGCTTGCATGTTTGGCGGCAGCTTCACCCCATTGCGGCCTCCCTATCGATGAGTCCATGCGCCCTAGACGACATGCACGACGGTGTAGTTAAGTCGTGCACGTCATGCGTCCAAAGGAATTTCCTCGTCCGTGTACACATACGGCACCGCTGCTCTGCCGTCGCTTCACATCTCCCGTCCCTGTGCTCGACCCTTGCTCTTCTCAGGTTGGCTATCTCGGACTCTGACTCGGACTCAATGTGCTCGCATCTGATTGACTCATCGCGTGGCGGGGGAGGACATCGGATTATCTCACTGCTCTCAGCCCTCTCTGCGCTCCCCCTTGCCTCCTGCATGTAAAACAGGTGCTTGCATACTGGAGATATATTGCATGAATCGATCGCCGCACGCCCCAGACCGCCTGTTTATCCGTACGCGTCTTTGACTGCTGGCCGCCTCAACGTTAACGTGCCAAGAGGACTATTGGCGCTCGGTCTACTCTATGTCTCCTGCATCCGCTCGTCTGCCATCGTACTCTCTGTATGCTGCACCACCATGTCGTACAGGTAAGCCCATCAGTGTCGCCCCGCCTCGAATATGCTTAGCACGCGCGTCCGTATCGCTGGCCGGCACCGGCAGGTGGCTCGCAAGGCTCGTTGTGATCGGCTAGCGATTGGAAGCCTGGAGATGCCACATGAATACGCAACGGTGCGCATTTTCTGGTGTCGCCGAGGACGTCCAGTGCTAGGTCTTCCTGGACAGACCCTCTTCACCGAAGTCAAGCAGGCGGCAAGTGCCACAAGCGTAGTACGCGCGTGAAGGCCTGGAAATGCACGATCAGGATTCGAGTGTGCTCTGTCGTGGTGGTCTCTCACCTTCGGGGTTGCTCCAGCGGAGAACATCCTCCGGTACGCGCACCCGCCGTTGCTTGGAGAGTGGTCGACGGAGGCATCTTGAGCAGCAGCCCGTGGCGCTGGCATTACATGCCGCTGTACTTGTCGTGTCGTGTTTGCCTTGTTCGTAAAGTGTTGGTCCGCGATTCGGATGCGCCACTATTGTGCTTGTCGCGTTCTCGCTGAGGGCTGAAATGCGATCCGCCTGACTCGACCCACGACGATAACAGCGGCGGCGTGCGAGCGCGTTCTTGCGTCCGACTTGCGAGATCTACTTGAAATCTGACATTCTGCCTGAACCCGGCCTCGCGAACGCGGTTCAGTGGGTCGCCCGAGTCGGGGGTGCGACTCACGAGACAGACGCCGCCGTCCAGAACCCCCCTTGCCTACTGGCCAGATGAACACCCCCGGAGTGCCGACGTCCTCCGCGATGCAGAATGCATCGTACCCTCCAACGTGCCACCAACGGTGACGCCTACAATATGCGCGCGGACACCGTGACGGCGCTCGGGACACGGTGGCTGCGGTGCGGCCGAGCACGCAGACGATCCGTGAGAGATTGCTAGACAGGCTCGAGCTCGTCCATGGCTGCGAAGGGCGTGCGTGCAGGTTAGTCTCTAGACGTCGTGGAACGACAGTGTTCAACAGACCACAATTTGTTCAGGCGACCGGGAGGCCGCTCGTGGGCGATAAGGACAGCGATGGTTGAGCGGTCCGCCTAAAAACATCTGGGATCAGCCCACGTCGGTAACGGGAGCAGCGAGCACGTCCTTACTGAGACGGGTAGAACCGTGGAGCCGTCGTAGACAGGAGGCGATGCCTCTGTATTGGGGGCGTGCGCCGTTCCGTCGGATGGACTCGGCGTGTTTGCGTCGCTTGGTCTCGGGCAAGAAAGTTGGGTGTATTCTTGCCAAGCACATTTGGCTGAGCCAGCGTACGGTGCCTTGTCTCGAAGCGCAAGCGCTTTTGGGTCACGGGTGAGCAGAGCGCCAGAATCGCTGTCGGAGATGAGGGTAGTTACTAGTACGCTTGCGGGCGTAGGGAGGTGAAGGGCGCTCGGTCCGGAGGGCCGCCCATGAGGGTATCGAGAAGAGATCGGGCGGGGTGTCGCTCATCGGGCGATTTGTGAGCGAGGATGACCGCAATGCCCGTCGGGTGGGTTCACGATCACTGGATAGGGCGTTTCGGGGTGTGAATAAGTGGACGAGATGATGAGTGCGAAGAATGACGGTATTGCCGTAAGGTAACGGTAGCGGCTTCTGCCACCGAACGTACTGTCTCGAGATACAAGTGAGTCGGGCGAATCGAGCATGAAGCTGATATATTCCGTCTCGATACATTGGTCCTCCAGGTTCTCTGTGATTTGTAGTGTGTCTGAGGGTTCCTTGGCGCTACGTGTAGCCATGGGGGCTCACTTGCCCCCGTGCTGAGCGTGGTCGGTTGCATGCGAGCCTCCTCCCACCTCGAAATATAGGCGACGTTACGCTGCGCGACATAATTGTTGTACTTGCAGACACTCTCGGTAATGAACGAGTTCCGGGTCCACGACAAATTACGTACCTTCTACATATACCAGCCGGATGTCACGAGCAACAGCATCGAGGTCGGCACAGGTATCTTGAGGATGACCTGTAGTCCGTATGAGTAGCCATGGCTCCACTTGAGAGCGCGTCAGAGGAAGAGATCGTACCAATAGGCGATATCTTGCAGGTGCTATAGGCGAATGGGCCAGTGCACCGTAGTCGCACTGATGCCATTGAGGCACCCCTCTCGGTTCTCTCAAAGATCTTAGCACTTAGCACAGAGGCGGCGCCAGTGACACGCAGGTTGAAGAGCGGGAACTTATTGTGCTGGTGTGAAAGGCGGCGATGCAAGCGACTCTGGATGGCGAGGCTGATTCCCTCTCTGCCTAGATAGGCGTGGATGTCGTGGCGTAAGTAACGGCGAATGGCGGCGGCGGGGGAAAGACGTTCATGAGTACCGCGGTAGATGAGCTATGCGTACAAAGCGAGAGCAGGAAGAACGCGCATGCGCTGTGGGGATACAAAGGTAGAGTGCGAGCGGTAGGGTGGCCGTCCTCCCTCGCGTCAGCTACTGTATACCGCAAGAGACGTTATCGACCCGCCTCGGTTGACGCCCGTCCCCCACGTGGACGCTGTCGCTTGTTTCTCCCAGCGGCGTACGGTGACGAGCTGACACACTCGGCAGGTGCACTCGATCGTTGTACTATCTTGTGTATCGCGCAAATCGCCTGGCCCTTTCGTCGACGACTACCATGCACATGCCGCTCCGCCACGGTCAGAATAAAGGTCACTCTACGTATGCGGTCCCTCTCCCCTGGCGGTCGACGGTCCTATGAAAGAGTGCGCATACAGTGCCTCCATTTGTTCTACTCGCCTTGTATACCGGGAAAATTCAATTTCAGGTGCTCCGCTGACATCCTCGGTGGTTTACATCAACGACCCCTCTGTTGCGACGCGATGTTCGTACAGTTGGATGGTACACTGGTACCGGACACCCTTTCATCTGCACATTTCGTTGTTCGCTAACCTTGCGTTCTGTCGCGGCGAAGATAACCCATACATCGCCCCGCCTCTTGGCCACCGTGTCGTCTTCTTCCAACTCGTTTCACAGGCACTCTGGGGCGGAAAACTCGGAAGACCACCTGTCATGAACAGCTCTCGTTCGACAGGGCTATTCCTCATACCAACTCCCGTCGGCTCCGTTCTCGCAGCGGCCGCAGTAAACGTCCAGCTTTCGGGCACAAGTCACGCGCGATAGGCATCTACTCTCAGGGCGGCGTCCCTATTAAGTGGTACTATGCTTTACAGTACATCTCCGCTCTCGCCGTTCTCGCAAACGATCACTGGCCCAGACGAATACTCGCCGCTCATGCTCTACTACACAGATGATACTTTGCATGTTACTCGCAAGGGAAGTGTTTCGTGCACGCCAAAACACCTGATATTCATCCTAGGCCTCTCGCGACCCGCCGGCGAACTGAATGCTCACCCGCCAATGCATGTACCGGCGCCGCCCACAGCCACGCCCAGCACGCCCCGGCCGATGCGACCTCCTGGCCTTGTGGGCCTCTTCTCCATATGATTTCTCACGAGTAGGGGCAGCACATCAGTAATCTCGGTGACGACATCGTGCGCATCGTTGGGGAGTCTTTGGGAAAACGCGAGGCACATCCTCCCTGACCATCCGGTCGCCAATACAGCTCCACAAAGGTTCGTCCTTCCCCTCCGCATTTGTCCGGCTCCTCGCACCCCTAAATCGTATTTAGAGCCCTCTGGCAGTGCACTGCGACGCCCGCGCATACACCCCAGGCATATCGGTGCCGCACTGCCGTGCCGGGCGATTGTCTGACATCCCTGACCGCCAGGAGAGCGTCGACGTTCTGAACCGCCATCATGTATGGCCTCCGCTTGCAAGCCACACGGGCTGCTCGCCCGTGAACCACGTCTGGACGTGTGTCACTCATGCTACATGTTTTGCTGGTCCGTATTTGTGCTTGGCTCTCATCTCCCTCCTCGGACGTGCTCACAGCGGCGCGCTTGTATTGATGCGATCTGTATAGTCTTCGCATACATACCTGCGTCTCGTCTATGGACAGGGCTCGGGTACTCGAGACAGCCTTAGGGCTCGTCACAGGCTCGCTCGACTGTCTTGATGGCCCATACGCTCTCAGAACATTTATGTGTGCCTTCTGTGCTGTACTGGGAATCTATAGCATATTTCCTGAGTGTACCATGCACGAGGTGAATAGACGAGGAGTACTTACATTTTCGATCATGCGGTGCGTCGCCCGCGCTAGGAGTACGGTACGTTCCCGACGGGCTGTTTTGAAACAATCGCTCACAGTTAAGCGGGGAACCTGGGCGAGTTCTGGCAGTGGCCCACATCTTCCTGCCACTGCGTGCATAGCCTCATGTTGTCGCATACGCTCCCAGAATGCCCGCATGGACGATTATCGCGGGAGTTCTGGCGAAGGAAGCCGGTCTTGAACGAGACCTAGACTGGAGCCCTCCCGTCAATACGGCGAGGCACGCCAAGGTTCATCCCATCCTTGCTCGATGGGCTACGGACGGCAGTGGCCTATCCCGTCACGCGCGGCAGTAGGCGGAGGGCAATGGGACATGCGGGGGTTGCAAGACAGGTGGCCGTTGAGAGGTCCTGAAAAGCGGCGCTACGTTTGAGATCACTTGGCTGGCGTACGGCATATGTTGGCGACGAGGTCGCGCCGTCGGGAAGGTGGCATACCTGGTGTACGGCGTCAGGCCATCGCCGTTGCCGTGGATCCGACTGCCTCAAGGCCACCCATGAGCGTTATGAGGCACCCGAGAAGAGTCGTGTCGATGGATGAATGGGGGCAGCCGGAGGAGAGCTCTCGAGTCTCCTCGTTCCCCGGAGGATCCGCTGGTATTTCGCACATATATGAGCCAACAGGTCGTGGACTGCAATCGCGCTCAGCGCCACGGGAGAGCGATCCCAGGATGCTAGGAGAACAGCTGCGCCGTGGTCGTCGACCCGACGTAGATGACAAGTTGAAAGGAAGAACACGACTTACCACCCGACGTCATAGAGGCGCCTTCTCAGTCCTCTGCGCGGCTCTTGGACAATACGTCGTCGCCGCTTTCATGCGCATTTGGTAGGTGGCCGCGAGAACTGCACGAGATTGTTTCCAGACCTCGTTCTTCCCCCAGCCAGCAGACTCTTGAAAGCGCGGCTGGACTCATCGCCGATACCCAGTACAAGTCGGGCTCATCTATGAGGGCCTGTCAATGTGGCCGCCTCCAGAACGCTCGTTTGTGTGGCCGACGGATATGAATTCCTCATATATACGGTAGCATGCGGCGATCCAGTACAGAGTCGAAGCCTTGGACCCGAGAGAGAGTAGGATGCTCGGTCGCCGACGCAGACAGCGGGGGCATCCGCGGGGGCCTGAACGCGCTGTCGCAGATTCATCCAAAGTCGACAGGCATCGTGGTGCGCACGTGCAAGGGTTGCTTCACGACCGTGGAGCCGCAAGAGCGAACACCATCTGCTGCTGTGCTGGAGGCGTCGCAGCTTCTTCCGCGGTCACATTGAAGGGCTACGCATTTCTGATAGAGGGCGCACGAGAATAGGTAAGGGGTCCATCGGAGTGAAAGTCACCGCTTTGACTGACGTGTTCCCCTACGTCCATGAGCATGCCTGCGGGGCGGAAGAGAGTAGCGGCGGCAGCACCGCGCACGCACACACAAGAATCCGAGGCTTAGCTTAGAGGCTTTTGTTTGGCCTGTAGATGAAGGCACCGTCAACCTCAGTAGCGTCCATCTTCATCGGGGCGCGTGTTCAGATTGCGGCTACGAAGCTGAGAGGGGAGGAAGACGGTGAGGGGTCGTTACGGCACACATAGGGAGGGAGCCAAGACCAGGAGACCGACGACTTCAGCTGTGAAGCCAGGGAGAGGTCTCCGTCACCTCTTTCAGGAGCAGAAACAAACGAGAGCGCGCTGAATGGGGCGGTATCCCAGGCACAAATAGGAGGAACACAACGTCGAGTGCAGTTGCAGTTGCAGTTGCAGTGGGCGTCGGGCGCCCGGTGGCACGTGGCTACCCGCGCACCTGCGAGTTCGCGGCGGGATGTCTTCTCCTTCGATAGCGACGGCGACAGTCTCAGCTGCTCATCGCAATTCTTTGTAGAGGATATCCACTGCAACAGCATGGCTCTAGCTAGACCTCGACGGTACGCTCTGTGACTGCCTGCCTACCGGCCGCGAGTCGCGCATGCGCAGTACTACCATTCCTGGCCGACGAGTCCCGGCTCGGTCTCCCACATGCCCAGCCTCTGAGCGTCCAGCGATACAGAGTCCATGTTGCAGTGTCCCCTCTTCGACTACCTGTCCTTCGAGGGGATATAGTCATTTGCTGTCTAGCATGCGAATGATCTCCGAAGGCGACGTGCCGCAAAATGCGATACCCATACTCGTGTCTATCGAATACCTCCTGGGAGATTCATGAGCCCGCACCTCTGGCCAATGCCTCAATATATTGTTCGATATAGGAGAAGAACCACCAGCGAGGCCTCCACGCGCAGCAATATGAGCGGATGGAACGCATCCACACCTATCACGCACCAACGCCGCGTGTTCTTCATTATACACCCGGCAGCCTGTGTACTAGGGTTCAGTCGCACAAGATCGTTCATGTGAGCAATCCAGTACCCTGTGCCCACTAACCAATGAACGCTCTCACCGCCCTTCTCTGGAGCGTCTGGCGCGAGGATGACATGCGATGCGCCGAGCACATCGCCGGTCCTTATCCGCTCGGCCTCAAGGCATCCATCCAGAGCTGTGAGATTACCAACTCTTTCTGAGAAACGCTCAGTGCATTGACTTTCCGTCCACCCTGCAGGCGACCACGCTTCCCTCAGCACACAGTGCGCCTCGCCGCACATTTTTTCGGCCCGCATACCACTCGTCGAGATGAACAGCATGCCCCGCGCGCATGGCCAGGGCCCTCATGTGAGACTATTCCTCGGTACGCAACCCGACGTGTAAGGCCACTTTGACCGCCGGGGAGCTCTCGTATCGGCAATGCACCTGCAATCATAGAGATGCATTATCTGTATGGTGCTTTCATGCGCCGGCGAGGCATCGGACATGAATACAATGTGGGTCGGAGGGTTCAGCGGTTTCTGTTCGCGAACGTGCCGCGGTCCTGGCGTGTTATTCCCCCCATCCCGCTACCCAGGCTCTACAGTCACGGCTTGGGCGTCAGGTGATCTCTGTTCTGTATACGCCCGTTTGAGCCGATCCTATTACTTGTCCAGGCAAATGGGAGTGCAAAGAGGGCCTGCGGCAACGCACGTGGGGTCAACGACAAGCATCCAGGTGGGTACAGCCTTCCGTCGAGCATGCATGCGAACACGGCGTGGTCTCTCATATCCCTCGTCACAGCCTTCACGGCACTTGACCACGACGACGGTCGACCGCTGCTGCTCTCCTCTCTCTCCTCTCTCTCGTACTCGACTGCTGCCCTCTTCTCAAGCTACACCTTCCGTTAACCCCTCCAGCTCCACCGACTGTCTAGTTCCATCTCACCCGCCATCGAAATCCACTCTCGCAGCTATTCCGCCCCCCTACTCCCTCTTCCGTAGCATGGAGAGATGTATGCAGCACAAGGGCCGTCGTCGTCGCCCCCCACAGGTCCAAAACGAGCCTCCGGATGCTATCCCAATGCAGGACCCTGAAGCCCGTCCGGACGGGAACTCGTCGTCGGAGCGCGTCTTCTCGCACGACCGCAGGCAGGCCGCTCACGATGTGGACGAGCCGGAGGATCCTCCTGGCCATTCCAACCGCTCCAGCTCCTTGGCCGTCTCGTCGGTCTCTGAACGTCTCCGAGGGTCCATTCTTCCCTCTGATACCTCCATTACTGAGCTTCCGGACGATCGCGCCCAGCAAGTCCCCAGCCCGGCATTACTTGACCAGCCTCAGAATGGCGACGTCTTGCAGGAGCTTGTCCAGCCTCAATATCCTGGCGATCCGGTTGGTTCCGAACCCTCTATCCCGCGCGCCGTTGATGCACGCGACCCGGACACGGACTACTACTGGGACGGACCCGCCGTCGATCCATCCACCCTGCCTCCACAACCGTCTACGATCTGCCGAGACTGCTGGCGTGGGCCGTGCACGACGCTGTTTGGCCTCCTCCTAGACCAGATAACGTATGTTTTTGGCTACTCCACCGGGGGATACGCCTACACGGTTTCCTGGGCTACGCTGGAGTCTGCCGCTCGCTCCGGATGCGTGTGGTGCACGTTCCTGGTGGGCCCCGCACGAATCGCGGAAATGGAGCCGCTATTCAAGCCTAATCGTCGGTTCAACGTCCGATTGGGGACCCTCAATTGGAGACACGAGAGTGCACAGATCATTAACCTATTTGTGAACGACCGCTTCCCGAAGGGCTGCAAAGCCTTGCATATCTGGGTCACAGCAGGTGAGCATCCAGACGACTTCACAGTGGTACAGCTAGTGACTTCGTATGTGCACGTACAGAAACCCCTCTTCATTTGTCCCTGCGGTACCTCCCCTTGCTCACTGATGTACGGTCTGCCCGCGTATTCGACCTTGTCAAGGCTGAACTCAATCAATGCACGCACGGCGAGGTCGTTCACGAAGGCTGTCGAGTGGAGACCCCCGTTCCATCCTCTGGCACATTTCCCACCCGTCTCGTGGACTGCTCAAATGCCGACAGACCCCGCCTTGTGGAGACCAATGGAGCGCGGCCGCTGTATGTTGCACTTAGCTATGTCTGGGGACCAGCTTCCGCTCAGCCGTGCCGCACCACGATGGCCAACGTCGATGAATACACCCTCCACGGACTCGACTCTAAGACGCTTCCGCAGACCATCCTCGACGCGATTCTCGTCACTCGTGCCCTAGGGTTTCAGTACCTCTGGCTTGACATGCTCTGTATCATCCAAGACTCGGCCGAGGACAAGCACCGGGAGATGGCGTGCATGCGCGATATTTACCGGTACGCATATCTCACCATCATCGCAGCAAGCGCGTCGGGTGCCTCCGAGGGCTTCCTCCAGGATCGGCCCGCGCTGTCTAGTCCAGCTACTATCCCCGCTCTTCCATTCACTGTCCCTTCCAGACTAGATAGCCAACGACAGAAGAGCCAGACAGGAAGCCTTGTTGCGGTCGACACGACAAGACTGGACAAGGCTGAGCCGGTCAACCGACGAGCCTGGTGCCTGCAAGAGCTCTTGATGTCCTCCCGCTCGCTCATCTATACGTCAAGCGCACTGCTCTACAGGTGCCCGGCGGATACTGTGGCAGTTGGGGGAGGACACTACAACAAAGGGAGGGACATCCCACGGCTGCCTTCGTTTATCTCCACGCCAGCGACGTGCCCCTCCACTTCCCCCATTCCCACCGGCAATGTGCACGAAGCATGGTGGGACGTCGTGGAGGCGTACAGTGGTCGTGACCTCTCCTACCCCTCCGACAAGCTCGTCGCATGTGCAGGACTCGCGGAGGAGTTCAGTCGAGTCCGAGGGGGCCCGTCAAACTACCTCTGTGGCCTCTGGCGCGACACACTCCTGCATGACCTGCTATGGTATCCGGAGACAGCGGTCGAGGCGCGAGCCGAGGAGTACCGTGCGCCTTCTTGGTCCTGGGCGTCGCTCGATGGAGCCGTCCGCCGTGGAACCTCTTGGCTGGAGCACGACAGACTACTCGCTGAGGTAGTGGAGTCTGCAGTGGTACTAGAGGACAATTGGCTGCCGTTTGGAGCTGTGACCGGTGGACATCTCGTTCTCCGAGTTCCCTTCATCCTGGCTGCATTTACTCCTCAGGACGAGGATGGATATCGCCGACTACTCCTGCAAACTGCCGAGCAAGCACATTCCAATCTGTCAGGAGGGAAGGATCGAGGTGGCAGCCCAATAGGAGGTCGACAATACTGGGCAGAGGCATATCTGGACGCCATCGAGGATGCGGCAGTCGACCAGGTGTGGGCCGCTCTCATCCATACTGATCCTAATGGGGACACTAGCGGCCTCATTGTCGCTCTGGCCGACACGGATCCCTGTAAGAGATTCAAGGCGCCGTGTGGGCACCGCCGGCGCGCATATCGGAGAATAGGCTACTTCGGTGGGCTGGATACGGATGATCTCAAGCGCCTCGGCTGGGATGGAATTGCGGAGATTATGGAGAAAATCACCCTTGTATGACCGCTTACCTACGATACTCGGGCCGTCGTGTTCAAGTCTAGTTCTGTGCTATTGTATATATTCCAGCGACCGACGGTCTTGTACTCTTTTCTATGACTCACACGGAGGACATTACGTCGGGAGTGCTTTCCGTGCATGAGGTTGGATGGGGGGAAAATGTGGATTACTCACCAGCGACGTTCGACGATGCGGTCTCGCCCCCCACTCTTCGAGCCCGTGACGCATTTGACTCGGATACGTCTCTCACGTTCTCGGAGTCGTCCTTGTGGATCGAGTGAGGGTGAGGCCCGACGCCCTTCTGGACAAGATCTCGCCGGACACCGTGTTGAACGGCATCGAATGGCCCGAGACAGTCCTGTCAGTATTGCTCGCGATTGTCGAGACCTAGGATTGGCGGCGAGGATAGAAATACCAGTGGATAGTATAGAATAGCACATTGGTGTCGGTATCCGCACCACGCAGACCATAATGAGCAGGTGCGAGGTTCACCATAAACGGGCGTACAATGCCTGAGCCGTCAGCCCTTGAGCGCCGACACGTTGTCTGCAGACACCTCACACCTCGCTCCGATGATGCCTCGAACTCCACATCTGAGCATGCGGCTTGGAACTGCAGGCCGGCCAGCATTGCAAAGCCCGGACAACGTTTTCAGGTGTCGGCGAGGACATCCAGTGCTACGTCTCCCCGTTCCGCCTCCAACCATCAGCGAGGACTACGGGCGTAGTACGCGAGCCGGGGCCCGGTATGTACCCGATCAACATCCAGGTGAGTTCTATCATAATGGCCTCTCACCTTCGAGGTAGTCCCGGCGAAGGGCATCCCACTGGTACGCGCGCAGACTGCTATTGTGCTTGTCGCGTTCCCGCTGAGAGTTGAAATGCAGTGGGCCTGACTCGATCCACGACGATCGTGCGAGCGCGTTCTCGCGTCCGATTTGCGAGGCCTCGCTCCGTACTCGTCGTATGGTATTTTGCGTAGACCGGACCTCGTGAACGCAGTTAGGTGACTTAACAGATAGACTGCTTAGCTATGGAGAGCAACGTGTTCCGCTACCAATGTCCACGGCGAAAGTGCGTCGCGTCTCGCGCATTTAACTATAAGAGTGTGGACGTCCAAACCTCGTCGAAGGGATACACGGCGATGATCCCTCTGACAACCTTGGTATTTACGTCGAGAGCCGCGGCGTCTTCGTTTTCACGTTTGAACTGACGTTTGACTGAATAGGTGGGCCGAGGGCCGAGGGCGATGGCATAGCGATGGGAGACGTATGTGGAGAACTCGCCGATAACGGGAGGAGTCTGTTGGTCATATACGCACGTGTAGGGTCGGATGCAGGATGGATCGCGTCCCGGAGACGTTGCTGAGCTTCTAGACGACGTGCGGACCACGATACTGAAGCATTTCCGACGCCCAAAGGGCAGCCACGAGCGTGGCGTCAGCGCGAGGCAAAGTGGTCGTGCTGACCTCGCCGTTAGAGGTCGCGGCTGTCAGCATACGGTGAGTGTTCCCATCGAATTGTGAAGGGGCGGACATCGGGCTCACAGCGACCATGGCACATGTACGGCCGCTCGTCATTTGTGACCTTCCCTGGCAGTGCAACAAGTCCAAGCTCCGCGCCCTTTGAGTAATCGCACCTGACATGCCCGACCTATCATCGCTCATCCTTAAGGTCGTTGACAGCTGCGCAGGGCGTACGTGCGCGTTAGTGCCACGACGTCATGGGACGATAGTGATTGACATGCTCCATCCGACCCGACCAACGTGCGAGAGTCGTGAAGGACTAGTACGGAGGCAGTCGCACCTGGCGGCGGGACCCCGCCCCATTTGCCTGTATGTACATCGACCCTACACACGCCTGCATCGCCGGCAAGACCTTCTTGTTCCGGGAAAGCTGTCAGCGTACGTCGAGCATCGATATACTATCGACTACTATCCTGCCACCCACCCTATCGTCTGTAGTTGACCATTGACGCGCAGGTACGGGAACGACTCGGCGGCTCTTGAAGTTCATATGAACATCGTCACCGGGTGAATAGCCCTCTCTCTAGGCGACGAGGCTCTGAGGGCCACGTTCCTGAAGGCGAATGCGCGGAAGCGACGTATTCTGACCGCAGCTGTTGGTGGCAGAAGACGTGCCGTAGTCTGTCCCGAAAGGCGCACCGCCGACTGGGTCGACCTACCTGACGGCGTTCACGAGGCCCGGTCTACGCAGGACGCCGGGTTCTGAGGATAGAGTGTGGCATAGAACATAGGATGCGAGAACGCGCCTGCACGCGGCCGCTGCCATCATCGTTGGTTAAATCAAACAGACCACACTTGAACGCTCGGCGGTAGCGCGACAAGCACGGTAGCAGCACGCGAATCGCGGATCAACACGGAGGGGCAAATCATGTACATGCCGAGTAGAGCGGCAGGGAACGTCAGAGTGGGGGCGGGAGATAATGGAGCAGAGTAGATCATAGCAGGACGAACCGACGCAATTGAGGGAGATTTGTTCTGAGACGTACGAAGAGTGCAGCAAAGATCCATATTGCGCCAGAGGGTGGGCATCGTGTCCGCTAAGATATGCATGAAAGACGGACTCGAATGGCCCTATAACAAGGCCCGATGTTGCTAGAGGATCCTTGCTCTAGTCAAGACTAGATAGAGTCGAGTGTGAGCTGAGTAGGGTCCAAAGTCTCTGGTGAATGTGAAGACTGACGGCGTGTCTAATACACGCTGTTCGCGCTAGACACGGAAAGAAGCGTGTTTTCCGCGGCATACGCGTCCGGTAGAGAGCGGAAGGAGAACCAGCTGCAGAGTTATTACGCAGTGCTAGATACAGTGGGGTCGCCTTCAAGCACAGGAGGTGGACTGCAACCGGTGTAGAAAATTCAAAGGAGTTGCAGGGACGCGACAGCAAGCAAGCTCAGAGCGAAGCAGAATTTTCTAGTACTAGGCAGTACCCCGTCCAAACGCGTAGCGAATCGGACTGTGAGCGAGCGTCCGTGTACCGTACGAGAATTAAAGTTCGCCCTCCGACACGCCACCCACCACGGCAGTTGCCGTACCCCTAACCTCAACCTGCGTCAACCGGTCGTTGCCGTCGATGTGAAGATGCGGTTCCTTGCGTAGGCCCAAGCATTGTCGAGGATCACAGCGAGGCGAGGAGAATCATGGGAGACCAATCAAGGGATAGCAGAGAGCACCAGTAGAACATGGATAGCTACAGGAAGACCTTGGCTGTCGTTGTCGCTGTCGTCGTTGGCCGAAGTTCAAGAGAGTACAGGCGCTTCAAAACAAAATGCCTTCGGGCCGACCTGCGGATATTGGCGGAGACTGAACCGAGACTGCCGAGGGCGACGCTACACCTACGCCTCGCCTCCGATCCATACTGCTCACCTCAGGGCCGCAAAGCCCGACTCGCTCACATCCTATGTCCGCAATAGTCTCTCTGATACTTACTCCCAGCAGATCAAGCTTGTAGTGAAACTGGTAGAGTCTGCTGCAATATGCCCCGTTCGTAGGTTGGCACTTCGAAAGTCAAATATGATTTCCTGAAGGCAGGCATGCATAGGGTGGCTGCCCGCGAAGCATATTCTGTCTCGCAGAGCGCACGTAGTCTCCGTCTCTGAATTGACTGGACCATCCGCTCACTTGAGTTTGGGAAGGTATTAGTCTGCGAGCTCGGCATAAGATCACCTGGATTGTGGACTCGCGCTGGGCACACCTATTCACGCTCCACTGGATCCATGCTCCCGCGAAACGACATTTCGGTGTATCATCCCCTCTCCGACCGCTTGCGGGCCATGCCTGGACGTACACTGGACAGTAGAACGAGTAGCTTCCTTTCGGCCTCTCCGGGATGGGAGCTCGGCTCGCTCCAGCGGCGGCCGCGTAAGTGTGAGCTCTGCGACTTCATGGACGAGTTCATGCACCAGATAGCATCTGTCTGCCAAACTCCCCTCATCCAGATTTTAAAAAAAAACTCGCGACGGACAAGGCGCTTGTATTCCTCGAGACTTTGCCCAACTGCCATCCGCTCTTTGACGATGATATCTCGGGCACCGAACCCGTCGTCCTCTCCGACTTCCTCACCGTCGTGCAACTCTTGTCCGTCACATCGTACCGACCCCATTGTATCCTCTCTTGGGTGCTGGCTCGGCGGCCGTGGGCGTCGTGATGCAGCTCAGCTTCATCAAGCTCGGCCCACCGAGGGGGCGGGCGAACATATCTGGCTCGTAGACTTGAGGTGTGAGTTAATGGGTGTATGTGCTTCGGTCGGTGTGCTGACAGATCCTTTAGACTGTTCGCTGCACGCAGACAACAACGACCCGCCATTGACGTACGTGGCCGGGCTCGTCAACTACATTCAATCCACCGCTCCTCTTAGTCTCTCCACGACGGACGCAAGCATTCGCATACTTCACGGCTCCTTCTAGGGCAGTGCCCAATACGAACCTTTGGGGGTGTTCAACCAATCCGGGGCTGGAGCGATGTCGGCCCTGAACTTGCCCCCCGTGGTCTTCCCGCTCTCGGACACCTCTGCCTGTCTGGAAGCTAGTTCCACGAGGGCGTCGAACGGTCCCAGGGCCGCTGTTTGTTAACGCGGGTCAGGAGCAGGAGTACAACGGGCTCATCGTGCACACCGGTCAAGGTACGCCTGCGTCTCTGTTAATCTCCTCCTATGCCAGTGCTGACAGCACCACGTAGGGAACACATGCATATCTTTAAGCTCCCCGGACCTTGACTAGGCACGACCCTCTCACTCGTAGCAACCGTGACTCAATCGACAATGGAAGTGCCTTGACGGACAGTTAGTGCATTTCTGTCCGTTACAGCTCGAACCCATACCAAACTGATGCGCATATAGTTCGGCATACCACCGCCAAACCGTCCTCCTGTCGGCGTACGAGACACCCGAGACTCGCGCACTGTTCAACCACTCCCTTGCTCGGACTCGCAAACACATTCATCCTGAACGAGCGTGCCGACGAGCTGGTGTACCCTGGTTTCGAGCGTTTTCGTGACACCTGGGCGGCGATCGCGCAGAGCGTCGTCTGCGCCGTCGAGAAGGCTGTAGTATGTTCCCCTCTTCTCCGTTTTTCGGTCTGCTGGACTCGAGCTGACGTCTCGGTGTGTGTGCAGGGCGGTACCGGTCGACGGACCTCTGCACATAGTTTGACTCTGGAGCTGGAGCTGCTCGCGTTCGTCGGGAACATATAGACGCCGTGAAGGCGTGCATCGGTGTCCAGTGTTTCTATTGTGTCTACTTTGCGGCTCGCTCTTTCCGTGTATTGTGTAACATAATTCCCCTGTATTCCCAAGGGAGGTTCATGGCGGATTGCGAGCATCGTGCGATACTCAATGGACGGTGCGACTCGAACGAATAACCAAACATGGACCCGGTCCCAGTACGTGCCCGACGCCGACGCCTCGTCGCTCCAGGGCTAACGGCGAAGTAAATGTACACTGGTATCTGTTTATCATTATCTGCACTCCTCCGATGCCGGCGTGGAGTCTTTGTGCTGTTTTATACACCGGTATCTGCGGCTACGCCCTCGATGCTAAACTCCTGACAATCGCGAGGGATACTCGACGTCGTTCATGACATAATCCCATTAAATGTCGCCCCGGCGAAGCGCGTGCCGTGACGCCATCCACGAGAACGACACCGATGACCCGAAAGGAATGGAAGAAGTGGAGCGGGAGGGCAGGTGGAGGAAACCGCATTGTCGCAATGCACTTTGGCTCGCTGCCGTAGCCTGCGTGGATAGACCGCGCAGCTTACGTCTTTCGCTCTTCTGCGCTCATGCTCACAATGCGACCACCGCATCATTAGCTCCGAATGTGTCATTAGCGTACATACAAGGTCTAACGAATGCTGAGATATACATTATGCTAGGAAGCGAGACAAGACTTGTACACGACATTTTGGTAGTAAGTATGCGGTCATATGAGAGTAATTTCTGTCATAGCCTCAGCAGCTTGTTCATCCCAGCCGAGGACCTGGAGACTATCCGGATCTAAACAAAAGACCCCTATTCTTCTGTATGCTCGCCGGCCGTCCCCGAACGGCGCCTTGTATCTCTTCAGACGATCTGTCTCTGCCAAAGCAATAATGGGCCCCAAAATGAAACCAGTAGAGTCACGATGGATGAGAGCAGCCCACATTTGATCCACTGTCGCATCCTCTTCGGTGTCTAGATAGGCCCGTGCCAGGTAGGGTAAATGTCCTATGGGCCCACCATTTCGACACCCCCCTTGCAAGTGTGCTTGCTCTGCGGTTTGCAGAGGCAGACGGCGGCGACTGTCGACTTTGTATGGAGGAGTCACTGTGGCCAGGATCAGGGGCACTCGGAGGACGAGATGGCCACCGGTCACATGTCCATACGGCAGCCTCTCGTCATGTAGGACCACTGCAGACATCACCACCTCCGCAAGCATTGTGTCGCCTTCCCACCATGAGACATGACTGAAAATAGCTCTATCGAGGGACGCCCAGGACCAGGATGGTGCACGGTAATCTACAGCACGCGACTCTGCCGGTGAATCCAAAAGCCAGAGTAGATCATGCAGGAGCGTGTCGCGCCATAGGCCAGAGAGGTAGTTTGATGGGCCCCCTCGGACACGACCGAACTCCTCCGCGAGTCCAGCGAATGCGACGAGCTTGTCAGAGGGATAGGAGAGAGCGCGTCCACTGTATGCCTTCACGACGTCCCACCATGAATCGTGCACATCGCGAGTTGAAATGGGGGAAGTAGGAGGGAAGGGTGCTGGCTTGGATATGAAAGAGGGTAGCCGTGGGGCCTCTCCATACGTGCCGTAGTATGCGCCACCAATTGCCATAGTTTTGGCCGAGCACCTGTAGAGCAGTGTTGTCGACGCGTAGATGAGTGAGCGGGAGGACATCAGGAGCTCTTGCAAACACCATGACCGCAGATTGATCGGCTCAGGCTCGTCTAGTTTCCTATAATAGACGGCACTGTCGAAAGCGATCAACGTGCTACTCTGCGCCTTTTGCTGTTGGCCATCTTGTTTGCAGACAGGAACAACCACCGGGAGATCAGTGATGTGAAGATGACCAGGGCACAATGGCCGATCCTGAAGGAAGCCCTCGAAGGCACTGGATGCGCTTGCGGCAATGATGGTGAGGTATGCGTACCGGTATACATCCCGCATGCGTGCGATCTCTCGGTGCTTGTCCTCGGCGGAATCTTGGATGATGCAGAGACTGTCCAGCCAGAGGTACTGGAAGCCGAGCGCATTAGTTACATAGATGGCGTCGCGGATGGTCTGCGGGAGCGTCTTAGAGTCGAGTCCATGGAGGGTGTATTCATCGACGTTGGCCATCGTCGTGCGGCACGGCTGAGCCGAAGGTGGTCCCCAGACATAGCTAAGTGCAACATACAGCGGCCGCGCTCCATTAGTCTCTACGAGGCGTGGTCTGTCTATGTTGGAGCAGTCCACCAGACGGGAAGGAAATGTGCCAGAGGTGGGAATGGGGATCTTCACTCGACAGCCTTCGTGTTCGGCCACACCATGTGTGCATTGATCGAGAGCGGCCTTGACTAGATCTAGCACGCGAGTAGACCGTACATGGCTAAGGAAGGGGCGGCAGCGGAGAGCCGCATGGAGAGCAATATCTGTATATATACGCACATCGTCAAGTCGGTAATTGTAGCGATATCAAGTCGAGTGAAATCTAACCTGCTGGCACCCAAATGTGCAGGGAACTGCAGCCCTCGGGTACGGTGTTGTCCACATATATGTCAATCACCGGGGCATCCTCGGACCTCGAAGAGTCGGTCCCCAGTCGGATGTTGTACCGATGATCAGATTTGGGCAGCCGCTCCGTTTTCGCGATTCGTGCGGGGCCCACCAGAAATGTGCACCACACGCATCCGGTGCGAGCGGCGGAATCGAGCGCAGCCCAGGAAACCGTGTACATGTACCCTCCAGTGCAGTGGCTACTCTCGCGGTAAATCCGCTCTGAGAGCCCAAACAGCGTCGTGCAGGGCCCGCGCCAGCAGTCTCGACAGATGGTGGTCAGTTTGGGAGGCAGAGTGGAGGCGTCGACGGTGGGTCCGTCCCAGTAGTAGTCTGCGTTGTGGTCCGGTCTGCGTTGTGGTCCGGCGCATCGACTGCTTGCGAGTTTGAAGACTTGGGAGCGAGACTATGGCTAAGTCGTTGAGGTCGGGCGAGCTTCAGCAAGACATTGCGAAACCGGCGCCAGCCGAGGTTTGACGAAAGTCGGGCGTCCAGGGCTCGTCCTTCCCAGGGCTCGGTCGTGGCAAGAATGGAAGGAAGGCAATGACCGTGTGGGGATAGAGGAGCCTGCGGAACGTCTAGAAGGCGGGATATCTGCGAAGGGCCAAGATGACCCTGGGGCTCGTCGACGCCGTGAGTGAATGGCCCGGGATACGGAGACTGAACGGGCTCCAACGATTGGTACTCATGCTGAGGAGGAGCTTCAAGGTCCTGCAGGCCGATGGAATCCTGCGGACCGTTGTTGTTTTGTCGAGGCTGGTGACCTGTGCCACGGAACAGGGAGCAGAGGGGGGACATAGCTGCGCCTCGGAGGGTGGATCGCGATGCCGGGAGGGTGAATTGCGATGTCCGGGGTGAATTTGGGCTGTTGGTAGTGCTGGAGGGAGAGAGGGCAAGGCGTATCCTGAGCAGAGACGAGCGATCGAGGAGCGGAGAGATAAGCAATACATGAGCAACCTTCTATGACTGAACCGTAGACACACGGCTGACGGGTACATATGTGACAGGTGGTCCTTGCTGCGGGATGCACTGCAATAGGTAAGGATACATGTATTTCACCCACACGTACTCCTGATCTTCCAAGTGCGTACACAATCCATCGCAGTAGTAACGCTGTGAAAAAATCGCCCGCACTGGTGCTCCATACCTTCCCTAGGGCGGTACAGGTCCAACATGACGATCTAGTCAACTGAGCGCCGCACAATGATGTTGACAACCGAGAATATGCCATCCAATCCGTCATTAACCTTTGTAGGGAGTAAGCTATACAGTACACGGGCGGAGCGAACCACCACCATCTAAACACAACAAAACCAAACGCCGACACGCGCCCTCACGGCGTCCACATCTTGCTCCGAACGAAAGCGAGAAGCTCCGGGTCCGACAGCGCGCGGAGGTCCGTCGACCGGTCCACGCCCTACACACGCGCCGAGACGTCAGCTCGCACCGGAACAGACAGCACAGCGGAGAAGAGGAGAGGGGGGGGGGGGGGGGACGTACAGCCTTCTGGGCGGCGCGGATGACGCTCAGCGCGATCGCGGCCGAGATCTCGCGGATGCGCTCGACGCGGGGGTACAGCAGGTCGTCCGCGCGCTCGTCCGGAGTGAGCGCGTTCGCGAGCCCGAGCGAGGACGCCTCGACCATCGAGTCCGTCACGGTCGCCGCGCGCGAGAGGATCGCGCCGAGGCCGAGTCCGGGGAAGATGTACATGTTGTTCCCTTGAAGGGCGGTCAGTCTTTGCGCGGCAGAAACCGAACGATGGGGTGTAGACGTACCCTGGCCGGGGTAGAGCATACGCCCGTTGTACTCCTGCTCCGGGAAGGGCGAGCCGGACGCAAATAGGACGCGGCCCTGGGACCATTCGACGGCCTCGTGGAACTCACACTCGGACAGGCGGACGGGGTTTGAGAGCGGGAATATGATCGGGCGCGGGTTCAGCGCCGACATCGTCTCGATCACGGATTGGTTGAACGCGCCCTGTGGGTTCGCTGTCAGACGCCGCTGCTGCATGAGACGTGGCACAAGGTTCTGACCTTCGTCGTGGAGAGACCGAGTAGGGCGGTAGGTTGCACATAGTTGATGATGTCGGTGAGGTCCGTCATCGGCGGGCCGTTATAGTCCTTGCGCGAAAAGTCTGAAGGGTCTGTCAGAACGCCGACCAAAGGGCAAGTACCCATCACTTACACTTCTTGTGCTCCGCAAGAGGTCCACGCCCGTCGTAGATCAGTCCTTGCGAGTCTACGAGCCAGATACGTTCGCGTGCCTCCTCAGCGGACAGGCCCTGGAGCTTGAAGAAGCTCATAAGCTGCATTGCGACGCCAACGCCCGCCGAACCAGCGCCCAAGAAGAGGATACGATGGTCCGAGAGCGGCCGGCCCGACGCAGCGGACGAGAGTCGTGCGGCATTGAGGAAGCCGGAGAGGACGACGGCGCCGGTGCCCTGGATGTCGTCGTTGAAGAGCGGGTAGCGGTTCCGGAACGCGTCGAGGTACGCGAACGCCTTGTCCGTCGCGAAGTCCTCGAATTGGATGAGGAGCTTCGGGAAGACGGCGGCCATCTCGCGCATGAACTCGTCCATGAAGTCGTGGAGCTCGGACATGGGCGGCCGCCGCTGGCGCAGGCCGAGGTAGAGCGGGTCTTCGAGGAACTTCTGGTTATCCGTTCCAAGGTCGAGGCAGATGGGCACGGTCGATTCGGGGCGAATACTGCCCAGGAGTCAGCTTAGAGGTCGGAACGTCTGTACGGATCGCCACATACCCGGCACCTGCAACGTAGAGAGACAGCTTGCCAATAGAGATGGGCATGCCGTTAACACCGAGGTCACCAAGACCAAGGATGCGTGAGCCTAGATACGGATTAGCTCAATTCAGACGACTGGATGCTTGCCTTACCATCGGTAACGACGGAGATGCGGGCCTCTTCGATACGAGGCCAATTGCGGAGAATCTTCCCGATGTTGCCCTTGTCCTTCAACGAGATAAACTGCGTGCATAGCTCAGGAGATGTCCGGGACGACGCAAGGGAGCGTGCGTACTAGACCCTCGGGCCTCCGGAAGATGTGCGAGTACTGAAGACACGCGTCGCCCACAGTGGGCGTGTAAATTAGAGGGGTGAATTCCTGAAGTCGGGCGGTCACTATTGACGAGCTGTATAGTAATGTTGCCAGGACTTACGGCCATGTTTGCCAGGCACAGGCGGTAGAACATAGCATGGTCTGCATCCTTCAGTTGTGAGAGGTAGATGTACTTTTCGATGGGAGACGTCTTCGACCGAAGTTGTTGAATGCAGCGATGGGCATGGATTTCATCATCATGAGCGGGTGGGAGAAGACCGCGCGCAGGCTTGGCGGGCGCTTCGAGTCATGGCGTTCAGTATACACTTGGCGAGCACATACATACATTGGTTGAGTAAGTACGTACGTTGTGAGACGACCTTGAGCTTCTGGACACCGTTGGACCAGACGGGGTTGAGGACTATAGTCATGTTGGGCGGTATCAAAGGTCGTGAGTTGGTGCGTTGAAAGGAGGTGAAACGAGAATGCGGGGGAGCGGGCTTTCAGGGGTTGGGCGGGGGTATTAATATGATTACAGCGAGAACGACACGGCCTAGGCAGAGTAAGATTGGTCTAGAGAGTGGTGCGAGAGACGGAACGCGTTTGGGGAAGCCGGACAGGGAACGGGACCGGAGCGTTTTATAGCGGGCGTCCGTCGCGGCCGCGGAGGCATGATCAGCACCTGTCCACAGCAAAGTGATGGGCAGACGAATGATTTGTTGGGCAGAAGTAAGCCGCCGCGGGAGGCCGTCCCCGGCAACGAACAGGCCACCAATTCCGTCCGTCGCGACAGGCACGGGCGAAGTTGTTGGCATCCGTCTCCGCGCCTCCGAGACCGCTATCTGGAGACCGCCGGAGCGGCAGACGGTCGAATGCAAACAAACTCTCACCTCGCGCGGCGGTCACTCTCACAGCATTCATGGCTGGAGAGATCTTCTTTCCGAAGAGGAGGATGCAGAGGCTGACCGAGTGTCGGACGGCGTTCAGGAGTTCAGAGACGAGTTAAGTACCTACAATATGACTCGAGTCACGGTCAGACCATTGAGGGTCATCGAATGATTTCGAGCGGCCTCCCGACGGATTGCTCCGGACCCTCACAGCAACCATTGCAGTGTCGCTACCATGTGCGGGAATTGTCGGCGCGGGGTCGTCGACAGTCATTCAGGGGTGAATTGCAGCGCTGGCCAATTGCAAGCCGTCCCACTTGCGCACCGCCCTCTATGTACTGCCCTCGAGCCCCCTTGATTGACGGCCATGTGGTTGGGTGATCGAATACGCCTGCAACAGAATAATGCGTAATGAGGGCGACGGATGGCTACGTTTCGAAGGCGCTTTCCAGGGGGACGTTAGTAGCGATTAAACTCAGTATTCGCATTGCATGGATTCGGAGAGGCCTTCGGATGTTGAACAATATATCAAAGTACGATGTGGTAGTGAAACGAACAGTGAGATGGGATGGCCGACCCATCCTGATCGTGGTGGTGTTGTGAGAAAGGACGCCATCTGCTCATCGCACACAACTTGCATCGCACTCATCTACCACTCGTGCTCACCACCTATTCCTTCCGCATTCTGTGCTGAACTTGATGACAATCATGCTCAAACGTGCTGCCCACTTGGAGGCGCAGCCGACTGGCCGAGATGACCGTGACGCAT
Source organism: Trametes polyzona (assembly GCA_022606195.1). Classification (NCBI taxonomy): domain Eukaryota; kingdom Fungi; phylum Basidiomycota; class Agaricomycetes; order Polyporales; family Polyporaceae; genus Trametes; species Trametes polyzona. The sequence continues at coordinate 125,571 of JABYQF010000019.1, forward strand.
ACGAGCAGCTCTACTGCGGGGACCTGCCCATAATGCCACCTCACCCGTCCCGCCGATAGACGTCGACGCCAGTATTGGCTCAGGGCGAACATTGCTGGGAACGTCGACGACGTTCCGACCGTGCGCAGCAGACGAAAGAGGGCCGTGGCACTGCAAACGCCCTGCGTTCTCACCGCGACCGCCGAAGTGGGGGCTCCAGTCTCACCCTCCTCCGCCCGCGCGCCCCGCTGCATATTATTGTCATGGCCCCCTCGCCTTGACCACCACGCCCTCCGCAACACCCTCACGTCGTCGCCTGCAACGATGTCCACGACGTCCTCGACCTCGGCCTCGGACCCCGCCGCGACGTCGCCCACAACGGGCTTCAACTCCATCTTCCAGTCCGCAGGCGGGCCGCCCCTCATCCTCGTGTGCATCGCCGCCGGGCTCCTGCTCGGCGCCTTCGTGGGCATGGTCCTCATGAAGAGGCTCAGGCCAGTCCCGGTCGTCCAGAGAGTAAATGGCGTCCCGATCGGCATGGAGGTGAAGCTGTGGGAGAAGCCCCAGTTGTACGACGTCCACATCGAGCCACCCCTATCACGCGAGGGCGGGGGGCATCCGTGGGCCCACATATCCGTACGTCTTCGCTTGCATATCCATCCCCCCGCACGATGTTGAGCGTTGTCGCTCCTCTATGGCCTCCGGTGCATAGCCCTTCGCCGCTGTGTACCTCCCCCACGCGGACAGCGGCGCCATAGCGCCACCGTCCCCGCACCATCGGCCAAACGCCCTCGCGCGCCTCGCCGCTCGCCTGCACCGAAGTCAGCGGCCGGGCAAGGGCCACGTCCCGTCTCCACCGCCTTCGCCCGAGCTCCGGGAGGTGCAGCTCGCCGTCGCTGTCACCATGCCCAACCCCGCGCTACACGCCCCGAAGAGCGTGGACGTCGCGGACGACGACTGCCACGAGGACCCGATGCCGGACTGCTGCATCGGCACGGCCGTCCTGCCCTATCGACCCGCCCTTGTCACTGTATAGTACTCACGCCGCGACACGAAAAGTGGGTCTCCGTGACGGCTTCTTGGATGTTCGGCTCGCTGACCATGCGCCGCGCGGCGGTCGTTGCTGCAGATGCTTTGGAATTGGAACCTGCTCGTTCCCACGGACTGGCAACGCTTGCCGCACTACCCCATCTTGTATCCGGATGTATCGATATCGCTTACGCCCCTAATGACTTGTACGCTTCGACCTCGTTTGCCAGCCTCTATACGATTCCCGTGGCACACCCTGCTCGCCTCGCGCAAGTGGCACTGACGCCATGTGCGCAGTACAGTAGCATTATGGTTGAGAGCGTGACTCCTATATACGCGAAACGAAGTCCTACAGCGAGAGAATGCTTGAGGCCTACGAGGACGAGGGCAGTTACGTACGCACGCCCCGTGGGCGATGGTCGCCATCGTGGCTACAGCAGTATGCCGCCATGCGCGGTCTGTAGTAGTAAACTTCCGACGCACGGCAGCCGAGGGCACGGTGGAGACGAATAGCGGAAGCGGAGTGTGGTATTGAATCTCACGAGCGTGCAATACATAGCCTGTCTACGAAAATCTGCGAGATCGCAGGCCAGCACGACCGGAAAAGCCCTCTCACGATGCGAGCGAGCATCCAGTGCGCAGCCGCGTCCACGCCCCCGGGGCCTGCATGCGCAGGTGCAGGCAGGAGGTGGAACAGCGCGATCGTCATGCAGGTAACACCAGAGCGGAGCGACACAAGACCGGTGGAAGTACGAGGGCGGATATGGATGGGTAGATGAATAAATGCGTACGCGTTCCAGACGTTTGTGGTTTATACATTCTGCGCAGGCGGTGAGCGACATTCCACCAGTCGAGACAGCCCGGGACACTCACCTCTTGCTGCGCCGGAGGAGCACCCGAGCGGGGTCCTGCGCGGGCGAATACATCAAACGTCCTCCGAAAGACATGAACGAGACACTCCCTAGGACTCCCGCGCCGTTGCATGGTTGATGCGAACGTCTGCGCCTATATGTACACATTGCGTGCCGACCTCAAATACCGTACCTAGACAATGACATACTCCACCTGTCGTGCGGCGGGGGCGACCTACCACGCACCGCCAGCCTTACCTGCATGCGCGTGCGCTACCGCGCGTCGTCGGACTCCTCCGAGTCGCTGATGTCGATGATGAGTTCACGCGGGGTCTCTGGCCACCGGAACCGCGTCGCCTTCGGTGTGGGGGTCGGCGTGGCCGCAGGCACCGCGCGCGCGCCTGGCGAACTTACGCCTTGGAGGTCCGAGTCCATCGCTCTGCAATGCATCTTAGCGGCCCCACGCGGTATGTGTTAGCCCCCGAAGACGAGTTTGCGCACCGTTGCCGTTCCTTCAGGAGGCGCATGAGCGCGTCCTTCTCGCTCTTCGTCTTCGCGGTGGAGATCTTAGCGAGCAGCTCTTTGCTTGCTGCGATGTACTCCTCCAAACGTTGCTGTTTTGCCATGAGCTGAGCCTTGCCAGACGACTGTGGGGTAGAGGGCGTGGAGACTGTGACAAGCCCCGGTGTAGGAGGGTGAACAGTGAACGGTAGTATGGGTGGTTTGGAATGCTTGGGTAAAGATGCGGGTTTGGGTTTGGGGGGTAGCGATGGCTTGGGGGGCAGGGACGGATGAATTGGTGAGGACAGGCTGTCGTGTTGAGAGGAAAGGGGAGACGACGTATGAGGCTGCGTGGGTGGTTGAGGTGCAACGGCGGCTTGGATGGACTCCGTTATGAAGGACTCGGCTAGTTCGTCCAAGCTGACCTTTGTCCTATCGACCGTCATGGACAATGGCCGAGAGTGGCTTGTCTCCATGTCTAGAAGCGGTACAATGTCATTGGCGCTCGACCTCGCGATGGTAGTGATCGAGAGACCGTGGTCCGTGTCCTTTGGTGTCGTGGGCTCCGACGTCGTCGACGTACTGCTCGCTGTAGAAGTTGCAGAAGGGAGCGAAAGCACACAACCCTCTACCTCTGTCCCAAGATGCGCACGCGAGGGGCCGGAGTCGGACATGCCAGAGCCAGCCTTAGACGGAGGTCCTAGACGCTGGACGAACACTTCCCCCAGAGCCATCGAAGGAATATCGCCCGAGTGGTTCGGAAGACTGGAAAAGAGAGGCGAAGCCGCATCGTGGATCGGGCTGGACGCTACGACATCCATGTCCGCCTCCCAGCCGTCGAGATCAGCATCATCTGAAGGGCCGAGGAGTGTAGTTACCAGGGGAGGGGACAGCACTGGCGGTTGGGGGAGCTGATAGTCGTCTTCAGAGTCCAGCTGCATCTCCTCTTCCCATATGCCATCGAATCCCGGCGGCGCATCTGAGAATCGATCCTCAAGGGATGGACGTGTCGGCGATGCGGGTGTGGCCGTCCAGCCGGATTCGCTTTGACTGTGCGCGGCTTGAATAGGCCGTTTCGTAACAGGGCCGGTGAACCGTTGCTCCAACGTCTGCGCCTTCTTCTTGCCCTTCTTCTTCTTCTTAGCTTTGGTGCTCTCCACGGCAGGCGGACGGAACTCCACGACTTCCCCTTCTTCTATCTCGCCCTCTTCGACATCGGCGGCGCTGCGCGAGACCGCCAAAGGACCCGGGCCGCTGTACCAGTATGCCCGAATGTGCTCCTTCCCTTCCCCCCGTAGCTTGAAACTGGTGAACGCGGCGCGAGCGGAATCCGCCGCCTCGAACTCCACCAGCGCCTTGCCAGCCCTCACATCGAGCCCGAGGCGTAGGACCGTGCCGAAGCGTTGTGCCCATTCCTTCACAAAGTCTGGGTTCCGGAACTTCTTGGGAAGGTGTGCGACGACCAAAGTACGGGCCGGGATCGGCGGCGGCAGGTATTCGGCCAGTTCAGACGGAGAGCACAGCGAGCCCGATGCGGGGTCGAACGTTGAGGCGTTGTGTTTGTCTTCCATCTTTCCGATTAGTCGTTTGTCGGTCTCACCCGACAGGGTGGCTGAGGCGTTATCATGTGTGGCGGTCGACATGCCTGTGGACTGCGCGAGCAGGGAGGCACTGAGCACCTCTAGCCGCCGTAAGGAGTCGTCCAAAGCGGTACCGGTATGCCTCGGCAAGGCAGCAGAGGTGCCGGGCATATAGCGTATAGGTGCAGGGGCGAACGGGCTGGTATTACCCCGTTTGCCGTCAGCTGCCCAGAAACGATCTGTACCCACGCGAGGACGTGCTTCTTGTACAGAGGCTTGTCGCGATGCAGCAGGGCGGCCACCCATCGTGAGTGTTGTGTAGTCCGCAGAGCAGGGCGGAACAGGACCAGCAACGGTGTTCGGCCAATAACGAGTTGAAGTACTAGACTCGTACTCGAAGAAAGAAGCTTGGGTGTGCTTTGTGCTCCGGTCCACACTTTGCCTTGACTTTTGCTTCTTCTTCATGCGTCCGGCGACTACGGTGGCCTCGGCCTCCACAAAGTCGCCATCCAGTCTCTTGCGCTTGCTTCTTGATGCGGACGATGGAGACGCTGTGGTGGTAACGTTCAAGTGAGCCCCCATGAGCGAGGATGGAGGGAGACGAACCTGGCGAATGGGGGTAAGGCAGGGGTTGGGGGTAGTCCTGGACAACAGGCGAGCTTTTCGCAGAGCTGGAAGACGAATCGTTCCATCTAGTGAACCGATCAGTAGCGCACGTATGGTAGAACGGAGTGGACGAAACCTGGTGAGCTCGTTCTCAACGTGAGTAGCGTCGTCGTCGTCGGAGACGACAATCGGCTCGCTGTGCGTGCCTATCCCGTATATGGCCATTTGCAGATCGTCGGATGATGTATAAAGACGGGTGGTCGTCGAGGGGATGGAGAGGGGGAGGGCGAAGTGCAGGAGACAGGTTGGAGACAAGGTGTGCAGTCGACGCCGCCCGGGTCCCGCTCCGATCGGCAATGGCCGAGTATTTGGTCGAGGTCCTATATATGGCAATATTTCGTTCTTGATACCTTCTTGCCCATTGCACGGTTACGCACGCCATGGCCAATGTACCTCGTGCGACATGGGCATTCCGCCCTCAAGGTGTTCTCACCACATGCTAGAATTGACTAACATGAGGATTACTCTTCTACACATCCTTCCAGAGATTTGTACATATCAACCGGACATAGTAGGTCTTGTCGCGATCCATATACATTGGTTAGCAGATTATAGGGCACGTTCCAAGATATTTGTTTACTGGGAGCGTCAATTGTACAGAGGGAGCTCGTGTGCTGCATCACGAGACGAACTCGTAGTACGGTAGAATTTACTCACTCACTCTCACCATCACAGGATCTACGCCAACGCGTACGGATATGGCCAGGGTAGGTCGATATGGTGTTGCAGCAAGCGCAACGGATAGGCGATGACTGTAGCTCAAGACCACGGGCGGATAATAGTATAAGAAGTCGATCACATATAAGAAGACTTGTATTATATACCTCATGTCGCCGATGCGCATGAAGCTCCAGCACCCCCATCAGGCTCATCCTCGGAACCCACAGAACGGCCCAGCGTATTGAACAGCGACGCGGACGCAAACCTCGAATGACCTATCTCGACTGAGGAGAGTGCCGTGCCTTGAGACCAGTCGTCTTCTGAAAGTTTTCGGAGTCGTAGAAGGAACCTCGCCACAAGAATTACACTCAACCTGGACGCGCCGCCGTAGTCAGGAAAAACGAGAAGTTCGCGTTGCGATGGAGGTACTGACACGGTCACGAGGTCAGCGAGAGCGCCATTGATCTGGTCAACAAAGAGCGGGTCAGGTGGTAGGCGACAGGTTTCCGGTGACACAGATGTCATGAATGGACCCACAGCTAGCTGTAGAAATATGATGTCGCATAGGTTGAAGAGGAAGAGTACCCTATGTGGGATACGTATGGGTGAGAAAAACTTGTCCCGACACCTTTTGGGTGTCACGTACGCAAAGTACACCGTTCCTGCGAACAGCAAACGTGATCGGTCCAACAGAGGCCCCTCAGGGACAGGTCGGCGTACCGTCTGTATACAGTAATCGGCTTAGTGACTGTGTACCGCTCCGACTTGGACGTCGACGGGCTTGACGAGTTTGGGCGAGGGTGACCGCCAATACGAGCAAGTCGGCGATGACTGCACATGCTCTCGACCCTGTAGCCACTGTGATAAACGTGCAGGCCGTGGTCAGATAGGCTCGGCATAGATGTAGAGCCGGGACCTACAGCTGAATTTTATCAGTTACGCAATGTTCTTCTGGCTGCCAGTTGAATGCACTTACAACCGGTACGTTTCAAGATATCCCCGTGTCGTCGACCCACAGCCAACGCGTGGTGGCTTGTATACGAACGCAGACATGACGGCGCGTTGATACTGCCCCAAAGCGGGTACCTTCAGAATGCGTAGCACGATGTAAGACAAGCTCAACACGCACTATTTCTGCTACTGGTAACACTAAACCGAAACACAACACGACCGCCAGTACCCATGGACGCTTGCCGCTCAGTGCGTAAGCTCGCAGAGCAGAAAATGCTGGATCCACAGCACGTCAGCGACTCTTCGAACTGCCCCAGTGTGCGCTATTTTCACCAGCAATAGCCAGCCAGGCCGTGACGAGGGAAAGCGCCTCCAGCCATAAGATGATTGAGCAGCTGTGGATCCATAGTGTCAAGAACCCTTGACGCGAACGTGGGAGCGGACATGCCTCTGTAGCATAATGTCAGCGTCCGCATTTCGACGATGCATTCACTGAAAAACTCACTAATCTTGATTGACCGACCCAGTGCGAACGTTCCAGGACGAATAATAGTCGGTTGAGAAGCGCGGAGTGACGATTAGCGCAGTAGAGTACGGCGAAGCCTAGAGAACATTTTCTCCAAATGAGCGCCATTTCCTTTCGCGCCGTCAAGAGCGTGTCGTATACAAGCAACGCTTTGTGGGTGAAAGACCAGCCAGGATCAGCCAGGATGAGACGTGGCATGACTGGACTCACCAGTCGCGGATGTGTGGATATAGTACGCTACCAGTCTTCACGCCAACGCACAAACCGGCCGATGAGGTAGCATCAGTGAAAACTGATAGTCAGATAGTATAATCTGAAAGACATACATCTGGGTTTGCTGGGCCAAGACGGTATCTCGGAGGGTATTGACGTGCATATTACCTATCATGCTGAACGACGCTGTCCGCGACCAGGATGATACCTTCTAAAGCCATACGCATCACGCTTTATATACAGTGACCCGCCGGGAGAAGCGTCGTATGCTTCTTACGATCAGGCAAATGCAAGGACAAATGGGTAGCAAGGTACCCGCCCGATACCCCAGTTCACGGCCTGCAAGCATGTCAAGAAGACATCGCGGGTCGACGATAATCACAAACCGGACGCTACCCATTGTTGTGGTCAGTTTTACGATCCGTGTGAGGACTCTGATGTGAAGATGATCGTACCAAGGCAATCTGAGCATAAAGGTGTGACATCAACCACCACCTGGGCCTGCCGCCAGCCTCAGTGGTGCAAGGCTACAGGATGAGTAAGGCCGTCAAAATCTCTTTGATAAAAGATCTGGAACAACATTGGTGCTCGTACGCGGTGTACGGGATACAACACCACAAGTATATCCACAGCGCAATCCGTGAATGAGGTCGGGTAGGAAAGACGACCTTGGTCCGCGAGACGCGACCTCCTAGACTGCGACGCTCACAGGGCGCATGGATGGTTTCTCGGACACATGTGGACGCGACTGTGGCCATGAAACTAGCACATTTAATCGCGGGTGCCTTGACCGTGCGTTCGAACCGACGCATGCCCGGATCCATGTGCTGGCTCGTATTGGAGGGAATCGAAGGTCCTGCGCTCCGCGCGCAGTTGAGCGAGCAACTGCTTCCGAGCATCGACGGGACGGGTGAACGTAAGCTCGTGCGATGGCTGCGATGTGACTTTCCAGACCTGTTCGTAAAGCGCGATCTCTCCAACGAGGTCGACCTGCGTGATTTTGGGGATGTCGAGTCGATTACGATTTTGCGTGGCGCCTTAATGAGTTCTGCTTGTGACCCTTGTGAATTCGTTCGGTCAGCTGCCGATGCGAGCGATCTCGCGCGGCGCACTCCCGTGTCTTGACAAGATCGATTCGTTGGACACAACTACGGAAGAAGTGCGACGAGCACTCGCTGAAACACGATGTCAATTTACGGCATAGCGACGGCGTTCAGCTGAGATACTCACCGCCGACGATGTGGTGTGGATAGATCTGCCGCGTTCTCACTAGCGGCTCCATGCGCGGCAAGCTGTGCTCTGCGTGCCTATCCACCCAATAGTTCGTAATACATCGGTCCAGACTGGAACAGAGGTAGGGATGTGACGATGATAACACAAAACAATAGCGGTAGACGCATTTGGACGTTCACTAGCAACTCATTATCATATACCTGGGGATGTGGGTCAGCGCCAGGATTCAACCGCGTAGATGCTACAAACCGAGGGCTACTCGTTTAGTCCTCCCGCTGAGACCATGCCTCATCTCAAAGCCCGTGCGGCGTGCTGTTCGTGCTCACCGGTATTGCCGGTACAACGCCCGAGCCAGATGCTATTAACTGGAGCAGCCGTCTCAGGGGTCTGGTGGTCTCATCATCGTCGACCTAATCGCACGTCGCAAACCCGTGTTTCAAGTATAAGTATGAAACAGCCTTGCGATTTGTAGGGATGCAGGATTGGGCACTGGGCAGTGTCGGTGAGCTCGCGCTGTCGGCGGCCCATCGCTCGACTTGAAATCTGGAGTGCAAATCCCCGAGGCCACACAGGTAAGTAGGGACGGGAACCAGGCCAAGTTCAGATGAAGAACTATAATTAAGTGTGCTCGCCGGACGCAGAAGCAGATGCGAGTAGTTCGGGATTCCGAGTGGTAACGTCGTCGTTAGCGCCAAGGCCAGGTAGGTGAGAAGCGCCCGTGTGTCTTCTCACGATCACGTCCGTCTGTACGTAGCTTGCCTCCACTTCAGTACCTGGAGGCTGGGGAGTACAGTAAGTGAACGTCCATCGTCTCCATTGTATATTGTACGCATCCATTATCGGCAGATGTGGTATCTATACACCATGTGTTACATCAGGTTTGGGTATGTCTTCTCGCTCTCTATGTCTACGGCACTGACGGCTTCCACCAGCTCACTCGAGGTCAGGGAATCCGATGTTTCCCCAGCCAGTCCAGTAGGGCTTGCACACGCGGTTGTGGTTCTCCTTCTCGATCGAAGCTAACTCCTTGATATCCTCCTCGCTGAGGTCGATGATCTTCGCGTTCTCGTCGATGCGGCTCGGGGTGACAGACTTGGGGATAACTGCACGATAGGGGTGAGTGATGGTCCAAATCTAAACTTCGCAGATGGAGGGAGAACGCACCCGTCACCTGCGGCCGGTTGGCATGGAGAGAGATGAGTACGTTCGAAGGCGAGACGCCATACTTCTTCGCGATCTTCTCCACGACAGGGTTCGTGCGCAGAGGTGCCGAGTCCGAGCCAAGTGGCGAGTACGCCGTGATGACGATGCCGTGCTTCCTGCACTCCTCGACAATGTCTTCCTGCAAGCAAGCACTACGCTATGGTGTGAGCGCGGGTCTTTGATATCGTCGAAACCTCGGATAACACGTACGGGTGGGACTCAATCTGGTTGACCGCCGGGATGACCGTCGCAGACTCGAGCAACCGCTTGAGGTAAGGCACGGAGAAGTTCGATACGCCGATGGCCTTGACCTTCTCCGGGTGCGCTTTGTAGACGCGCTCCATGTCCTTCCAGGTGTCGAGCCAGTCGCGCTCCTTGTCGGGCTTGCCGTCCTTCGTCATGGGCGCCGGCCAGTGCATCAACCATAGGTCCAGGTATGGCGTATCCAGCTGCTGGAGGGAACGCTCAAGGGAGCCCTCGACATCGCGCTGGTCCGAGTTGTTCAGTTTGGTCGCAAGGAAGATCTGCTCGCGGGGCACGCCTGAGTCCTTGATGCCGAGGCCGACCTCCCGCTCGTTGCCTGAGGATGGATGCAAGGTAAGTCCTACGAATGACTGACTTCGCGCGCCGAACGTACCGTATGCGGTGGCCGTGTCGATGTGCCTGTAGCCGTTCTTGAGCGCATGGGCAACGGCCTTCTCAACTTCGCCGGGCTGCGAACGCCAGGTTCCTGGATGGAGATGCTGTATGTGAGCAAACTCAAACGCCTTCCAGTTCGCCGAACGCGCAACGTACCCAAGCCGAGCGTGGGCATCTCCGCGCCGGTGTTCAACTTCACGGACTTTGACGCAGGCATGATCTGAGCGGATTGGTGTGTGACTGTCGCTGGTTGAGGTGTCGATACTGCAAGCGCTACTTGAAAGTACGGAAGGTCGTTCGAGGTCGGGTTCTTTCCACGGGCGTATTTATATCTACCGCACACCAGCATGACGCGTGCGGGGCGCCGTTGTCGATGACGACAACACGGCCGCCCTCTTCGACCACCAATGTGACCACCAGCTGACATATCGACGCTGGCGATTGCGATGGCAAAGAGATAATTGGGCTCACTGATAAGGAACGCACGAGATCATTCGAGCAAGTACTGAACACATTTGGATATCTCCTCCCTCTCCTGGGAATCTATGGAGTGGCGGCCGCCGAATGGGAGGAAAGGACGCCTACGACATGCACTCACGGTAGCTACTTCCTTGCTGCCAGTGGGAATACGAACTTCGACGACTGCACCCGACACGGCTTGAGTACGACCCACATTGGCCAAGACATGGAAGACCCGAGAAACACCCGCGAGATCGAGGCGTTGGAGTGGCCAGCGGGTCAATGCAGGACCAACGGGATCATCGGCAATGTGGACTACTAATTAGGATTGGATACGAATTTTCGACATACTATTCGATACAAGGTACAACGGCAAGTCACGCACTGCGAGGTAGTAACCGTCCGGACGCGGTCAAGATGTAGAATGTGAAGCATGAAGCCGGCATGGAGAATATGGCATGAAAGCGACACGTCCATAGATATCAGCTTGACCGGGAACGCGGTCGGACAGTCCAAGGAGGAGGTGCGAGGCCAGCGGGCCCATCGAGCGGGTGGTCAGCCAGCACGTTTGGTGTTGAGTTCGTCACCTCCAGGCCAGGGGGTGACTCGGGACTATCGGGCGACCCGGGGAAGCTCGTGATGATGGGCATCCCAAGTCCCGCGGCTCTGCTCTTGGCGTCCTTCGAATCCCCCGTGCTAGAGTAGGTCGGGTTGCGGCGCAGAATCGACTCGGTTGACGTGAAGGCGATCTCTGTCTCCGGGCCACCTACAGTACATGCGCACGGCGGTGTTAGCCAGTCTCAGCTAGGGCCTGTAACGAAGAGGCGAGGCGATACGCACTGTTGTTCTGCCCATGCAGCCAACTACTCACCGGGCTGGCAGCGATGTGCAGCTTCCGCAGCCTCTGGGCCTTCTTTCTCCGACGTACGAAGAACCAGGCGGACGCCGCGACAGCAATCAAGAACAGCACTGCGCCGAGGACGGAGCCGACGATGATGGCATCCGCGTGCGAGCGGTTGCTTGGTTTTGACTTGTGCTCGGATAAGTCTGCCAAAGGAGACGAAGGCCCGCACACCCAGACATAGTCTAAGATATACGGGGAGCCGCCCGTCAGAACGGTGATCGTGAGGTTGTGCGGCCCAGGGTCGAGCGTGTGGGAATGAAAGAACGGTTGGTTCGGGATACACATATTGCTGGTCGGCAATGCGAGCGTGACCGCTTTCTGGCCGTCGATAGCATATGAGGCGGAGGGCGAGTCGAACCTCGGATCGTTAGGATGCACCGTCCCAAAGACAATGATGCTCGTGCCTGTTGATCGGACGATGAGTTGGTCTGGATGATGACGAGAGCCCAACTTCTGCTCACCTGCGAAGTCCACCACAACAGACGAGCCATTCTGGACAGTCGAATGCGTTGTGAGGCTCAGTCCGTTTGGGTCCTTGGAGGCCAGCTCCCAGTTGGGACTGTACTTCAGGTCTGTATCGTTATCCTGGATTGCTTGGCACTGCCTTGGGTCGGGCATGAGAGGCTTCATTGCGGGACCGCAGAAATGTTGACTGTCTGGACCGTTAATTTGTCCCCCGCCACTCTGACCATCAAGCTTCTCCGAGTGACCCTTAAACCGGGATACGGAATTCAGCGACAGCCGACACAGTAATAAAATATGCTTACCCCTTGGTGGCCCCTGCTGTTCCCTTTGCCACCATTACCTCCTTGATCCTCACCGGAGTGCTGATCGTCGGAGGAACCATCTTGGTGCAAAGGAGTCAGGGTCGAGTTCTGGGTATCGTCTGGAACGTAGTTCAATGATGCAAGCCACTGGTATATCCACTAGCGACGTACTGCGAGGTACCAGCCCATGTCGCGTAGCAGCAAAAGCCCTGCCCGCCATGAAAGGAACGCTGGTACAAGGAAGGCTTTGTGGGCGGTGAGGAAGCAGGTTTCCGAGATGTCTTGATCGGCATATACCAGGATGGCGAGTACCAAGTAGGGAGTCCACCACGTAGCCTGTACGCTGAACGGTGCGATCCACGCACACCGGAAAGGAGAGGAGAGGCGTGTAGGGTACACGAAACGCTCGGGCGCCTTGCGGCTGCTCCTATAAGTCCGAGGTCTCGAGGCCAACGAAGGACAGAACGCCGGCCGGCGCGCGACGCAACACCCGCAACACGATGGGACACTCACCAGGGCCCGCGCGCACCGGTCCGCTCCATGACGGCTGGATGCGAGCAATGCCACCGAACCGCTTCTCCAGACGGCATCGCAGGCTATGGCAACGCCTGCGAATACAGTCATGAGAATGGGGGCCGCTCGGAGTGAGCATGCGTGTGCCCGCATAGGTCCCGAGCAGTGTAGAACTTTAGTGAACTGATCTTCTGGGCCGCAGACCCGAATCTGCGAACAACGCCGCTGTCAGTGGCTCGTTAGCTGGCCTCTGAGCACAAGTAGGCATACCATGCATGTCGAGGCATTCTGTGCATCGTTGCCGATGGGGCATCGTCCCTCGGCTTTCGTGGGCTGTTTCGCATGGGAATGTTGTACATTTTGGTATCAGACGAGCCGGCTTCTTCGGGAACCAGCCAACGAGGCTGCCATATCGACGTGTCTTCTGACCCTCATCCGTGCGCGAAAGCCACCGGGCGCGTCGCCCATCGTGTTGGGTATCTGTCACTATTTGAGAGATGGGTCAGACGGAACTGTGCGTGGCGTGCGCGACGACAACGAGGGTAAGTTCTGAGTATGACGGGGAAGAGATCAGGGCTCGGCGTGATGATTAGATTGGATCAGGTGGAGGGCGTTGACGGCACAGTCCTGGTGTCAAGTCAACGATACAGCGCTAGCACTGCTATACCTCACCAGTGTCTGTACTGAGAAGATTACTGAAATAGTAGTACAGTGTTACCAGATGGCGTGGTTGAGTCTAGCTACTTCTCGACCGTCTTTGACCGTTTCCAGAGTCTACCCGTGAGATATAGCCAGGGCTGTGCCGAATGGTCGTTGTAAGCCACATAGGCCTTTGCTATGTGCTCCAGTAAGCCGGCCACCGAGGGCGACAGGGTATCATTGAGAGGAAACCTGTCTTGTTCCGAGGCATCTTACGCTCCTCGACTTGACCGTTGCTCAGGGCCACTGGGGTAACAGGTAGGTTCATGTGCGTCGCCAGACCCAGCGGCAGCAGCAGCAACCCCGATAGCGCAGCCGCATGTCCGAGATCGGTTTGGCAGCATGCGCGCACAGACGAGAATGCTGTGCACTCTGAACCCAGTGATCAGTGCGGTGCCTGGCAGACAAGTGAACTTTAGTCGAACCTACGTCCAACGGCCCCCTACGTACCGGGAATTAAAATGGATAGGAAGTAGGGACGTGCCTCAAGAGCGTTGTCGGAATAGAGTTGGCTTGGCTGATCTTCGAGATTAGGTGGTCCATCATATGGAAACGAGCAGCAACACTCGGTGATAGAACGCAGACCCGCCATACGTCCCCCACAGTTACCAACAGATTCGAAATCAAGATGGTGTTACGCTACAGACCTATTCTTCATGGCCGTCGGTTCAGTAAGACGAGGGATGCTTCAACAGAGTCTGCAACGTGTTCAATGTGCAGGAGGATATGCGAGGAATCGATGGACTCACTCCCCCGTCGATGAGGACCGTCTCCCCATCCACAAACCAGTTCGCGACCAAGAACAGTGCCAGCGCGCCCATATCCTTCGCCGTCCCAGCACGCGTCGCTCCAGGCTCGACCGGGCGTGAGAGCGGCACCTCGAACGAGATCGACTTGTTCGGCGGTAGTTTTGACTGTCCCGCGGCGTCCGCCGTGCCCGGGGCTGTCATCTCCGTGACGAAGAAACCTGGAGCTATGCCATTCACCCGGATACCCAGCGGGAGAAGCTCGTGGGCGAGCGAGGCCGTGGCGTGTCCGATCGCTGACTTGGAGAACATGTAGGGAATGGAGAAACCGGCGGTCGCAGGATCCTATATATACCGCATCAGGGATATGGGATGTAACGTGCCGTTCGAGGCGTACCTTCGTCCATCCGTTCATGCTCGAGGTCATAACGATTTGTGGAGCAAATCGAGAGGCCCCCGGGCTCTCCTTCCACTTTTCGAGCAGCGGAAGAAACGCGAACGTGAGCCAGTAGGGGCCAACTGCATTCGTCTTGAGGTTGTGGTCGAACGCCTCCTCGGAGACACCGTCAAAATAAGCCTTGCGGTATTCCTCAGCGCTCGCGGCGGGGGGCTTCTCGAACGATCCAGTATGTACCCTGAAGCGTTCGACACTCGTCAAGTGTTCGTCCCGGCTGTTTACACGGGCTAGGATGGCTCACCCTGCGTTGTTAAACAGAACCGTGACATGCTTCTCGCGCTTTGCTACTTCTTCTGCTAGGCGTGCAGCTTCAGACTGGACGACGTATATGAGCTCGGGGTGTACCGAAGTTGCTATGAGAGGTGTTACCTTGAGTCGCACGTCCCCTTCAATGCCATGCATTCTTCCCGCCTTGTTCGCCTTCTGGGCGGCCGCGTTGTAAACTCCGGCGATCCTGTCAGAGGAATGGTTTGATAACATGTATGCGGGCTATGTAGTATGAGTATCGTCGTCTACCTGTCCAGGTCGTCCTGTTTCGGCCCAATGATGTACACCGTGGCTCCGTTTGCGAGAAGGGCACTGCTAATCATTAGGCCGATACCCTGTTAGTGCCCAGTGGTCAGCGGTGAGGTAAGAAGCTCAAGCTAAAGCGAACATCCTGACCGTCCCGCCACCAGTGACAACCGCGACAACCCCTGTGAGGTCAAACAAGTTGCTCGCGTTGAGCGAGTTCAAGATCTCCTCCGCCATGCCCCGGATATAGGTCGGTTTTGAGCGAAGGGGGAGAAAAAACAGGAATCTGCTATGAGGATAGTGATGGAGCAGAGCGATGAAGTTGTCTCCCAAGTCCCTGAGTGTGTGAAGGCACGGGTGCCCGATACTTACGATGCTTGGGAATGGTGACGTCGTATTCGGTCGCGGCCAGTCTCGTGATGCCATAAGATCACTGAGAAATACTACCTTTCCGGTACGGCGTTCCGCGGCAGGAGACATACTAATGGGATGCTATGATTGTATGGCCGTTGATCCCTTGTCGATATACCCTGGAAGTAGTGCGACAGAGCGATAGGTGTCAGTCGCCGATGAACGATGAATGACAAACCGCTTTGGGGTATACGATGGGGTGGTCAGGTCTACTGATGCAGCTTTCTGCGTGGGCTCGCACGTACCGCATGTAGTGTACGATATAAGGATGGCGTTCGGAGCCCTTGTAGCTCATGAAGTGCTGACAACCGTCGGCCTCCGCCCCTACGTCTCGCGCAGTGCTTTTCGGACGCACCGATCAAGGACATGTGGCCCCCATACCATTACCAAGGTCAGAATCATCTGCTACGAGGGTGATGAGTGCATGGGGGCACGGCAGATAGTAAACTCATACGAGACTTACGACAGTTCGAACGGTCCCAGTGTCAACGTGCGCACGTTCAGCGTGGTGTTCAGCTCTACGATGCCCTCAAAACAGGGAGAACTCGGAGACGGTGATGAAATCTGTTGCATTAGCGAAACACGTAGTATTCATGAATTGATGGTACAATACTTGTACTTATGGTACACTACACCGCGCGCACGCGTGTCAATGTCCATTGTGCGATTCGCCCACCCGCGGTCCCGGATCCGCAACCCGCAACTCGCGACCCACCTTCGTATCTGCATGCCGGCGCTGCTGGACACGGCGGCGGTGCTACGCTTGCGCGCTCAGCACCTCGTAGTACGCGGTGTATTCTTCCGGCGTCATCGCCTCCTGGTGCTCCTCTGTGACCTGTGAAAGCGGGATGGGCTGGCCGTTTACTGTAGAAGGTGTTAGCCACCATCTGCGCAGGATACCTTATGTCGGTTGAGACGTACCGTAGACCAGTGGGTCGTCGCCGTTGACGGCGCCGTTGGCCGGTGCTGCATCAACCTCGATGCCGTTCGTGTATAACGATGTTTCCGCTTCGACCATACCAGCGGGTTCATCTGTACGCGGCATCTTCGGAGTGCTGCCCCCTGTACCGACGTCATCTCGCGAACGCGATCGTTTCCGATACTCGTTCAGCGAGTCCAGGTACTCCACGGACGGTTTGACGTCCTCTTCCTCTGCGAAGCCGTTCATCCCCGGTGTCTGCTCCCCGGCGGCCAAGGAGGCATAATACTGGTCGTAATCTGCGAAGGCATGAGTAGTCTCGCAACAGGCTCAAAGGCATACAATGAGAGAGCTCACAATCTGCCTCGTCAGCCTGCACGATGGTGGGCTTGACGTCTTCTCCGTTGGGTACCGGCGGCGGCCCCTGCGCCGCGCCCAAACCCCTCAATATCGCATCGTTAGAGCTCGGCAGGCGGTTCGCGTCCGCCGTGGCTTCCGCTCGCGCACTCTCCTTGATGCCGAGCGCGGTGAGATCGCCCGAGATCGTACTCTGCAAATGCCACAGCGGCAGCGCGTTCTGCTGCCGTTTCGCCGCAGCCTCGCGGTCGCGCTCCTGGCGGGCCGTCTCCTCGTCCTTGTCGACGGAGAGGACGACGCCAATCGTGTCCCCTTGGCGGCCGTCTCCGGAGGACCCTGCGATTTTCAGCCCACCGTCTCGCGAGGCGGCCTTCGCGCGCTCTTGTTCTGCAAGATGGTTCTTGATCCACAGCGCGACGTCAAACCTGCAAGTGGCACTTGTGAATGAGACACTATTGAGAGCCTTGAGATGGACGCACGCAGGGAGCACCATGTCTTCCGTCTTGCGCAGGCCCTCGAGGATGAAGCGCATCTGCCGGTTGAAGCGCTGCATGCGGTCCTGGCTTCCGACCACGTTCTCCGCGTTCTCATTGTCGATGAGTTCCGCGCCGCAGATATCGCAGTTGAAGGTGCCCTTCGCGAAGTCGATCAACCGGTCGACCTCGAGCGGCTGGAAGGACTTGTGGCACTGCGGGCAGATGTACCCCTTGCTGTCGAGCTCGTTGCGGAGGCCCTGGTCGATGATCCTCCGCATCTCGGCCATGCGCCACTTGACGACGTTGCAGAAGCTCTGATAGTCGATATAGAAGTACTGGCGTCCGACGGAGCGCTGCGCGCCCTCTTTCAGCTCGTTCTGGCGGTATCTTCGGGGAGGGAATATGGACGCATTGGGTGCTACGTTTGTACAAGAAGAAGCGAGGAGACATACATGCGAACCAGCTTGTGGCCCTCCAGCGTCGCCATGATCTTGTTCAGCTCCTTGAGCTGCAAGCCCATCCGGCCAGCCAGATCGTCATCCTTGAGACTGTGGCGCGTAGGTAAATCAGGCCATCGTCCATGACATCCTCCCCCCGCAATCCCTTCGAGCATCTTTCCTCCACCAAATGCGTCTCCCGTGATCATGAGACACTTACACAGGATGTCGGACGAGCTGGTCCATGACAACAGTGAACTTGGGTTCGTAGAACGCCCGCGAGACATGTTGCACCAGGAGACGTAGAGTCTCTTGCTCGTCCTTCGACAGGCCTGACGCCATTGGGGGCCACAGGGGCCACACAATCGTAAGATGGAAATCCGCGAAGAGAACGAGATGAGCGAGCGGGGACGTGGAGGGTAGTGGTGGTGATGGTTGAGTGTCAGCCGCGAAGATTATTGGGCGCCTAACCCGGTCCTCCGAAGGCACTACAAATTCTACTACATATTAGTCGCTGAGCAGTGAAAATCACTTACCGACCTACCGTAAGCGCTGAAAGTAGCAGTATGCTCGGATGTCGCATTTGATGCGCGTGCACATACGGCTGGTGCCTTGCGGATAGGTATACAAATGTTGCGCATAGTACATATTGATATTACATAGGGCGTCCCTCTTCAGAACGTATCATACACGGCCAACGATACAGTGCGATCGATCCATATCCACATTCCGACCGTCCAAAGTCCCGGCTAGCCCCTCAGCCCCACATCAATCCCGCTTCTCCTCCTCGTCGAGCTCGAACGCCGTGCACCGCACGGACGTGAGCCACTGCGCGCGCTCGGCCTCCTTCCTGCACAGCACGCTGTTGCCCGCTCCCATGCACTTCCCGTTCGCGCAGGCGGATACCGCCCCGCCGCCGCGCTTGCGGAAGAGCATGCCCGAGCTCGCGCCGAACCCGCCGGCGGTGGGGCCGCCCATGGTGAACTGCGGGCTGGCCGGGTCGGGGATGCAGCCGCCGTTCGATAGGCACGGGAGGAGAGTAGGCAATGTCGAGGGCGACGACGCGTACGTGAATATCCGGAGGCGTTGGGCGGTGGAGAGCATGGGGGCCAAGAATGAGAGAATGTGCAGCTGGAGCTCCGTGGGGAGTCGGGTGAAGGGGAAGTGCGAGGCTGGAGGGGAGGGTATCGAGGACAGCGGATATGGCTGACCTATCGAGGAGAAGAGGTTATTGCTCGACAATTGGACGCACGAACAGGTCTCGGAGCAGGGAGAGACGACGGGTGTAGCTGGTAGCGCATCCCGCGATTTCGGCCGGAGGAGCAGTACGCGCGAGTAGCGAAGCAATGTCAGCGCTTCCTTCTCCACGATGTTCTTCAAGGTCAGATTCCGTGTGAGGGACCGCTTGAGGTCAGCCTCGACCTCTTGCCATCGAGCGGGACGGATGTTGGCGTCTTCCTCTTCTGTGGATGTGTCGCTGTCGTTGGGCGGCTGGGAGTAACCTGTGGCGTAAAGCTCCATGCGCTGTAGGGTGTAGTTCGCCTCGCGTATCGCCCGCACGATAGACCATACACCTCGTACACGTAGTTGGTTGCCGTTCAGCTTGAGTGCATGGAGCTGGCATCGGGACGACGTGAGGTACTCCACAAGAGGAGTCGTAGACGCTTGCGTGAGACCGCACACGGAGAAGTGGACCTCACGAAGATAAGGTGCGTCGAGAACACGGAGGAAGTGGGCTACGAAGACGTCCGTGAGGTTGGCGTTGGTGGCGAGCGAGAGGGTTTCGAGACGAGACGAGTTGATCGACAGCGCGAAGACCATCGCAACGTTCGGGTCACCGACGAAGTTGTTCTACATACCATGTCAGCGTTTGACATACATACGTGGGCGGAAATCAAAGTAGATAGAGAAAGCAGCATCTGGGTCTAGTGGCAACCGGGAGAACGAACGAAGAGAAGCCATTCAATGGGCACGGAGGATGATACTCACATTCTGCAGGAAAAGCTCCTTCAAATGGGTGTTATCTTGGAGGTACCGGCTGATAGCGAGAAGTCCTCGGTTGCCGATCCCATTCGAGTTCAGGCTGATCTCCCCAATCTTGTATTTCCGGCCTGCTTCCGAAGAGAGGAAGCCAAAGAGCTCTTCGCAGCCGTCGTCGCCGAGCTGGTTGTGCCCGAGGATGAGCTTCGTGACGGATCGTCGCGCGAGGATGTCCTTGATGACCTCCTGTGCGCCTGCCTCTTCTTCAGTGTCTGCGGCGCCTCTCCGGGTGCTGCGAGTACGTACCTGCGGCAGATTGCAGCCCTGCGTCCATGCTCTCGATGTGGCTTCTCGCTGCGAGAGACACCTTGGGCGCTGTCGAGCGACGGATGGGGACCTGACTGAAGCCGCCGAAGACTAAAGGGTTCATGCTGACAAGCTGGGTGTCGTCGCCGTCGATCAGGTCGTTTCGGTCATAAGCAAGGAGGGGATGGGTGTGAGCCTGGGGCCGACAATTAAGTAAAAGGCCAAGTTGGTAAGCGCCTGCTGCCGCCACAACGCGTAGTCAGGAAGGCGCTAGCCTGTTATGGGCGTCTGTGTCTTGCTGCAGCTGCCTCCAACGTCCATCTTCTGCCAGAGTTGCGGTACGCTCGCGGCTCACATATCATGCTGCACTCTATCTGAGACCATGCGCAGCAAGGTAACCATACGGGACGCATTAGTACACCTGCCTAATCAGCATCGGCCTGATGAATATTGGGCACGATCTACTTAGTCTGGTCATGTAGTGAAGTTTACGTCGTAAGACCCCCGTTCGATACTTCAAGTTACAGTAGCAGTGTGTACAAGCTTCTGGACCAGACAATATGATATATCAACCGATACCCACGACACCAACCATAATTGATCGTTTCGGTATGCACATATGGCCTTGTCAAGTAGGATGTGTATAAATTGAACGACCTGGATGATCTCGTTCTTCGTGTAACTGCTACATGAACCACAAGCATCCAAATGTCTCGTTGCACTCGTGCGTCCCATGTCTTTTTGCGCTGCTACCGCGAGGCCGAGCCACAGCTAATGGTAACGGCGTCGAACGAGAGTTGCCATGTCGCATATCTGATCCCTCGTTCATCGGTCCCTTCATAGTGTCGGCGTCCAAGACAGCTCGTCGTACAGAGTAGAAGCCCTATTGAAACTATTATAGTACATCGGGAATCCACGCCCTGCGAGCGTACACAGAGGCATGTCCCGAATCAGGAAAAACACGAAAACAGGTACGGGGCACTTACTACGCCCACGCGCCCATATCATCCGGAGGCTTCTTCTCCCTCGCGCTATACCGAGACTCCACGTCCCCGTCCCCCTTCGCCGTCGTCACCACCTCCTCTCCTCCCTCCTCTCCTCCCTCCACGTTCATCTCGTCCTCCTCCGTAGACCCCATACTAATCTCCCCGCCCATCGTGCTCAACATCCCGGCGTCCACGCTAGAGCTCGTGTCCGCGTACAGCGCCATCGCGGACGCCTTCGACGCGCTCTCGGCCTTGGAGCTGGCGGCAGAGGGGAAGGACGAGAAGTGGAGGAAGAGCGAAGACGCGGTCGAGGACGGGTGCACGCCGTCGGGGGTGACCGGCCAGAGCTTGTCCTCGAAGTGTGCGCGCTGGTCGCGGAGGTTGAGCAGGAAGCGCGCCATGAGGATCGCGCTCAGTCTGGAGCGGGTGTCCAGAGTAAGCGACATATGTGAAAGAAGTAAGGGCGTATCGTGATGTTGAGCCCAGAACTTACGTTACGATCAGGTCGTTCAAAAGGTTCGTCCCCTGTATGCGCCGCAGACGTGAGCCGACCGTAGTCGTTACATGTGTGAGAGACTGACCGTTGTGCAGATGTACAGTATCGCGACGAGATTCAGCGCGCATATAGCCCTGTGAACAGAATCAGCCTCCTCGTCGCCGTGATATCTCCCAAGTGAGGCGTGATGCTTACACGAAATACAGCGTCCCTGAGCACAGTCGTTATTGGGGTCAGTTTGAACGCATGTGTCCGGAAGGAAGAACCGATACTCACCGTCACGGAGGATCAGAGCAGAGTAGTCGGCGCGCAGGCGCACGCGCCGGGTGAGCGTGTACACCCTAAACGTCTTGATCCACGTCAGGACCACAACGAGTCCGTCCGAGACGATTGAGACCACGCGCGTCACGATCGCCACTGCGCATGATTACAGTCAGCAAGCTTCTCCCGCGCACAAAACGGTGCGCGTGACGTACATCTACAACGACGCTCTGTCAGCATATGTAGCGCGATACAGTTGATGCATTCAAGCGGGCGTACGTTCGGTATGTCTCAGCCGTCATCGCTGTCGGCGCGGACTGGCACGAGTAAAAGCGGGTCGGGATGATGTACACAGAGGACGCGCTCCGGAAGAACTAAGCAGCGTGCAAATGAAGCAATGAGCTGTTTGCATCCAGGCGTAGACACGTGGGGGCTGGGCCGACTGACCAGGTTGGCGAACGCGGGAAACATGCCCGTCAGCATGACGACAGCGAATAGGCGGTAGTCGCGGTTCCAGAGCGCGTATATGCGGATGGCCCCGACAGCTGAGGAGTGTGCGGAGTGGTTGAGCTATGGATCATAGAGGGAACACTGAGGAGAGGCTAACCGGATAGTACAACTATAAGGACCGACGCGGAGACGGACTCCACCCATAATAGCGTGTTGCAGCTGTCCAAAACAATGCCGCCGTTCAGAGAGCATCATTCATTGGCCAGGGTAGACACACACCTCTATACCGGTGGAACGGAAGCACGGTACAAACCGCCACAGTTCAGGGAACTGCCTCAGAAAAGGGATGCACGATACTCACCGCGAGGTCTTGTACTGGGTAGAACCCGATGAGAACGAAGAGGCGGTTGAGAAGCATGAAGTACCGCGTCATGACGAAGAGAACTGTCGCCATAGGTGGACTTCGCCTCCATATTTGGTGCACCTCCAGCCGGAGAGTAATGAGGTGCTCGTAAATTGCGAGCGCTGATGTCACCCCGGAGCGTCAGTGAACGCCCTACTGCAGATGCCCCTCAGGCAGCGGACATGGGAGCATAGGCAAGGAGAGATTAGAAAAGGTTACGCACTTGTCGCGGCAATGGAGATGAAGAAGGACCTGGAGAGATCGGGGTTCGCAATTTCGCAGCAAGGCCCATGGAAGTCGCACTCACTTGTCCGCATTGCGCAACACCGGCCAGAGGTGCGCGAGAGGATCCGCTTGGGACATCGACTATTGAGTGCGGATACAAGAACGGGGCACCGCCCGGAGTGCTCGGGCTGCCAGCAGCTTTACAGACGGCCGAATGCGCGTATGTTCTTGCTTCCTTGCCCTCCGGATGATGTCCTGCCAAACGTGAGACAGAGATGTATGTCCTTCCCAGCGTATCAGCCGTCAGCATCAGGGATCACTTGGAGGCTTTGCATGCTAGGTTGCTCACGCCGTACAGTGACCGCGGGCCGGGCAGAGGACGGTCTTCTTAGATGATCTCTGCCGCCGCGGTGCGGGCTCGGTTGGGGTGATTACAAGGCCGGGATTGCACGGCAGAGAGCAATGTGTAAACAAGTCAACGGGGCCAGCCAGGGCAGAGGAACGAAGGGGTATAAGTTAAGCACCAGGCCGACAGCAGGAGTACAGTTCCACAGAGCTCTGAGTCGAGAGTCGAGAGTCGAGACGGGCTCTGGCAGAGTTGCAATGCACAGCGACAGCCTGAGAATTCTACGCCGAACCTGCGCTGTCCGCGTCAGATCTCCGATCTCCCCGTCGCCATCCGTTCCCCGGAGCGCCTGCTCTCATCCATCCGCGGCCGTCCGCGGTCTTCGAGGACAGGACTACTTACACTGCTCAACAGCAGATCTAACCGACTACCCCGTCAAGCCCAATGCTGACGTAGAATGTTGATAGAAGTATGGATAGTGATACGGCCTTCACGGTCAGCACAATAGCCTCTATAGTGCGAATGATATGTGTATATGCTCGAGTACGCGGCATTCCCTTAGTAGACATGTTCTACCACACCAGGAGTGATCCGCAAGATTTGGCATGATATCAACCTTCACCGCCGGAATTTCTCGATCTCCTGTCGCACTGTACGCAGTAAGGCCATGTTGGTCGTACCCCGAGATGAACGACAACTCCAAGAGGTCAAGATGAAACGCGTGAATAGGTAACGGGAGGGGGAGGGGAACTCGAACCCTACCTGAGCGCAAAACTGAGCGGCGCGACGGATACAATAGACCCTACAAGAGCAAGCGCTTCCTGGAGAGTACTAGAACTATGTCGGCGAGGTAGGAAGAAGCCCTAATACAAACGGCGAGATACTGTACAAAATAGCGGCAAGCGTTAGTACACGATACCCAACGAACGACGTAACCCTCCCACGACCTCCCACCGTAGCCCCGCGATATCTCACCGAGCCCAAAATATCACTCGCCCGTCTCCTCACTGGCAACCCTCGTATGTGGCGAGATATCCTCCAGGGGGCCTCCACTCCAGCGCACATCGGCGATGCCGAGTGCGTATGGTGGTACTCCCGAATCTTCTCGCTGCTGGGTGGGCATCGCGATAGCCACGGCTACGCGGAGATATGTCGGGGCCAATCGAGGGGGACTGGAAGGTGTCGACGCGGGGACAGATGGTGATGGGGGACGCGGAGGCGAACGTGCCCGACGTCGCGACGGACGCATCTGTGATACAAAATCGTGCACGCCAGTGGTGAAAGGGCGTAAAAGACGGGAGGTCCCTTGCGTAGCGGGGCGTTCCTCTTCGTTCGCCTGCGTTTGAGCACCGCGGTCTTCAGGCACAGGTGAAAGACCATATTCCGACTGTGCTCTTGCCGCACATATGGGCTATAAGCAGCCGATGCGTTCCGTTTAGCACGACGCCGTCACTCCCGACGTCCATCTACAACCCTGACGCACCGTGATATCCTCCCAGCCCACCGCGTCCCCGTGCGCCTTCACCGCGTGCACATCAAACAACTCTGGACGTGCACCGACGTCCAGCTCCCGTCTCGCGCCCCCGAGCGGTCCCATGCCGATGGTCGCGGCGAACAGCGGCTCGACCCCGAACGGGGAGCCGTGGTCGTCCCAGTTCCACGGTCCGCTGCCGTTCTCGACCCACGTCCCCGCGCGGCGGCGGGAGAGGACGACGTAGCGGCGCATGGCGAACATGACGAGCAGCCCGCCGACAAAAAGGCCTATCGCGAGGAAGGCGAGGATGAGCGCGGAGCTCCCCGATGTCAGGAACTGCGAGCCGTCGCTGCTGGCTCCGTTTGAGTCGCTGTCCGAGGCCATGTCGGTGTAAGGGGGATGCAGGGGGACGTCCGGGTCGTGTGCGGGTGCGTGGTGGTCGTATATGGGGAATTGCCTGGCCTGGAAGCCTGCGGGCGTATTACGGACGCGATCTCATGGGTTGAGAGCGGGAGGGAAGCTGCGAGGAGAGCAGCTGGTGTAAGCAAAAATCAGAACGCGGACGTCCGGACTCCGAGTATCCCGGATCTGGCCTACAGCGAGCTTGGCGTTTATTGGCGCTTATATGGGCACTAGAGGATCCTTCGCTCGCGTGGTGGCGCGGACGAGGAAGCAGGAGCTGCACACCTTGCTCAGAACCTCCATCCTCTCATCGACGTATACTGCAGCTTTTGCTCTCTGTGTACTCTCTCTGGAGTTGCGCTTTTATATCAGCTATAGAAAATGTCTTCTGCCCTTTCGTTGCGACCACGCGGACGGCGGCCAGATCAACTGAGAGACCTGTCGATCGTTTATGAAGGACTGGATAGAGTAGACGGCTCCGCGCGATTTAGCTTCGGTGAGATCTATCTCCTTTTCCGGATTACAACCACCCATATGTCTTGCTCACACCTCCCGCTCATATAGGATCTACCACCGCGCTGAGCTCCGTCTCGGGTCCGATCGAGGTGCGCCCAACGCTGGAGAACCCATCGCAGGCAACACTCGACGTGCAGATCCGACCACTCGCCGCGATCGCGGGCACGGACGCGAAGGCGCTCGCTGCGACGCTCAAGGCCGCCTTCACCCCCGCGCTCCTCCTCGCCCGCCACCCGCGCACGCTCGTCCAGGTCGTCGGCCAGGCGCTCTCTGGGGTCGAGAGCGGGAGCGGACTCGGCAGCGCCGGGCGGGGATGGCATGCGGGGTTGACCGCGAGCCTGGTGAACGCGACGGCGGCGGCGTTCGTGAGCGCGGGGTCGGTTCCGATGAAGGGCGTGGTCTGTGCGGTCGCGGTAGGCCGTTTGGCGGGTGCGGATGGGGAGGAGGCGACGCTTGTGCTGGACCCGGAGGAGGCGGAGCTGCCGAAGTTGTCCGGAAGCGGATGCTTTGCGTTCTTGTTCTCCGCGGTGCTCGCCACCTCGTCGTCTTCGGCGGACGTACCCCCATGCTCGCTGCTGTGGACAAACTACACGACGGCCGCACCTTTTGACGTCGCGGAGTTGGCGAAGGCGCGCGAGTTGGCGGAGAAGGGCGCTCGGGAGGTCTGGCGCAAGATGAAGGAGAGCGTGGCAATTCTGGAGAAGGGTGCAACACCAAAAGCGGAGGTGAAGGTTGAGCCTGAGGAGAGCAAGCACCCCGCCGAGATGGAGGTGGACGACGAAAAGGTTGAGATATGATCAAGGTATGTTCTACCATGTCCCCGTTCGAGGGTCCCTA
Organism: Trametes polyzona; assembly: GCA_022606195.1. Taxonomy (NCBI): domain Eukaryota; kingdom Fungi; phylum Basidiomycota; class Agaricomycetes; order Polyporales; family Polyporaceae; genus Trametes; species Trametes polyzona. The sequence continues at coordinate 151,942 of JABYQF010000019.1, forward strand.
TTGACGTGTGCGGTAACAGATCGGTCGCATGCATCCACATATGTGGCGACGCGCATGCTACAGAACCGCCGGGATCCCTCCCCTCACCGACGTTGAGACTACGCGCAGACGCGTAATCCATCAACGGGCAGCAGCCCTCCCACGCTGCAACGGGTCTCTCCTACCATGCTACTGGGAATTCCCTGCGTCGGACAGCCCTCGATCAAAGTTTAGCCAGGTTACTACACCAGGTAGTTTTGCGAAGACGGGATCGCCTAAGCGGGCACTATCTGTGAATACATCATCGGGTTTTTCTTTTGACCGGAGTGTCCGACCCAGTCCACTGTCAAGCACCGAGTATATCGACTTCCCTCGGAGATGGGTATCTGCGTGACTTCCTTCCGCTATTCTGTGATGTTTGAACCGTAAGTTGATGCATGGGACTGACCGCTACCACCGGCCAACGAACTGACATCTCTCTGGTACGTGTGTGCGACCTGATTTAGGTCTGAACAGGATAGTTCATAACTGTTACGTCGATAGATGCTTGACACGGATATCAATGATATGTATACGCAAACCGATATCGATCTCCTGAGCATGGTCAAACGCCCACATCGCGTACGCGTGGGCAAATGTATCTCATCACGATTGCATATAAAGTAGAAGAAAGCGCATTTCGGTTTCCCCGCCCGCGCGACGTCCCCGTGGGGCGCGTCGCGCGAGCGGGTACTTATCCCGAGGACCACGAAAAGGTATGCGCCAGGACCGAAGTCCCTCCCTCGGGGTGGAAATTCACGTACCTCGCTTTCTGGACCTACCTTCGGAGGAAAAGAGACGACGTACCTTGGTGTGAGAGGAGGAAAGACTTACCTTGAGAGAGAGAAGAAACGGACGTACCTTGGAGGGGAGAGGAAGGAAACGACGTACCTGGAGAAAGAAAGAGGAAACCACCTACCTGGGAAAAGGAGGAAACGACGTACCTTGGAGCAGAGAGGGAGGAAACCACCTACCTGGGAAAAAGAGGAAACGACGTACCTTGGAGCAGAGAGGGAGGAAACGACGTACCTGGATAAAGAGAGAGGAAACGACTCACCTTGGAAGAGAAGAAATGAAATGACTTACCTTAGAAGAGAACAAGCGAAACGACTCACCTTGGAAGAGAAGAGGGAAACGACGTACCTGCGCAGGGAGAGAAGAAACGACGCACCTTAAGAAAGAATCAAAGAAACGACGTACCTGGGAGCAGAACAAATGGAACGACGCACCTTACTCGGGGTCTTGACGTCTTGGGGACCTAAGAGAAGACCGTCAGTAACTCACCTGATACCTTGAACTTGATGACCGTATAGGCTACCTATAGGATGCTCGTATAAGACAGATGGAGAGAGAGAAGGGAAGACTTAGCTGGTCGTAGTCCTTGACGTTGGACATGGCGAACTGTCGAGGCGGGGTCGATGGTCGAGGTCGAAGTCGGAGTCGAAGTCGGAGTCGAAGTCGCCGAGGGAAGAAGAAGCCAGTCTGAGAGGGAAGATGAGAGAGCCGAGGGAAGATGGGTAGAGCCAGAGGAGGGGTGCGCTCCAGCTACTTGTACCAGGGGAGGACTCGGAGGCTAGCAAGGGTCAGCCTCCGATCGAGTCTGTATGTCTGTCACCGTATCTTCGGAGCACCCGGAGTTCAGCCTTAGAGTCGATCTACATTGGATCGAAGGCGGCCCCGGGAATAACAGGGTACACCGGCCAGTCCGAGTCGCAATGGTGCTCCGATTCGTCCGTGCAGTCTAGCGCATATTCGCAGCGGCTGCTGTTGCTCTACGGACATTACAGGCTCGTCCGGCGGGAATCACGAAGGGGATAGCAGGTCGAGCACGGTCGGGGCACGGAGTAGCGTGCCCTGTGCCACACACGCGTCTCGCGAGCAGAATACCTATACAAGGTAACGTGATCGCGTTCTCCCCTACTGCACCTCTGCGGATCAGAGGTGACAGCTGCCTCCGCAGCGGAGCATTGCGGTCGCACAGCGTGCCCCGTGCTGAAGTGGCCCTGTGACATGCAGTATCCGCCGTACAGTTCAGCACGTAACTTACTCGAACAGCTACAGCCCAGAAGGGCGCGTGCAGAGATCATCAAACTCACCTCTTCACGCGCCGAGATACATTTTAGCAACAGATCATACTGTGAGCGTCGATTTGTGGAAGGCTCTGATAGATAGATGTTGAATTTTGTCTTGAAGCATTGTGTTATACTCTTATGCACTCGGAGGGATGAAGTCTGCGGCCGGCCATGGGAGGGAACGGCAAGCACGGAGTTTCGGTGGCCATCTAGGTCACCCCGATGAGTGTCAACGTCTTCGGGTCGGGTAGCATTTGCTCTTAGGCTCTACCCAGTCCATGCACACTCGAAAGTGGTACTTCTCCAGGCGTAAGGATTCAAGTTGGAGGAAATAAGGGAAGAAGCTCATGCTGGTCGGTGATAAGCCAGGATTAGTGGTGCCCTCCGAAATTAGGACCCGGGCAACTCCTATGCATGTCTGTCCGGAGTTTGCGTAAAGCTCCTTCCTAAAAAGGCAGGAGGGTTTGTCCGGGTTAGCGTAGAATACGCACCATTTTGGGTGCAGGAGTGTATTAAGCGCCCAACCTCTGTCCAACCATAGCGTAAAGGAGGACTGGAGGCGAGTTTCCGGGCGCCTATCGGGGGTCAGGATGCATATATATCACACCATTGTTGTAGCTCATTAGACTGAACCATGTCCAAAGGCTTTTTTGCCACGCTGGTGGCTCCTCTGGCAGTATACAACGCGTTTTTACGGTTCTAAGGTTCTAAAACCGAATGTGACGCGTAACGTGACCTTGTTACTGCCCGTGACAAACGTGACAAGCTCTGTCCGCCCAAGCGTAATCGAGGCCCAAAAGTTTGCGTAATCGAGGCCCAATTTGGGCCAATTTTCGGACAGACGTACATAGGAGTTGCCCGGGTCCTCCGAAATTACATGTGATTGCAGCAAACCCGGCGGTTGGTTTCTAGCGCCGAACGATCTCCTCCGTTCAACGATCGACGCAGTCGGTGCATATGTTCTTTTCCGGCCCCGGCTCGTATTCCTTCCCCATTGGTTTACATCGCAAAAAGTTGAAAATGTGGGCGAACGCTCTAGACTGTGGCCCGGAAGCTGTCGCAGCAGCCGGCGGTCAATAATCATCATGTCCGGACTTCAAGACGTCACACCCCCGATATTTTCGCTTGACCTTTCCCAGGTCAAACAGCGAAGGATGACGACGGCTGATGTATTGTAGCCGCACAGGCGTTCAACGGCGATGAATGGGCACTTACTCATGTCACCCCGGAGTCAACAGTTGCAAGATTTGCGAGCACTGCTCAGCCCGGTCTACAAGGCGCGGATGGATCAAGACAGTCTCTTGGCGTCCTGGGATTCCTCCAGGCAGCTGTTCCAACGCCCATGGTGTCCGGATACTGTAGCAGACATCCGGCCAAGCAAGCTCACGTCACGCACGGAAGTCGCAAGGAAATAACGATGGTCGCACCGCTTCTACGCTATCGCCCTCGCTCTAGCTTCGTGGACTGGGAAACGTGTTTGGGCCGCTCTCTCTACCGCGGTTGATCGTTCTTGCAGTGGTACCCGGGGATGTGCGTTCTTCGCATAGGTCCCCGAATATCACATGTACCGACGCTGTGCCTCCCCGACGCAATGCAGTCCACCCGTTCGGTGCCCGAAATCATTTGCGTTAGGCAGCACGCCGCCACAACGCCTCCCTCGGGCTGCTGTGCCTCTCGGGAGACTTTGTGCTCCGGAACTTTGCTGTAAGCTACCCGATCAACCCAGTCTCCCGTTCATGTCTGACACCCGTCCTCCTGGCCTCGCCGCCTCCAACAGCGTCGCTCCCGAGACAGGCCTTCGGTACGCACCCTTTTGTTGCGCATTGCGCGAACCGCGCATCAACGCTGCAAACCCACTTCTTGCAGTGTGAAATGGCTGTGATAAGACACACATCCGTACCATCCCGCGAGTACGGGTCGAAGCGTCTAGTCGCGGACCCGCGATCGCACCGCTCCGGCAGATAAAAAGACATAACGGGACGGCGATCTGACGTTGTCTGCCCTGAGCTCCCTTTCTCGTATGCTCTCCGTTTTCCTTTCTGTTCTTCCGGTGAGCCGCCCGTATAAAGCATGGCCGTCGTCGCGCCTGCTCACCGTTGTGTTTCCTGTCTAGACATTTCCCCCGTTCTCCTCTTGTGCTTTCCCTTCTGCTATGGCTGCCCTCGCAGAGCATCCTATGGCGTCTGCGGCATCGTCCACGACGTTTGCGCCCACACCACGCCTCGCCGAGCATGAGAAGAAGTACGCCGAGTCCGAGGTCGAGAAGGGGCCTGCGCCGGCCAACGTCGAGGATTCGGAGTGTCCCGACGGCGGGCTAAGGGCATGGCTTGTGGTCCTCGGGGTACGTGTTCTTCCGAGTCCCAAACACTGAGCAGGGCCCTGAACGCCCCGCAATGTCTGCAGATCGCGTGTGGAGTTTGTGGCACATTTGGATTCGTGAACGCATGGGGTGTACGTCTCCTTCTAACCCATCGTCTCCCTTCCCGTCTCACTTTATCCACAGGTGTTCCAAGCATACTACGAGACATACACGTTGCGTGGCATGTCGCCCTCCGACATGTGAGTTGCATCGTAATTCCCACTGTATTCTATCCGCATGCTGAGACGTCGTAGCGCATGGATAGGGTCCGCTCAGGTCTGTTGAGACACCCCGTATCAGTCCTTCGTCTGCTCACCGACTACACAGTACGCCCTCGTTTTCATGCCCGGCCTGGTATTCGGCCGGTTGTTCGACATGGGCTACCTCCGACTCCCCGTAGCCGTCGCCTCCGTCCTCCTGATCGTATGCACGTTCCTCACCGCGGAGTGTAAGGAGTTTTGGCAGCTCCTCCTGTGCCAAGGCTTCGGCGTTGGGGTGAGCTCCGCCGCAATGCGTCGCCGCCTGTTATATGCTGACGACGCGGACAGATCAGCAGCGGTATCGTGTTCAACGCCGCTGTCGGCACCGTGCCCCACTGGTTCGACAAGAAGCTGGGCCTGGCGCTTGCGTGTATGGCGACGGGCTCGAGTGTTGGCGGGACGATCTTCCCGATTATCCTTCGGAATCTCATCCAGCATTACAGGTACGACGGTTGATGGTGCTCATGTGGAGAGACTTCTGACATGGTCTACCGCAGCTTCCAGTGGACGCTACGAATCACAGGCTTCATCATCACTGGACTGCTCATAATCCTCAACCTCGTACGTTCGCGCACAAATGGGACACGGTCGTTCGTAAATCTCATCCCCATCAATTTGCAGACGATCGCTCGCAGGCTTCCGCCTAAGCCTCATCCTGGCCCGTTCATCAACCTGGCGCTCTTCAAGTCCGCACCATACTCCATTTACACCTTGGCGCTCTTCGTTGGTTTCCTTGGCCTTTACACTGTGAGATCACCCAAATTCCACACGCAATGCGCCGAATAACTCATTGTTTGCCAGTGTCTAACTTATTTGTCCGTGAGCGGCATCGTCGTCGGCATCGACCCTGACTTGGCGTTCTACCTGTTGTCCATCGCGAACGCCTGCTCCTGGATCGGTCGTCTCGGCGGTGGCCTCGCCGCTGATTGCTACGGTGAGTGAATTGAGATTTCTCTCCTGTTCCCTACCATAAACTAACACCACGTCTAAGGCCCTTTGAATGCCCTTATCGGACCTACCTTCCTGACCGGCATTATGACCTATGCGTGGCCTTTCGCTACGGACAAGGGATCGCTCATCGCTATCGCCGTTCTCTACGGGTGAGTACCCCAGCTACCCTCCAACGGCCCGTAGATGTGCGACTGACGCTGCGCTGGGTCGTGACGCGCTTCGCAGTGCGTTCTCGGGTGTCTTCGTCGCAATCATGGCTGCACCTGTAGTGCCCATGGGCAAGGTGACGGAGGTCGGGATGCGCGTAGGCATGACCTTCACGATCATGTCCCTCGGCGCGCTCGCAGGCCCTCCCATCTCTGGCGCCATCCTCGACAACACCGGTTCCTTCGAGAACGTCGGATACTACGCCGGTACGCTCGATTTTCTCCTGCAGTGGACTTCGTAGCGGTACTCACCACGGGCTTGTAGGTACTGCGGTCATGGTATCTGTGGCCTTGATGTGCGTTGCGCGACAGCTCCTTCTCGGCGGGCGGCTCGTAGGTCGTATATAAGACCATATTCGCCCCCCATTTTTCTCATAATTCTACGACATCTTGACGACTACTCCGCGATATCTAATCTGACACCTCACACGCGGATACGGCCTAGCTTAGATCTGTATACAACTACTTATTGCAATATAGATTCGTCTCAGTTCTGTTAACAGTTCTTTCAGACTTGCCTTTCCAGGCCTAACTCTGCTAACACAGCCACTTGTGGGCCTTACGGGACCGATGCTGGTTGCTTGACTCGCTTTGCACAATGGAGTCACCCTTACATGTTGCCTCTAGGCCTTTTCGACGATGTGCGTGCGATCAACTGCGGATGGCGTTCTTGGAGTCCCACCTGGAAAGCTGCGACTGGGATGCCTGGTTATACGGCAGAGCCTGACGGCGATGTCGCGGATACCGCGCTCGAATGTGACGGTCCCCAAGTGGCAGAGTACAGTCCGCAGGGAGATCGACCATGGCTAAACGTCCCACGACTGTCGATGGCACAGGCTGCCCAATGCCCACAATCCCATAATATCCTCCGGAGGACGCTTGTCCACAAACTCAAAGACTCGGCGTCCGAAGGCCGGGCTTCGATCCGGTTACAGCGGACTGTAGCGCTCCGCTTCACTCGGGGAAATCCACGCATGACTCACATCCTCCCTCATCCCCCCGGCTCGAGGCGCACATCCGCTTCTCAATACAATACATAGCAGATGGCTACACGGATTGCCGACTGCATGTCGGACGCTTACAACAGACTCCCGCCACGATGCATAGCGCCGTGTACAAACATGGCGAGAATCATGCCTCGGAAGGTTGAACCAGGATGCTATCGACATCAGCACCGCCGTTAACCGATGCACTAGTCCTTCCATCACGAACCGGTGAACGTCAGTGGATGGTCATGCCTTCGACCGGTCGGGCGCTCAACCCTACAAAGTGACTCACCGTCTGGCCGCAGCATCCGCACTGACGCGTCCTGTGGCCCCAAGACCGTATATAAGGTCCAGCGAGGAATCACTACGGATTACACGCTATCCCGCTATCCACGTACCTCGTCCAAACCGTTGTCACCCAGCAGGAAAGCATCCCATCCCGGCCAACCCACTTGCCACATGTATGTGACTATGGTCTCCACGCTCCGCACTTCCATGCAGACCACTGACGGTGATGCGGTTGGCGTTGTTTAGTCCATTCCTCCGCTCTCAAACATTCCACCCCTTGTCTCGCCGCGGTCCACCTCCAGACAGCAAGATGTCCCGAACGACCTCAGCCCGCGCAGTCCGTGGCCAAGTGCACTTCCACAAATGAGCCTTCCCCAGCTCTCAAAACGATCCCGGCCCCCGTATCCTAGTTCTCGGACCACTGTATGTTGCTTCGAGTCCAGCCTCTTGCGCACAGTTCGTAGTAATGCTTACTGACTGTGCCCCCTTCCTCGTAGACCCTCCTTCGACGCGTGACGCCAGACGATATGATCACTGGGTCCACCGACGACGGAAAGAGCAGCGGCCGCCCCGGGCCTGCCACAAATCCTGTTGGCGGCGGGGGCGGCCATCCGACGGGGATGCAGACGTCCCCCGTTGTGGCGGCGCTCGTCGCCGTTGCGGTCATCCTTCTCGCATCCCTTGTCTTTTGGTGGATCGTGGCGCGCATCCGGCGCAGCAGGCGCGGCGTTCCACTCGAGCTCCTTGTTGCGAAACGGACCGTCGATAAACCGATCCTATCTGACGTCGCTCTTATTTATCCACATATGTCAAAAGACTTGTGTATCTCTCGTTGGGAGAAGCTGTCGGTGAGTATCTATTCCTCGACCTCGCAAGAGAAGTGCATGCGTTTACATCGTACTCTTAGCCTGTTTCCGTGGACTGCGTGTCCGAGGACGATAAGAGGCGTTGGCAGTCTATCTCGCAGCTCGCCTTGGACGATGCCTCCCTCTCCGCTTCCTCCGAATCCTCGAGATCGACAAAGTCAAAAGTCCCGTTCGGTATGTTCTCGAGGGCGTCCTCCCCGGCGACAACCCTCGCCTCCGACCTGGAGCCTGTAGAGGTCAGGGTAGCGATGGTCATCGCGATGCCTGGGCCGCGTGGTCCTGGGGCGTCAGGAGAACTATGTCTCGGTGTTGCGTCTGCTTCTCTTTTGTGACTGCGCTTGTTGACGGTATGCTGTCCTCGAACCTCGTCCTTGTTATAGTCATGGTTTGTTTCATGCCCTCCGCATATGACGACATATCCGTCTGTTGCGTCTGAGCGCCCGTGCCCATGTTATCACACACACCATATTGGTGTCGTCTCGCAGAGCGGTAAGTGCTAGGCTCCTGCGACTGACTGATTGGGGCACGTCGCAGATCACCGGCTCACATGTCGCATGTCTGACGCTGCGCAGCTTCTTAAAGCTTGTGCAGACTCCTCACTTCTTCCTCATGATCAAACCATGCCGTTCACCGTTTTCTGTGCCGGGTACGCAGTACGCCCAGGCTATTGCACGCATTGCTCGGCCATTTCAAGACAGACTTCGATGTGGTTTCTCCGATGTTCTCCTTTCCTTCGTTAATCATGGGTCGAAAGTTGCAAAGAGTACGAAGTCAGAAAGCCGAACCTCTTCGAGACCAGTGTTAGCGCGTATCCACGCCAAGGACCAAAGTTCGACGCTATACATCCGCATCAAACGCACTCCTCTAGACTGCTTCAGGAATCAGGTTTACAACCTGCGCGCTGGGGATGAACGGTTCTCGCGCGCGGGCGGGGAGCACGCGGGCATCGTATGTTTCTTCGCAGAACCTTCCCAGTCCGCGTTTGGTCGGAGCTCTGCCCTTCTTATGCGCAGCGGCACGCGAAGGCTGTTGACTTTGATAACTGGGCCTCGTGAGGGCCGGCAGATGTCCGGCGCCGTGCTGGCTGTGCCCATGCTTCGGTTCCCAGTTATAGTCGGAGGGGGCTCATGACGGGGCTGTGTCCACCGGGTCTTGTGCCTCTTGCGCACCCACACGATGGCTTCTTCGTCGGGTCACGACGACGATGTAACTCAGGCGATTATCTCGTCTTACAACCGCATGTGAGTCTTAGCATTCGCGTATCGATGCGAGTACTCAGACCACATCGCCAGACTTGTTGAGAACTACTGCATCATCGCGTCTTCAGGCGAGTTGTTCCAGCATGGCCACCGGGTATCGCTTTCATGGAGGAATTGGCGTCCTACAGTCTTGCTCTTCGCGGACACACTCACGACTTTCACGGACGAGGTACAGAGGATATGGGGCAGACGGTTTTCGGGAGCGACGGCCGTCTTCCTCCTAACGCGCTATGTGGCTGTCGCCGAGAGGACGGCCCTCGTCGTGAGCGTGTTCTTACCGACAGTACAGGACAAAGTATGTGTTCAGACGAATTCCAGCGGGGGCCGGTTCACTGACACCGTGTTCCTGGACAGAGGTTCGTACGCGGTCGGGATAGATACAATGCTGTGTCTGGTTGACATGTGCCAACAGCTGTGTGCCAGTGCTTCGGCTGGATGACACCCTGACAGATATCAGCTACTTACTCTTCGGCGGTGAGCATTCATTCTATCATTCTCGGACCGGTGCACACCGATTGATGCCCTAAAACCAGTGTTCATGATGCTCCGGACGCGAGGGATCTGGGGATATGGATGGCTTCCCATCGTGATCCTCGCCCTGTTGACCCCAGTGAGGACGATCATCACCGCAGTGAGCCCGTTTCCTTGCTCGTTCTTTCCGCGAGGCTGAGCTGAGATGGACACGCATATAGTACGTCCAGACGAAGTACATCCCTATCGCATTCGGGGCGCCCTTGTACGGATGCGGCGCGAACTACGCCTACGTGAGCGTCTCGATGATGCGATCGTAAGCGTTTGCGAGCCCCGCGACATTGCTAAAAATGGCACTGACCTACGCGTCTGTACTCTTGCGCACCAGACGTGGGTGCTTGCACTTTGACCGCAGATATTCCCTCTAACGCGGACTATACAGTCGGCATCGCTTCACGCGCGACTGCGCTGACGATAGACACGGTCGTGCTCGTTGTGACGTGGATGCGGACGCTCAGCATCAAGAGGGAGTCAAACCGACTGGGAATGCACACGCCGCTTGTCACGCTTCTCTTACGCGATGGTCAGTACATCTTAAACGATAGCAATGTATATATGCTGACACTCACCAGGAACGATATACTTCCTGTACGTTCACATATGGTATGAGAAAGGGAGGCAAGAGAGCTCACATGCCATGACATCAGCATTATCCTGTTCGTGCAGGTCTTCAGCATTGTTGGTTCCGCGGTCAGTGAAGTCCCGGACATACCTAGGATGGTCACGCTGACCGTATGTCACCACAGGTCGGAAGTGTGAGCAGTCTCCATCGAGCAAGCCATATGTACTCTGACCTGTGACCCCCTGGACTGCGACAGACATTCATCCTCTGGGACATTTGGCCATACTTCGACCAAGTGTACGTCCCCATTGCCTATGCGCCCCCATCACACATCAGCTCACCTGGCCCTGTACAGCTTCACCGTCATTTTCTGCTGTCGGTTCATGCTCAGCCTCCGCGGCGTATACCTTAGCCAAGGCACGCCCGCGACCGCACTGGCCGAGGGCGACGACTCGGGCGAACCCTCATCCGCGTATTTCTCCAGCATGCGCTTCTCCTCGAGCGTCGTTGGGAACATGGGCGCCCCGCTCGACACGTTCAGTGTCGGTTCCAAGGACCACTACATCTACCCATCGTACACCAGCCCAAGCACCGGCGCGATCACTGAAGAGGACGACGCAGACGCAGACGTCGACGTCGACCGCGCTCGCAGGAGCCTGGGCGACGTGGAGTCGCCGGGGCCCGAGGTCGAGTTGCACGACCCGCTCCAGGCGGGGCTGCGTCGTCCGGGGAGCTACGAGATGCCGAGGCTAGACTCAAGGATGCCGATACCGGAGACACCGGCGAAGACGCCTGAGGGGTAGGGTTTGGAGAGACGCAGGGGAGGTAGGGCGGGATCGCCCTCACGCCACAGGATCGTCTCCCGGAGCGCGTTGCGAGCAGAGCGCACGAGCGTCGTGCGAATACGTCGCCAGATGCCGCCATCAACCTGAAGGGAGATTGGGCGACTGTCTCTGTTCCCTCAAGAGATCGAGGCAGTAACAGACGCTTTGCCGTCGGGGAGGAGGGCTGGATGAAGAGACACCTGGTGGCCCTTGGGAGCTAGCCTGGAGGACGTCAACGTTCGGACACGATCCAGTATACGTAGTAGACCACCCACCTCAGCGTCCCGATACGTACCACGGCTATGGCACAACATCGCTTCCGGACTCCAGCGGGTCACTCATATGACACCGCCGCGCTACGTGGGCGCGGGCTAGCCAGCTGAGATATGCAACTGCGGATGCTGTGAGTGCTTGTCAATCCCGCTGGAGGATGAACTCCGGCACAAACCGTGCCATCTGTGTCTCTTCCTATGATCACCAGTGGTTTGGGTTCTGCTAAGCTTCGTTCGGGAATTGCCTGTACATTCGGTCAGTGTGATACTCATCGCCGTCTGAAGACCGGATGCACTAACCCAATACACATACCAGGCTCTGACGCGCGCGACAGCATCATATCCGCTCGATGTAGCGTGCCTCATGTGGCAGTAGACGAGTCTGGAGGATTTAAAGTTAACGACACGAGGATTTGCTGGAATGCCGCCCTGATGCGCGCCCCGCACAAACGGAGCGGGAGAAGAACGCGCAAGCGCTGCTTACGCTACCTCCGCCTACACACACAGCGGCAGTCGACGCATCACGGCGGCACAGCAGCTCGGGGAACCTAGGGCAAATGTGGCATAGTCGCCTTCTGCTCCCCATCCCTCACGCTCCTTTTCTCCTCGGACCTGGCACTGACGTGAGTGAGCACCGGCGCAACAGAGAAGCGCCGCTAGATGCACACCATCTGGCTGCTATAAGTCAGCAGTCGTACACCGGGCCAAGGAGCGTTGATAAGGCCTCTCTACGCCTGCCAGCAGCTCGAGTCGTTCCTAGGGCGACTCAAGACGTACGAGAACTCGACTAGGCGTCCATTTCGCCGCCGTTGCTACGCACCGCGCAGCAACTCGCCGCTTTCACCTCGCTGAACTCCCGGGCCCATCCTGGCTTACTACGCCGGCCATGTCTGTGTCCTCGGACGACCCCGAGGTCGTGCAAGCCATCCTGGACTCCTACGGACGAATGTAAGTGCCTGAGACTACCATGCAGTGGTTAGCGCCATGCTGATTGCGTCGAAATCCCGCGCACGTCGATCGTCGATCGCGTTCGTCGGAACATCTATATCGACACCCACAGATTGGTGGAAAATTACTGCATCATCGCCTCTTCGGGTACGTGCCGCCGCCCTGTGCCGCAAGTGTTGACGGCTATGGGTCCCGGGCTGACTCGTGCTTGTGTGGGGATGGCATCGATCGTGCAGCGTTGTTGTTCGCAGATACGTTCATGACGATCACGGATGAGGTGCAGAGGATTTGGCGCCGGCGGTTCACCGGGGCGACCGCGGTCTTCCTCATCACGCGGTACGTTGCCGTCGCGGAGAGGATCGTGCTGTTGGTCAGCGTGTTTCTACCTACCGTGGAGGATGAGGTGGGTTGTTCAACTGGTGATGTACTTTCCGTTCCGAGTGGTGCACTCATATTTATGGATAGAGGTTGGTGTCTTGCAGCTTCTCAGGGGTCCTCCGGAGCTGAGCAAGGGTTTGCATAGCTGTGTGCCTGTACTTAGGCTAGACGACGCCCTAACAGATATCAGCTACCTGATGTTCGGAGGTAAGTCTGTTGCGCCCCGGAGTGTTCGTGCTCACCAATTCCTTGTGAACAGTGTTCCTCATGCTACGCGCGCGCGGTATCTGGGGGAAGGGATGGATACCCATCCTCATCCTCGCCCTGCTTACACCGGTCAGACCGCTCCTGAGCCTTGTGAGCAGTCCACTCACTTGCGTAACACACATTAACTCACCTTATCCAATAGTACAACCAAGTGCATTATACCCCCATCGCGTTCGGCGGTCCCCTTTACGGATGTGGTGCCGTGATTAACAACACACTATACTCGCAGTGAGTGTCCTTTTGCCGATGCTACAGTCGTCCATGTCAACTTACACGCCGTATGAGACGTGAGCTTTCTCACTTAAAGTTCACGGGAGGTAGGGGCATCGTACTGATGAGTGCGTGTGACCTCAGTGGGCATCGCGTCGCGGGCTGCAGGACTTGCCATAGACGCAACAGTCCTTACCTTGACCTGGATACGCACCCTCGGGATGCAGCGCGAGTCGCGCCGTTTAGGACTGCACACCCCGCTTGTCACCCTGTTGCTTCGGGACGGTGAGTCTCCGGGTGCATGCGTGATGCCCAGGCATGGTGGCTGACTTGCGCCTTCAGGGACGCTATACTTCTTGTGCGTGTGGGTCTTTGCGCTCAGGCACCGCGTGCTGAACCATTTGTGACAGAACGATCCTAGTAATCCAGATCTGCGGTATCGTTTCCGTCTCGGTAAGCTCGTTGCTCACGTTCACATACAGCGACTGACCTATGAATTACACCAGGTTGGCAACGTGAGCGATCCTCCCCGTTCGGGCCAGCTGTAGCACACTGACATACCTGCCACGCCGGCAGTCCTTCGTCCTCTGGGACGTCTGGCCATACTTCGACCAAGTGTACGCTCGCAAGCTCTACCCTCTGCTGTCGCGGCATCCTGACGTACCCCCCGCAGCTTCACCGTGATCTTCTCCTGCCGGTTCATGCTCGACCTGCGCGGCGTCTACCTCGCCGACCCATACCGCTCGCAAGACGACAACACGCTCACCGACGAGGGCGAGCACGGGACCGGCGGCGTCCTATCCGGCCTGCGCTTCTCCGCGAGCGTCGTCGGGAACATGGGCGCGCCCCTCGACACCTTCGGCCGCCGGTCGCACGGGCGCAGCTTCAGCGGCGGCAGCAGCGCCCGGTACTCGTGGAACGACGGGAGGAGCGACCGGACGAGCTGGAGCGCTGTTCCTACGGAGCGGGAGAGCGAGGAGAGCGAGGGGATGGAGACGTCGACGGACCCGCTCTTCGTCGGGTTGTACTACCCGACGGACATCGAGCTGCCGGATACACCGACGACGGCAGTGGCTTGATATTGGTTTGTTACGCGTCTACTCACACGGATGGGTGGTCTACGCAGTCCGGCTGGGGTGTACTATAGGTGACATACGACGGATCGCGACGCCTCATACTGTACATCACTACTTACCTTTATCTCACTGTCCCTACTTGGCCAATGGAACTCCTAACCTTGCAATGGATGAGCAGCGCTGCCAGACCGGCGGGTGCAATCCACGCGACACTCTATGGCCGTTTGCAATCCGAAAGCGAGGAGGGGCTGTATTAGGCATGGTGGCGGAGACCTACGTACGTACAATTATAGAGCACATTTTGGAGGGCCGGGCTCGGTGGTCCATCTAAGCTACGATAGGAGGGAGTGGGCACAGCAGCGGAGAACAGTGGTGCCAATCGTCTAGGCCTCGACGAAGTCCTTGACGTTCTTGAGCCAGCTGACGTACTCCTGCGAGGCGGGTGGAGGTCAGCGGATTCACATAGATGATATGATAAAGCAAGCGACGAACCTTCTGTTCCTTGTACTCAGCGTACTCGGGGACGAAGTAGGCGAGAGTCTGGTTGATGCCGCGCTCCTGGAGGAACTTGTCGAACTCCTCCTGGAGAGAAACATCGAGAGTGTCGAACTGCAATAATTCAACTCAGCAACTATGTATGAAAGGGATGCTGACGCCAGAGCTCACCTGGGGGCCAAGGTAGTAACCCCTCCGCTTCCAGTCGGCCTCGGCGGTGAGCTCGGTGCCAACCTTGGCGTCGTTGTAGTACGAGATGTTGTCGATGATGAACGTGCCCTCTTGGCACATCGCATCAATGGTCAGCGCACCAGGCGTACCCGCCTGTCAGCCAGAGTGAGTGGAGGCTATATCGGCAATGGTACACAGAGCGTACCTTGGTGAACGAGAACGAGCACCGGATGGGGAAGGAGTGGAGAGGGGCCTCCGACTCCTCGGACTCGGCAGCCTCCTCACCCTCCTCGAACTCCGGCTCCTGCTCGGACTGGATGTCGGCAATGGAGAAGATCAAGCGAATGCTGTATAACAAGTCAGTACCATGTAAGAGACGATACAGCCGAGCGCACGCACTCTTCGTTGCCAAACTTCCGGCTGAGCGTGACCTCATCCATGCCAGCAGCATCCTCGATCTTCACACCATTCGCTCAGCTCGACGCACAAGCCTGGCATCAAAGGGATACTCACAGCCCAGGTACCCTGCGCCTTGAACGCCTTGAGGAACTCGGGCTCGCCAGGGACGGCCGCCTCGTTCTCGTACTTGAGCTCCTCCGCAAGTCTCTGCACCAGCGCAACGTCGGCTATCCCGAATGCACACGTCAGCACACACGCGTTTCTTTCTCGCAAGGAAATACGAAGCGTATGTTGCCCGATGAAAACGCTACTCACATGCACCCTCACCGAGCCTGCGCGCTGACACCGAAAACGCCCTTGACGCGAGAGCAGGCGCAACACGCGCCGCGAGGACGCTGCGAGCGACAGCGCGGGTCGCCGTGCGCGAGGCAAGAGCGCGGGAGGAAGGAAGAGCAAGCTGACGGAGAGCACGGATGGCAGACATGGCGGACGTAGACGTAGACGTAGACGTGGACGTGGACGTGGAGGTCGGGAAGAGAGAGAGCTAAAGATTTGTTGCTCCGTCGCGCGCTCGGCTCGGCCGTCTGGCCCCCGCGGTGTCCCGGGTCTTTGTTTGGCAAGAGCCTCCGAATCAAACAACCGCTTTCGCGAACCTACTCCTCCGCAGGCGCCGTAGGCCCTTAGCCTCAGCCAACATTGACGGGCAAACCTACGCATTTCTCCAAGTCAGGAGGGCAATCTTCGCTTGCATGTAAAGCGCAATGGGCATAACGAAAGAACGAAAAGAATGTTGGCAAGATCCCACAGTACATCGATGTAGGAGGATATTTATTGAGCGTACTGGTACACCACACCAAACCATACATATTCGACAACACCCGATTCGAGAACCGATTTAGCACGGACGACAGACAACCCCGATCCGCAACCGTACACACGCCATGGGTGGTGGCGTGGCGGCGGGACGAATCGCGATCGCCGGGCCCGCGCTTCTATGTCACTACAGACACAAGCAGAGTACGTAGGCGTACACATACAGAGCTCCACGGCGTCGTTTGAACTTCGGAAGAAAGCAAACCCCAGCTGTTCGGTACCGTAGCAGCCACGAACCAGAACCCGACGAGACGGCACGAGCGCGGACGGACAGATACACACGTACATACAAACACGCAAACACTCAAACAGACGTCGAACACATCGAGCGGCGCCGCAATCGTTCTAGCCCGCCAGCTCGGGAGGAGGGGAAGAATGGGAAGGATGGAGGGATGGTGGGAGAGCGGAGGATATATCGAGAGATCGAGATCGTGGATCGCAGGGATCGAGAGAGCCAGGTGGCGAGTTGGGTCGGGTTGATAGGGGCGCACATACAGAACCACTCTGCAGCTTTTTGGCCAACAACAGCGTCCGATCCGCACCGCACATCCGGGCACGCCCACCGAGCGAACGGTGGCGTCGGCGGGCGGCGGCAGATGCGGCGGGGAGGTCTGCGACACTGTTGGTGCCCAAAGAACATGAAGACGGGTTCAGCGCCGTGCGCGGGACGAACCAGGGCCGGGGCGGGGAGACGGTGTCGACTTCGAAAGATCAAGAGCGGAAACCAGGACAACAGGAAGGCACGGGGTGGTAGGGAAGACAGACAGAGATGAAGGCGACGACGGTGGCGGAGGAGACAGGGACAAGAACGCGTGCGATATCTATATTGGCTGTACAGATCGACGACCCGGCGAAGGCACCACTCGCCCACAACCACCGAAAGCCCGAAAGCTACACGACCGCATATGAGGGGCGCAGAAGCACCGACGGTGGCGTAACAGCGGCGCAAGCAGGCATCGGCAGGGACGGCGTCGTCGACCGGGCAGCACGGACCCCATCACATCGTCGCCATGAGCGGGCGAGGCTCCGGCCCGTTGAATGCGGCCGCGGCAGGCCCGCCTTCTGCGTGCCCTGCGAAGGGCGACGGCTGAGGGTGTTCTTTGGCGAGGGCCTCGCCGCTACTGGGCCCGCTCTCGCCGTTCTGTTGCTGCGCGTCCTCCGTCTGCCCGTCCTTGCTCTTCTTCGCAGCGCGGGAACCGTCGTCGCCCTTTCCCCGCGAGCGTTTCTTGCTCTTGGTAGGCTCAGCGGGCGCAGGGCCGTTCGCCGGGGTAGCACCTGACGAATCTGGCTTGGCAGCACTGGTAGGTGAGGCGGCGACAGGCGCGCCGATCATTGGAGGATAAGCCATAGGAGGTGCCCCGGGGTAGGCGCCGTATGGGTGGGGGTATATGGCAGGATAAGGCGGGTACATCGGATGGGGAAGCGCCTGCGGTGCGCCGTTCGGGGCGCCCTCAGGATGTTGTTGCCCATCGGGCGGGGCGGGCATGTACCCATACGGAGGGTACACGAAAGGGAAGGGGTAGCCCTCAGGAGGCACAGGATACCCCGGGGGAGGCGCCACCGGCTGTTCGCCCTCTCCTGTTGGAGACCCGTCTGTTTAGCGGTCAGGTCGTAGACAGTGGTAACCAGGATCGTGCGCATACCTCCTGCGGGCTCTCCGGAGGCATTACGGTTCTTGCGCTTGTACGGGCCGCGCTTGATGCCCTTCTTGCGCTCCTTCCTCACGCCGTCGACGCATGTGTCCGCCAAGCCGTACTTGATGCAGCGTTCACAGGGCCGCGCCTCGTCGCAGCGCTTGCAAGCACTGGCGCAATTCGTGCACTAGCATATCAGGAGTCAGTATCACGCATACACGTAAGGGAATGTTGGAAACAAGAAGCGCGCCGAGAAGTCGGGGATCGACCACGCCCATACACCGCCCGTCACGGACCTCTAATAGAGCGGCAGATGGGCGTGTGTGAAGGCAGGTGGCCCTCCACATGTCCACCAACAGAGGGTGTGCAACGGAAATGCACGCCTCTCATGACGTACGCCGCGAGACCGATATGAAGGATTGACGCGAGGTCAATATATAGCCACCAACCCCACGAGCCTCCCATGACGCATTCGCGAATGCCAGGGTGACCGGTGTTTCGCGCGAGATGATAGAACGCGTGAAAGGCCGGCCGGGGTTGATCTCCATGGTACTCGCCGGCGACGGATGACAAGGAAAGGCTTACTCACCGCCATCTTCACCTGTTTGCGTTTCGGCTTGGGCGCAGGCTGCGGTGGCGGGAGGCCTGCTGCGAATGGATAACCTAGGAAACGTCGTGAGCAAAACTGGGAGGGAGAAGGTTATGTACCTGAGACCAGGATGCACGTACCAGGGGCGGTGGGCATGGGATACGCATACACCATTCCTGGGGGCGGTGGGGGTACCGCCATGAAGAAGGGCGCGACTGGTTGCGAAGGGGCACCGTTGGGTGCATTCGGGTCATGATGAGAGGGGTCCGGGACAGGATATGCGTAGTAGGGAGGATACGCTCCTGGCGGGGGAGGGTAGTGGCCAGCGTAGGGTGGCGGTTGGGGATACTGCGGGACCGGTGGGGGTTGAGGTGCCTCCTGGGGGGATGCGGAGGACGACGAGGCCGATTTCGCAGGCTCAGAAGACATGTTAGGTGATGGATGGTGTGCGATGGCAGCGAGCAGAGGGGGTCAAGCGACGCGCAGCGATACGTGGCCGTTGTACGACCTGGCGAGCAAGGGTGTGGTTAGCCATGTCCGACGACGTTGTATGCGTCGAGGTCATCGTGAACGTCGACGGGCGGACGAGAGAGGAGCAGGGAAGGCGGAGCGGTCGGCGAGCAGGGCAGGCTACTCACTCCGACTCAAATCGTCGTTTCCGATGCGTCGCCGCCAGAACTGCCCGCCGCCCGTGTTGTCGCACAGCCGGCCACGATTTCTGGCTCCGTCTCAGAGTCAGACCCGTGCCCCGCCCCGCCGTCGCCTGCGCCCAGAAATAATGGACGAAAGACGGACTCACAGAGCAGAAACCCGCCGGACGTCGCAGCGGAGGGGTGGTTTGATGTTAGGGGAGTTCGAAGAAAGCCCACGTGGGAAACGAGCCCCCAATTGCGCCCAGCTCGCCTCAGCGCCCGGGCGCCTAGTCGTCAACCGCCTCCTGGTCGGCGGGCGTGCTCAGACAGCGCGCGCGCAGTCCACCCAGCATCGGCGGACGGTTTGTCCCAGTCCGCGAACAGCGAGCAGCGTGAGGGGCAGCACAGAGTCCGTGGGTTCCCCGGGCCATCCCAGCTGACAGCCTCCATTTTTTCACTCTGGCGCGGTGCCACCTTCTCTATTCCCGTCTCTCCCGGACCTTCGTCTCGTGTGCTCACGCACGCCGCCCGCCTCGACATTCGTCCTCGGACCCCGTTGGATTGCGCCCTGAGTGGATGATCAAGAACCCGTCGCTATCCTTCTACCGACCTGTGTTCGTCCCTGACATTGCAGTATAAAGTGTCCGCCCATGACAGCGCCGAGACGGCGCCATACTATCGACGCACCCCCACACAACTATGTCCTACGGCCGGTTTTCCTTCTAGATGGACACGGCGTTCAAGTATTGAGCGGCATGCACGCTGCTCTTCTCGTCCTTTGCCGCTCTCGGAGGTTTGATTGACATGCACAGATGAGAAATCCACACCCTCACGTAAATCCAAAGCGCTCCGCATCACAGCGGCCATGTCTACAATCTGTCCCAAGGGCCGTAGAACCCGATAGATATCGCTCGGCTGCATTGCACTCGGCTGATACTGATCTATGTCTCTCTAAATCCACAGGTACCGTGCAATTAACGGCCTCGAAATCAAGGGGGGTTGGGTCGGGATACAACACTCTGCCGTCCCGGCGCCACCCACGGTCTGTCGCTTTAGATCTAGGAATCTCCGCAGGGGGACCGCCTGCCTTCCTCAGCCATCGGTCCTAGCGCGCTCGTGGCTACGCTCTTCCTGACACCGGTCTCGTTTCTCATGCTTCCCGCCTAGAAGCTGCTCTTCTGGCGATCCCCTCTTGCGCGATCTCCCTCAGGCCCAGTACAGCCCATGGCCGGACGCCGCCATTGCTCTAGCACGACTCTAGGTCGGCCACGGATCCGGACGTGCACTTGCCTTCATTGTATCGCGCTGGGCTTGTTCGAAGCCTGGGCCGTCTCTCGCGCCATGGAGAAGACACGCCCGCCGGTGCTTCTCTGATTCCTCCGTGCCTATACCGGGCATTACCTAAGTTTCTCCTTCCCCCGCTGGACATTCCCCGTCCTTTCCCGCCCGAGAAGCCGCGGGCGTAAGGCGCCCGTAAGCGCCCCACATAATCTCATGTGCCCTGGCCCTTCATACACGGACAACTGTTGCACGCTTGCGGACCTGGGTCCAGGCTGGCACTACCGTCGTCGGCGTCCGGCTCCACCGCTAGTACCCGGAGGACGCCCAGGGGACGAGAGTGGCCCTCTTGTTCCTGTTTCATCGCAAGGGCAGGGCGGGCCTCGCTCCTGAGACCTTAAGAAGCCCTCGAGACCTAGGCATGTAAGCTACCCTACGTCCCGTACATATGCTCACGCTGCCGTTCCAGTTCGTACCGTCACGCACCACTATGTAGTAGTACAACACGATCCTCCAGCTTCTGGCCTACACATCCAATGCATCCGCTTCTCGCAATGGCGAGACAACACTGATGATTGGTGCCCAGTAGGATACTCTCGGCGGACGTTACTTCGGTTCGGACATAGGCCCATGTTCCAAACTCACGAATGGGTAGCCCGAAATTCGCGTAATTAATACAGTCCGAGAGCGCGAGGGGGACCCGCACAGGGCTACTCCCTTTGTCTGAGGGAATATTGGCACGTCGCACCGAGGTGAGTTCTAGGATTCCTCCAAAATCGCTAAAGCCTCCGTGCTGCGACGCTGTCCATCATGCTCACAAGGCTTCGTCAGGTGATGTTCGTTAGCGTTTTGCGTTTACGCTCGTGACGGTCTGTGTAAGCACCCTCCCAGGCAAGCTAGTGCTGCAGCACTGCTTGCAAGCAATCCCACACTGCCGCTGCACGATCCACTAGCGTCACTACGGAGGCACATAGCGTTTTGCGGCCGGCAACCAAACCGATTCAGATGGGACTGTATGCACACCCTCTCCCCGCTTGACAACATATTGGCGAGTACGTGCTAAGTACCGAACCGCGATCAATCGATCAATAGACGAACGAATCACTCCCAAGCGAAAGGAGTCGCGCAAGTGAGCGTCGACGGACACCATCCTCTCTCTACACATTCATTGACCCGCAGTCCCCAACAGGCCAGCCTACTTACGCGACAACTCTCACCACCGCCGTCTTCTCCCCATTTCTTGGCCTCAGCTGGACATCCACGAAATGCCCTTGGCGTTCGCTGCAGACTAACGTCGCCGCCGGTGCTTCATAACAATTCCCACTGCACGCCATAGCATGAGTAAGCCCCGCCTGCCGAGGTTATCTGCCGCATCTTACCCTTGGCCGACCACATAGCGGCTGCGGGGAGGTACAAAATGGAGGCAGTTATGGCGTGGAACATCGCACCCCATCTCCACAGCGACAGCCACTCAGTGTAAAGCAGCTTCAGACACCATGTCCGCTCCAATCACTTCTTTCAGAGACACCATCCAGAAGGGCGGCAAGTTCGAGCCAGAGAAGGGTAAGCTGCAGTGCCAATTGGTTCCGCCCGCTGACGCACACTGTATTTAGGCCGCTACCACCTCTACGTCTCCTTGGCCTGCCGTGAGCACCGCGCAACCTCACACTGAATGATACTTTATCAACTGTCGCCCTCTTTGTCCAACAGCATGGTGCACCCGTGCGTCGATCGTCCTCAAGCTGAAGGGACTAAACGACGCTATAGGTCAGATCCCTCCGTTCACGAGGCAATCCTCTGCTCATGTTCATTGACCGGTTCCCACCTATAGGCGTCACTGCGGTTTCCCCGCGCTTGGGCGACGAAAGTTGGCCGTTCGCCTCGGCGGATGACTTCCCCGGGGCCGAGCGTGACCCGCTCTACGACTCGAAGCACGTCAAGGACCTCTATCTGCGCGCCGCGCCCAACTACGCCGGATCGTACGTACCGGTACCTCTTCCCGTTCTCTAGTCTCGCCTTCCTTGAGGTACCGTTTTTCACCGAGGACACTTACCCGATATTAACCGCTAGGTTCTCTCTGCCTCTCCTCTGGGACAAGAAGCTGGAGACGGCGGTGAACAACGAGAGCGCGGACATCGTCCGCATCTTCAACAGCGCGTTCGACGATCTGCTGCCCGCTGAGAAAGCCGCCATCGACCTCTACCCGGCAGCGCACCGCGCAGAGATCGACGAGGTGAACGAGTGGGTGCTCACCACGATCAACAGTACGTCCCTTCCCCCAGCCGGGATCTAGTTACGCGCATTGACATACCGGCGGCTCTCAGGTGGCGTGTACACCGCGGGCCTGGCGAAGACTCAGGAAGCGTACGAGGCTGCTGTGAAGGCGCTCTTCGACTCCCTCGACAGGCTGGAGAAGATACTGGGATTGAGCGACTACGTTGTTGGGGGCAGGCTTACGGAGGCCGACGTCCGCCTCTTCGTGACGATCGTGCGCTTCGACCCAGCGTACGTCGGGATCTTCAAGACCAACGTACGCACTATCCGGGACGGCTACCCCGCCATCCATCGGTGCGTCTAGCGCATATCTCCATCCGCTCACAGGAGTCAAACGTTGACTGGCCTTTACTCCGCGTCGTAGGTGGCTCCGGAAGCTGTACTGGGGCGATCGCGCGTTCTCGTCCACAGTTGATTTCAAGCACGTCAAGGCGCACTACTACTGGTCGCACCCTGAGGTACGAGTTCCTCCTTGTCTCCGCTCACCTCATACTCAGTGATAGCGACAGCTCAACCCGAGTCGTGTGATTCCGGTGGGGCCTGTCCCTGACATTCTTCCGCTTTGACTGGACAGGAGCGCGTAGGCCTGTGAAAAGATGAGGATAGTAGACCTGAATGGTTTGGCGTTCTGTGTAAAAATGTATCAGGACCGCACACTGTATAATACTGCTCAAATCCAATGACCTTGTCAGTGATTGCATCCTACTTCCTCGGGATCTCTCCCCAGACCTCGGTCTGTGCATCGATACGCACATTGATCCCGAGATAGCAGTAGTGTTTCCTCCACCACTTTAGAACCCCCACCTCTATCCCCTTCTGGCTGCCCACGACAGAACCTTACAGCCTTGCCCACCCACGGCGTCGACAGCCTGTGATGACGCCGTGGTCAGACCCACCGCAACCACGCACTGTTACGCAATAGTACTGTTTGGTGTAGTGCCCGCCAAGACGATCATCCGCTCTATCTCCGGTTCGTAAAGGCGCATATCGACATCGGAGTGCACTGTCGACAGGCTTCGACCGGCCCCGTGGCAGAGGAAGACTTCGAACGTTGGCAGGACGCGCCCACGCTTGGCATGCGCACGTTTGTGCGTCTGCCTGCCTCTCGCGGGATAGTCTGCATCCCGCTCATGAAGGTTGCAGCATATGCACCGGTATGCACAGTCAGCATCTTCTTTACTCCGGAAGATGGAGGACGAATGCCTTGGCTTTTCGTGAGGCGGTGAATCCGCGAACCTTGGCGGGATGCGTAGAGTTCGCCGAGCCGGACTCAAGGGCACGTCAAGCGGTCGCAGCTGTTTGATATCGATAAGGCTCTGGACCTCTCACGTTACACGCCGCAAGCGAGCTTCTAATGCTCTTCTGAAGTGGAATATGCTGCGCCATGCTGAACGACTTTAGGGCAGAATGCAGAGGGTGGAGGAGTCCTCAGGGTGCTGGTGGCATGCATAGATTATCTTATCTTTGGCTGCGTTGATCCGGGGCCGGCCAGGCACCGGACGCGATCGGCGGTCGACAGGGCTTGTTTGGGCGTTTACGGCCGGCCGAGAGAGGGGAGGACCGGAGGCGGTCTGGATCTGGCCGGGGATCTTCGCGAGATAGCAAGAGATAACTTCGCTCGCTTGTTCGCGCCACAGACTGCTCAAGTATGACACAAGCTGGCCAGACCCACTCCCGCTCCTCTCCGCCTCCCTCTCCGCCCTCTCCCACTGCGTCCGTCTCTTGTCGTCCGCGTCCATCCCATCTTCGTCTTTGCTATCCAAGTACTACCCAGCCGCCCCTGGTGCCTGCTGCTCGATGCCCGGGACCCCCATTGGCCCACTGCTCAAGACAACCTTTGAAGTACGCGTCCTCAGTTTGTCCCGTATGCACCGCGAGGCTAACCACTCAACTCACCCCAGTCGATTCTTGAAGTCTTCCTAATATGTGCGGCAGGCTACTTTCTCGCCAAGAAGGGTATTCTTGATAGGACTACCCAGAAGGTTTGTCGCAATCTCCTGCACTCCTTGGCTCAGGAGGCTTGGGCGTGCCCAAGAGGATGAAAGGGATCGGGTCCTTGGTGGCGCGATGAGGGAAGCGTTCCGCGGCCTGCGTACGCGCTATCCTCTTGCGCTCGACCATCCTCGGCCTTCCTCGGCCTCCGGAGCCTATGCCTTCGCTTCCATGCTCACGCTTGCCGTTCTTCCCAGAAACTCAACCGCCTAAACGTATCAATATTCACGCCTTCGCTACTCTTCTCCAAAGTCGCGTTCTTCCTCTCGCCCGCGAAGCTTAGAGAGCTATGGATCATTCCCATAGTTTTTGTGGTGACCACGCTGGTCTCCATGTTCGCGGCATACGTGCTTAGCGTTGTGATGAGGTTGAAGAGATCGCAAAGGTACGTGCCAAAATCTCACGCTTGGGACTATGCTGAACAATACTCTCTCAGGTCGTTCGCCATCGCCGCCTCTATGTTCATGAATTCGAACTCGCTCCCTATCGCTTTGATGCAGAGCCTCGTGGTAACTGTACCAGGGCTCAAGTGGGGAGACGACGATAACAATGACGCAATGGTCGGCCGTGCGCTCACTTACCTCGTGTTGTACTCGACGCTAGGCATGGTGGTACGTCATATGCAAATCTCGCACCTCGCGCGCAGCTCACATTACGGCAGGTACGCTGGAGCTATGGAGTACGGCTTCTCTCACAAGCCGACCCTGAGACTGTAGAGGCGGAGCACGCAGAAGATGGACAAGCAAGTCCGCTCTTGAGCCCGGAAGAAGTTCCCTTCCCTCCCTCAGGCGAAGAAGAGCGCGTCCTCCGCCACGAGGGATCTTCGACGTCTATCGCTTCCGATGATACCCAAGCTATTCCTCAACCCGGTGCGATTCCCGGTCTGTCGGTAGAAGAGGTCGACGGCCGCAAATTCTTCTACTCGTTCCCAAACAGTCCTGCATCTCGCCGTATAGAGCTCCCCACGTCGTCGGCCTCGGGAACTGCTACCGAGTACGAGGACAACGATGTCGAAGACGACCTCGAGTTGCCCCCCGCTCGCCGTGTCAGGACGGAGCCGACTTCGTCGCGCTGGCAATCGCGTATACGACGCCTCAAGCACAAGGCCAAGAAGGCATGGCGCACCTTCCACGAATTTATGACCGTGCCGCTCTGGGCCGCGCTCGCGTCGCTCATCGTCGCCTGCATACAACCCCTACAACACGCATTGGACGAACACCTGCCCCCGGTCAAGGGCGCTATCGCGAGCGCAGGAAACTGCTCCATCCCGATCACGCTTGTCGTCCTCGGCGCGTACTTCTACACGCCGCCCGAGCCGAAGGAGCGCCGCGCGCTGCCGGAGCACAGCAGTAGTCAGCCACCGCGCAACGAGTCGCGCACGTCTCTGCTTGAGAACGTCCGGGACATGTTCTCGAGCAAGCGGCGGTCTGAGCGTGGGCCCTCGCTCGGCGCATCCGCGAAGAAGCAGGCGCGCCCCGGGGAGACGCGGACGGTCGTCGTCGCGATCCTGTCCCGCATGGTCGTCACCCCGCTCCTCCTCCTCCCGCTCATGGTGCTCTCGACGAAGTTCGATTGGCAGGAGGTGTTTGCCGAGTACGTATAACCACGTAGTTCTCTTGCGCGTCGCAATAACTGACTCTCGTTTTTCCTTGTTCTAGCCCGGTGTTCGTAGTGTCGAACGTGCTGCTGATTGCGTCGCCGCCGGCGCTCACCCTCGCGCAGATCACGCAGGCTGCGTCCGGGGACGCGTTCGAGCGCCTCATCAGCCGCACGATCTTCTGGGCGTACTGCGTCGTCACCCCGCCGTCGACGATTATCTTCGTCGTTGTTGGCCTCTTCCTTTCCAAGCTGTAGGGTGACGGTTGTGGTGCATGTCTTCTCCGGATACCGGTGAAAATTCGACCCTTGGAGAGCCATTTGAGTTATCGGATGTGGGCTTTGTTCAACGTTCATGACCTAGTTCACGATACACGATGACGGACTACACACGTTTCTCGCACTTTTGTAGTGTACGATCCATACCAGCCGCGTGTAATGTACCCCTTCCCTCACGATCTTATCAGCCTATCCCTCCTCAGTCTTGTACGCTTGGTCCTTAAGTATCTCTTCACCGTGTTCCCGCTTCCTCGTCCTTGATCCTTCAACGCGCTCAGGGTGAATCCTCGGGACCGGGCGGGCGAGTCGCGTGTTTTACCATGGGCGCTTGTGGTCCCAGGCACCGCCGGAGAAATAGGCAGCTGTACAGCCACCGGGGTCCTACCAAAAGGGGCGGGTTCGAGAAAGTTCGCCACAGGCCGAGAAGGCGCCCGACATTGCTCCAAGCTGCGCGCGCCGACGAGGCGCGGCAAGGAGGCACGGACACTCGGAGAGCTGACACGTCGTGCGCACACGTATACGCGTCCTCCGGCGGACATGCTCCTATAAAGAGCTGGGCGAGTGCGGCAGGGAGGACGCACCAGAGTTCAGCCCGGACGCGTTGAATCCTTCCTCGCACCGAGTTTGCTCTTCGTCTTCGTCCTTGCACCCATCTCATCACCTCGCCTATCGGCCTCGCATTCAACCCTTCGCCAACCACAACACCATCATCATGTCGAGCCCGATTGCTATCCCGGTCACCAGCAACTCCCGCGCGGTTGCTGCGCGCTCCGTCCCGACCGACTTCGGCCGGGCGTACGTACCGGTGCACCGACGCGGCGCGTCCGCGTCCTCCCTCCCGGACCACTCTCAGCTCCGAGCCGCACGGCTGAGCGCACCCACCACAGGTGCACGTTCGCCGTCGCCGGCTAAGACCACTTTCAACCGTTATGGTACGTCCTACACGCCTCCTAGTGCCGATATGAGACATGCTGACGATGCGCTGCTCACCTTCTATCAGACCCGCTCGCTCTGGCGGATATACCCCACGAATCGACGATACCCCAAGCACGCATATACTCGCTCGCCACTCTCCTTTCCCTATCTTCTTCTCCCTCCGTCGGTCTCTCTTCCTCGCAACATGCCCAAGTAGCCTCCCACATTCCACTCATGCTCCGCCGATCTCCCTCTCCCTCCTCCCCATCCTCCTCCCCATCCAAGAAGACACCATCCACCACGCCAGCGGAGTCGCCGAAGAAGCCCGAGGCGGCGCCCCGCAGACGGCGTACAGGCCGGAAGCCCAGCGCGGCGAAGGCACGCGTCCCGCCCGCGCTCGGCGCGGACGTCGGCGACAGGCGGCGGCGCAACGCGTACGGCGCCGGCTGGGGCTGGAGCGCGGCGGAACGCGTCGTGGGGCAGAGAGTTGACTTTGGGCGCGTGCCCCAACGGGACGAGAGCTGGCGCGCGGCAGTTCAGGCTGTCCCGGTCGCGGCGACAGCTTGAGCGGCGGTTCGGCTAGGGCGCGTGGTCGTAGCGCAGGAGGAGTATGCGATGGACTGCGGAACGTTTGGATGTAGATAGGATATGTACGAATAGATGTAATTGGACGGATGGAACCACTTGCTCATCAGAATCGATCGGAATCTGTTGGAGGCTATGGGACAGGGGAAGGCTGCGTGCATGGGTGCTGCGCTACATCTCGATATTCCAGGGAGCTCCGGGCATCCCGGGTGCGAGAAGACCAGAATGGAAGTTGGCTCGGCGATGTTGACGTCAGGCGGCGACAACAAACTGTGTCGTCTCGAGGCCAGCCGCTCATCGGAGGAGTGTCCGATGCGCAGACTTCTGTTAAGCCAGGAGACATGCGGATGTGTTTGGCTATACACACTTACATAGTCTTCTTCCATTCCGGCGGAGCCATCCACAGGACTACAAAGTAGCAGATCATTATGCGGGTGAGGCGGCGGATACATGGTTGCCCAGTAGTGGTCGGCGACTCGGAGAATCATGTTAGGAGCTCTATGACACCCGCCGTTCCGAGTGGATAGCAATCCTCAAGTGCCTAGGCTTTGATAGAGCGGAAGAGCTGCGCAGTAGTAGTACACAGGGCGCTGGCGAGTCGCGACACCCGGCGGGATTGCGATGCAGCAGGGTGCCCATTCAAACGGTTTTCGAAGACCTACTGTAAAGTAGAAACCACCACTTTCGTAGAGCGCATGGTTGGCATCCAGCCGGGAGGTTCGGCTTGCCAGCACCGTACGGGCCCTGTCCTGGTGGAAACTGTGAAGACGCATAGAGACGCATGCATACCGCGCCGCGGAAGCGCTGCTCCGGCAGAAGCCGGGGGGCGTTCACGTATTGCGCGCCTAAGCCTACCGACCTCCCTGCATTCAATCCATTACCTGCGACTATGCTTCGAGTCCTAGCGGTACGCGTTCGCTGTGCGCGCAGTGCATGCATGGTATCTTATTTGCTCTCAGGGTAGGAGAACTGCCGTTCTGGCCGCGGCAGCCGTCGGGGTGCATGAGACACGCGACAAGGTGTGAAGTCTGTTCCGCGTGCATATTCCATCCGCCTTCTAACGTCGAGTCCCCAGCTGCCAATTTACCCGACTCCTGACCCGGAAATTATTCTCGTAGAAACGCCGTCGGAACTCGAAAAGCAAATAGGAGTTGCGCGGCGAGCGGTGACGGCCACCTACCTCGACGCGCATGCAAGAGTGCAGAACGTGATCTCGCGCTGGATAGGTGTCGAACAGGCGGTCGAAAGTACGCATAGTTATCTTCTGTGATAGCAAATCCCTTGTGCTGATGGCCTGTTGCTCGTCCGAAGGTCGCGTCAAGTCGTTGGTCGCACCCGACGAGCCCCTCACCCCCGGAATCTTATACGTCGGTGTCGCCACGCTCACTGGCTCCGTCCTCGCCCGCAACCGCCTCTTCTGGCGCCTCACACTCCCCCCTACCCTCCTCGTCCTCTCTCTGAACCACTTCCTCCCCAAGACCACGCACAATGTGTCGACCTACCTCTCCGAACTCGAGGAGAAGCACTTCCCCACGTTCGCGGAGAAGCACGAGATCGCGAAGGCGCACAGCGCCATGACCTGGGAGCGCGTGAAGGATGCTACCAAGAGTGGGAGGGACAGCTTTTCGAACGGCGTCGCTGAGCTCGTAGGTCGGGTGGAGGAAACGACTGGGCTGAAGCTGCGCGAGACGCTCGGCTGGCAGGACCGGACGGTCAAAGCTGCTCAACACGTGGTACAAGCAGTAGAGGTGCCCGCAGCCGGTGCGAAAGCTACAGTTGACGCCGCAGTAGAGGAAACGAAGGAATCCGTGCTGCAAAAGACAGAGAGTCCGAAGAGATTGGTATAGTCTATCTGTGTTAGATGTTCTCTATCCACAGATACGCACGGATGACATAGAGTTGCCCTCTGCCTCCTGACATACTCGTGATCCCCCGCACCTCAGTGACCGGAACCCAGGTCTAAGCAATATATATCTAGTTCTCAGGTAGACTGTTGATTCCGATATGCTGAAGTCGGCGTTGTAACCACGAGGACAATTATTTGAATTTGAAGATTACCTAGGTAGTTTACATACACAACCGCTATCGGGAGCCACACAAGAAAATATACATACCAGCCAAACATCATTGCATTGCCAAACCAAAGAGCTCCAAGACGGCCGCTTCAATGAAGAAGTGAGTGGCGACCTGGATGATGGCGGGCGGAACACCGCCGTAGTAGATGCGTGGAGATTGTGTCTTTCCAACAGCATGGTTGTGGTGATAGCGGCAGTGGCAGGCTGGGACGGTCAGCACAAGCTCTAAGCACGCGCACGGAGCTCCTTACCTCGACAATATAAGGACGTCGTACAGATGGAAGCGCGCCGTCACGGAGAGTGAAGAGTGTCGCGCGATTTGTAACCGGCTCGGTGAGGGTCATGACCGCATCGTTCTCCCGATAATTGTCGCAACCCGGCGTCAGGCATACACGTGTGGGCGGAAAGACGTCGCGGTAACCTGTAGTTGTGAGTGCCAGTCAAGAGGGAATCAACCGGAGGCACGTACCTATGGAACGACCCAACCCGTGCTCATGAAACGCTCGGACGTCCTCCTGTGTTGCGGCCACCGCTGATTCCAACCAGACAGTGTCCCTAAACGCGTACCATAGCCAACTTATCTCTGTGAAGCTTTTTCTGAAGGGCAGCACCGAGGAATTGATGCACGGAAAGCGGTAGCCGTATCAGCGGGGGACCTCTTGTCGCGTTGAGTGACCTCGACGTGGGCGCGAACAAGTTAACGAGATGGACAAATCGAGTGGCTTTGTCTAGGGAGACATCACCCAGATGAGGGGTTTCCAATGTCAAGCGCAAGATATCTCGAAGAAAGGCCATGGCAAACGGACACGCTGGTGGTCTGAGCGGTGAGCGGTGAGCACACCCGCATCGGCAGCCAGTCCGTCGCTGATCATGTAATCGGTGTTCCGGTTCGGACGCGTAAGCGTCGGTAATCCCGGTGAAAAGTCGCAATGCGCGAGGCTGCTCCAATCTGCGGGAATCTGCGAGCGCCGAGACGACAGATCCACGCAGAAAGGTTGCACTCCTGCAGCCTCGCGCATTACTATTAGAGGTGATTTGCAGCGGGCGAAACGCCCAGGGGGCGGTCTGCGGGGCTCTCCACCCAATGCAAGATCTGTCGTGCGTTTGCCTGAACCTGGACGCTGCTGCTATGGAGGTAGCGCCTGTGGGCCTGGACGTCCTCACTCCACCCAATGCAAGATTTAGCTCCACCCAAGTTGAGATAGGCGCTGTGCAAATCATCTCTATTGCGACTGTTCACCGGTAATGATCGATCGCAATCTGGGGATTCCCCGCTGCGCCAGGACCCATGACAATGGTAGGGGAACCTTCTGCAGCAAGTTCCGAAATTCGGCCAAAATGTCCGGACAAAACGGCGATTTTTAGGCCAAAAATGTCCGGATTCGCGGAGGGTTCACGCCCTTGCTGGCCCCGTTTGTCCGGACTTCCGCGGAGGGTTTCCAATGAGCGATTTTTGTCCGGTCTGTGCGCATAGGGTTGGAAAAATACGTATTTTGTCCGTTCTGCACGCAGAAACTCCGAATTCCAGCTTTTCTATATATTAGTAGCTCTGCGAAACGGCAAACGAGACGTTCATGTGCGGTGGATATACAGTAGGCATAGTGGTGTGGTATGAGCAATACGAGGTCTAGGTGTTCAAGGACGAGCAGAAAAGCATGGGGTTGCCGCAATAGGAACCCTTTTCGCAACTATACAAGTTTATGATCCTGTAAACAGTAATTCCTGCGAAAATATGTTTTGAAATCGTGGTGTGGTACATTATTCAGCCTAATATAGAAGGTATATGGAGGAGTAATTGTACGCTGAGCCAGCGAGCACGAAGACGGCGCCGGACCGAGTGACAAACTGTTACGGGAGGTCACAAGGAGCCGGCGATGCCGCTGAAGTATAGAGGTGATTGGTAGCCTCATTGTTATACTCTCGGCCCGATCGGCCACATATCTGGGCTGCCGGTCCGACGCCGTGATGTAGAATACTGGTGTGATTGTCCGGACCAGCGATCAGGCAATGCCGGCCAGGGACCGGCAAATGTCCGGAGAATATCATACTATGAGACCCCAATTTCAGTTGGTTTTGTCCGGACTGGCGGAGGCATGGGGGGGTCCGGGAAGGCCGATTTTGTCCGTCCGGGTGCTTGAGGTTCCCCTACCATTGTCATGGGTCCTGCTGCGCCTCGCTGCGCGCGCTCCCAGCGGGGGTTCTGGGGTAACGTAGTTTCGGCTCCAACGGGCGCCTGTTTAAAAATATCGCGAGCAGACCTCCCTCCCGTACCGCTCTCCCACCTATGCCACGTGCGGGAACGGGTGCCAGTTTCACCCCAGGCAGGACCCTGACAGGTCTTTCAGACCAGTTGGGCGACCGTGTGAAAATGGTCTGAGAGACACCCCCTCACTTTGGTTCGTGACACTGCGTTCCCAAACTGGCGGAACCCGGCAACTACCGATACCGATGGTGCTCTGA
Source organism: Trametes polyzona (assembly GCA_022606195.1). NCBI lineage: Eukaryota > Fungi > Basidiomycota > Agaricomycetes > Polyporales > Polyporaceae > Trametes > Trametes polyzona. The sequence continues at coordinate 184,522 of JABYQF010000019.1, forward strand.
GTGGCGAGTGGGTACCTCGATGAGAAGATCCGCATGGACCTCTGTGTCGACGCCCCGCGCCTACGCCTCCACAAACATTGTTTTTCATGCTTGTTGGGTTCCATGAGGTGGAACTTCTAATCGTGGTTGCTAGAGTCAGACGGCGGGTCTGATTGTGTACATACTAAGGCTAGACCGATGTCGGTGTGGATGCAATGGACATATCCCGGAATCATTGGCGACTTGTACTGAATACCCGATTGGCTCCTGCGAATATTCATCGTGATCTAACCTCCGAAGATCGCGCGAAGCTTTATTCGGACTATCACCCATACATCTCCGCTAACGTTGCATCGGGAGGCAGCAGGCCGCGGCTACACAGCCTTGGGTTCACGGGGCGTGTATGGGTGAATGAACTCACCTAGGACTCCGAAGTATCCAACGTCCGTTCCAATATTGCCTCCTATGTGAGCATTATTATCAGACCAAACCTATGCGCAGTTTTCGGGGCGGCGGTTTGCTTACATCTTCTTTCAAATGTCGACATGCTCTTCCTCACCGAGGTCTATATGGATGGGGAATGCTATGTTTGCAGTAACCTCGAATGAGACCCTTGCGCGGACCTCGGGGCGGCAGTTTGCTCAAGTCTTGCTCCCAGTGTCGGCATGCACATCTACGCTGAGGTCTGCACAAATAGAGGATACGACATTACATTGGACCTGCGTGACGAACTCGACATGGTGCTGGTATCGGGTATCGTAAGCCCGTGTAAAGCTCGACAAAATGGTCCTCTCGGGGTATGGGCCTGTAACTTGAAATGACATCTGAGCAGAGGCGCGCTCCCAGATGCATTTGGATGATCACATGGTGATCGGAATGTGGTAGTCGTCGAACAGTGGTGCAGACATTCACACGGAAGGTTGCTGCTAGGAGAGACAACAAGTGATGGCATTTAGGATAGCACAGACGGTCGTTGTATCAAGAGAGCCACGGACAACAACGGTACAGCACGGAATGGGGGCACATTATGGAAGCGAGAGCGTTCAAGTACACAGGGTCGGTCTGAGAAAATACTCCACGTGGGTGACGGGAATCAACTTCACCCCGGCCTGTTGAGAGCCGTATGCACAGGCATGAACGACGCGTAGGCTAAATGAGGAACCGTCATCATTAGAGAATGGATGAATATGACAATACTGATGTCTTACATACTAAGCATCACGGTACGAGGTTTCCTTGGGGCGCCGCCGAGCCATCTTGTCCCTTCGGAGCCGGGGCAGGGGGAGGAGCCGGAGGGTGGCCGGGGATGGCGAGTAGAGGCCCGGAGTTGCTGCCTGCGGAAGTGGGACGGTGGTACTGAGCAGGTACTGCGAGTCGCGAGGCATGCTCTGGCCATGGCGCACCCTGTGGATGGCGTACTTGCGCCTGTGAATGAGGTGGCTCCGGGAATGGCACATGATACCCTGCGGCAGCGGCGGCGGGATGTGGATAGTATCCCGGTGGGGGATACATCGCATAGGTACCGGCGGCTCGATACTGGTCCGGAGGGGGCAGTGGCTGATGAGAACCTTGCAGCCTGTGGGTATGAGACTGCGACGGATAGTAAGTGTATCCACCGTGCATCTCGTAGACGCCACCGTCCCAGCGCTGTAGCTCGGGACCTACAAGGCTGACACATCAGCAAAGTGGCCAGGCAGGTATGCTTCAATCAGACGCACCAGGCATGTTAGAGTCTGACATGCTGATGTGCCGGCTGAACTGTCTGCGGAAATCACCCCTCATAAGTCCTCTAGGGTCCCGGTTGTCAATTGCACTCTGATGCTGGTCGGGCATGATGTAACCGCCGTCCCGTACAAGCTCGGGGGCAGGGGAGCGGAGAGTACGCGTAGCGTAGTCTCTATGTTGTGTATAGAGCGGCGGCCCCTGCCATTGTGGGGATAAGGCGTCGGTGGGTATATCTGGGGGTCCGACAAGTGCGTGATCACGGAGACCTCTCGCATCCGGACCCCCGCGTGCTCCGGCGTATGCGCGGGCATCTGACAACGATCAATATCTGCATCGAGCGCGTGTCGTGAGACTTACTGTAACTCGATGCATAGGCGCCACGGATATCGGGCTGAGAGTAAATAAGCCTACAAGGAACACAACACACCGGTAACCGAACTCACCCGAGGTTCCGATGCGACACCTCTATCGGCCATGCTGGAGTCCATTTGTTGGTCGGGACGGTCCTGAGGGTGGTCATGCGGAAGTATTTGAGAAGTGCGATAGGGCGCCAAGTGTCCGAGGTTGGCAGGATCCACACGCGAGTGCAGATGAGCCTCCGCGCGGTGATCTTCCGCGCGCGGGGCAGGATCAGCGACGACCGCAGGGATACTAGACGTCCGTGTATCGTTGTGCCCGTCTGACAGTGGTGTCTTGCGTGCACCTGTGTCGGCGTTCCCCAGGATGCCCATCGGAAGGCGAGAGCGAATCTCGGACGAGCGGTTGATTGTATCAACCACTGGGCGATCGTCGAAGGGAACACCAGAGGGGAACTCTAAAGGGAGATCCAGGGGCGCCTGCAAGGGAACGATTGGGTGGATGGCTGAGGGGACGACTGGGCGAACGTTGGTGGAAATGTCCGTGTGAGCATCTGGGCCAATGTCCATTTGGACGTCGGGGGAAACATCCGGGCGGATGTCAGAGGGAATGTCCGTGCGAACGTCCGAGTGAGCGTCCGGGCAGACGTTGGAGGGTATATCGCGATAGACGCCTGCGGGGACGTGGACGGTGCCTATGACACTTTGGGACTGATCCTGACAACAGGAGTAGTTAGACAGAGCGTTTGACACCCACTGCTGGCGCGCACTTACCGCGGACACGACCGGCTGGAGGGGGGCGTCAATGCGGCGTTGTTTGCGTGGGGGGACACTGGGCATCTTCTGAGTCGAAGCACTAGATGGCAACGACTCGCCAGAGAGCATTGAACTCGCTACAAGACCCACAGCGGGAGCGGCGACCTGCAGAGCCATGCCATGTCAGAAAGCGCAGCCTCGGGCCTGTATGAACTACGTACTGCAGTGGGCCGTGCATCACCTCCTTGTAGGGGCCGAACAGGCAGCCGGGGTGGCACCGGGGGCGATGGCGACCGCATACCGACATCTGGTGCGCGTCCTTTGCCCTTTGACGTATTCGTATATGCACGACGCATCTGAGGAAGGTCTGCCTCGCTATCAGATGATACCAGTGTGATCGATTGCTGCCTGGGCTTCCTCTTTGTCCCACGTGGCCCCTTCGCCCCGTCGACCTTGGCAGCTTGGTCTTCGGACAGTACGAAGTCGCTGTCGGAGTCCTCTCCGGAACTGACTTCGAATACTTCGGGGGGGTAGTTCGTACTGGCGACACGTTTCTTCGGCGAGGTCGATATGAGGACCTCCACCGGGCGGAAACGAGCCATCTTGGCCTTGCGGGGACGGTCATCATGCTCTGCGGGTGTCGCCGCTGCATCAACTGGCAGGTCACCAGAGACAGAATCTGCCGACGGCAGTGTTTCGGGTTGTGTCGACGGTTGCAGGCGCGGGCTGCCCTTACGGTCCTCGGTACCATTGTAGAACAGACGGCGGCCATGTGTATGCCGGGAAGACGATGCAGGGGGAGAACCCCGCAAGACAGGAACCTTGGAGCCAAGCAGATCTGAAAGATACTAGTATCAGCGATATATTCGTCAACGATGCACAGCACCAGCCCTCACCTGCGATGCGTCCGCTGTAAAGTTTGAGATGAAGCGGGTTCTCAGGATCGCGCATGCCCGCGACAAGGCTGTCTTGTACTTGTGACGGTATCCCAGACGCTCCCTTCGTGTACGTGTTGGGCTCGTTTGGCAGTTTTGAGCCTCTCTTGCGCGGCCGCGGCGGAAGAGGTATCTCGTCAGGCCAGTTGCAGATGATGACACCGCCCTGCGCCAATTTTGATACGAAGGCCTTCAAAGGGAACATGCGGCCGCTCAAGATGGTGTGCTTGCCTAGGTTGGCTAGTGACCAGGTAAACAAGGTTAGATAGGTGCACGGGATGAAGGTGGAGGTGCCATACACAGCATACGACGGAACCGTCCTGTGATGAAGTCCGGGCGCAACTTCGGAGGAATCTCCAGACCGTGGTCTTCAATGCCGTACTTGCCGCCGTCAACGCCATTGTCGATCTCATCTTCTGCGTCCTCAACAGCACCATCGTCCTCGTCTTCGTCCTCGTCATCCTCGTGGTCTCGTTGTTCATGCCCCTTGCCCCTGTCGCCTGCGCGTACCCCGCGGAGCGACGTAGCTGCTATTGGCTTCTTCTGAGACGGAACACCAGCCGACCGATGGGTATCCGTTTCTTCCGCCTGTGCAGTAAAGGCCAGGTCGATGTGGCCCAAAGAAACGTTGTTGCTTGACAAGAGCGTGAGCCATCAGCAATGGATATGAACGAGTTGGACGTACTAGATATGGGCCTTCAAGTGGCTGATCACACCATCGTGATCGGTCCGACAACGTTCCTCGAAGAACTGTGCGGTCATCGTATGACATGTCAGTGACCAGGAATGTGCACAGACGGCCGCATGCCGCACCCCTTGAGCATCCTGTGTCTCATGTATCATCGCTAGGCTGACGTCGGAGTTGACCACGTTCCCGACGAGTGCACATACACTGCTGAAGCCGTGTATGTCCTGAAACGAGCTCAACTAGTGCACCGTCGTCAGCTAGTGCAGACCTGTGAGAGCATACGCATACCATCTCTTTGAGCTTTTTCACCGACTTGTTGAATTCTGTGCGACGCTGTGCCACGGTATGGGTCTGTCCCAGGCGTATTTCCTGCAACATACGGAACTTCTGCAGAATCGTATGCGCGTTCAGGCCGTGCATCTTGTTGAAGGCGGCGTAGGTTACGCGACGGGTGGCGGCGCAGTTGCGCACAAAACCCGGTGCTGTTCGGTCTCGTGAGTGGCACTGCATAGAGTGAGGAGGGCACGGTAAGGATCACTGACCGTCGGAAAACCCTAAGGTGAGTTTAGCGGACAGTCAGCAAGTGCATAGACGAAGCAACATGATGCTATCTCACCTGGAGGAAGCCGCGCGAGCTCCTGATCCATGTATTGAACGAAGTACGAGGCGTAGATGTTCCAGTGATTGTCCTTCACGTGTGCCCGAGTGCACGCTCTGAACCAGCGGTCGAAGACTTGGGTCACAGACAGCCCGGTCGCCGTGGACGTCTCTTGGGCCTTCTGGACGACTTCCTTGTATGCCTCGCCAAGCAACCGCTTGTTCTCGTTGGAGATGCGCCCTACTACGGGCCCAGCGGGGTCAGTCTCCTCATTGCCGCTATCCTCCCAGGCGTCCTCTACGAAGTCGTCTTCGAAGACGGTCTGCGACACCGTGTGCTCTCCCCTCCCAGTGGCCCGATCGGTTCCACGCCCAGAGTTATCATGCCCTCGTCCAGAAGTGCGCTGTGGCTGGGACAGATGGCGAGCGCGCGAGTCCTGCAAAACCATCAATGAGAAGTACTTAGACCTGATCTTCACAACACCTACCCAAGCTTGGTCGTTGGTAACATGAGGGACGTCATCTTGCGAAGCGCGTGCACCGCTCGGTAGGTTCGCAGAATACTGGGAGGGGAAGTCGTCATCACCGACTACGTTGCCATCTTCCGAGATGGCATCGACACCGTGAGGGAGATCGAGGGCGGTCTTCATGCGCAGGTCTGGGGGAGCATTCACGCGGACGTGTGGGGGAACGCTCGAGAAGAAGGCAAGGGTGGGATTTGCGCAGGCGTCCGGGGCGATTGCCGTACGTAGGTCCAGATCGATGTTTATGGGAAGGTTTGGCGGTTCGTTCATGTGGACGTCCGGAGCGACGTGTGGACGAACGTCTGAGGCAGAATTCGTGTGTGGGTCTGAGGGGGTATTTGCACAGAGGTCCAAAGCAACGTTTGTGCCAGAGTCCGAGGTAGCAGTTGCACACAGATTTGAGTCGTGGAGGGTACGCGCATCAGAGGGGACGTCAGGATGATCGTTCGAAGTGACATGGAAACGTTTATCGGGGGCGACACAAGTCTGGGTGCCAGAGGCAGTGTTTGCCTGTACACTGGAAAGAGAATCGTCTCGAACATACGGAGGAGCATGAACAGCGGCATTCTTAGAGAGACTAGTGTAAGCATCAGACAGGACGTCTGGCCCAGACGCTGGGATGCCAGGGACAAAGCGAACATGATCATGAGACAGTCCTTGAGGCGACGGCAGAGGCTGAGCACTATAGTGGTATGGAACAATGCTACTGTGATGGGTGACGACATTAGTCATGTATCAACCACCACCCTTGACCGTGCATAGACCCACTCACCCAGTCGCATCAGGACGGCGTTGCAGATCCACCGGTGTGCGGAGATCGCGGGAGCCAATGTTTGAGGGGGCGTTGGGAGTGATGGTGGTAGGAGCGTTTACATTCAGTGGGGAGGTATTACGGGCTTCCAAGAAGTCATCGGCGAAGGTGTTCGAAGAGGAGTCGGTTGGGATGGTGTTGTCGGACTGCGTGCTTGTACTGACATCAGCGGAACGTTCAGTGTGGACGTCGGTCTGAGCAACCGAGCGGACATCTGTGCGGACATCGGCGTGAGCATCAGTGTAGACGTCGGTGTTAACGCCATTGCGGTTGTTGGCTTTTGCTTGGACACCAGAGGCAAGTCCAGTGTGAACACCGGAGGCACCATCGGTGCGGACATCCACTTGAACGTCTGAGTGGACGTTGGGGCTGACGTTAGGGTGGACGTCGGGGCGGACTTCGGGGCTGATGTCTGAGTGGACGTCGGGGCGGACGTCGGGGCAGACGTTGGGGCGGACGTTGGGGCTGATGTCTGAGCGGACGTCGGGGCGGACGTCGGGGCTGATGTCTGAGTGGACGTCGGGGCGGACGTTGGGGCTGATGTCTGAGCGGACGTCGGGGCGGACGTCGGGGCGGACGTTGGGGCTGGTGTCTGAGTGGACGTCGGGGCGGACGTCGGGGCGGACGTTGGGGCTGATGTCTCGGACATCGGGGCGAATGCCTGAAAAGACGTCGGTGAGCGGGCTGACGTTGTCGGGTAGCTCCCCCTGGTTATGAGCACAGATGTCAGCAGGGCCGCTAACATCGGCGTCGACATTCATGGGAAGGTCATCTGTCCGATCATCGTGTGTGTAAGTATGGAACTCAAACGGGAGGTTGTGGGGAATGTTGGACATACCAGTTGTCGTGCCTTTAGCAGCGACATGGACCGACTGCTCGAGTCCGTCTGCCGCAAGCTGAAGAGCTCTCGGGTCAACCTCGCCCGACTCAATGCTGGGCGGATGTGATGTTGTCAATGTGCCGCTACGAGGTCTTCCAATCTGCCGAGAGGAGGATGGTACTCCCTCACGGTCGGGTGCTTCAGAATCTATGGGTACTTAGAGTGTGGCACGAAATTCATGCCGCCGCGTAACGCACCTGAACGTATCACACTTAGAGGCGAAGCTTCGCGCTGTTCGAGATACGATGGAGATACTCGTGTCTGATCTGCCAGGCCGGCCTCACTTGGGTCTTGTCCACGCGCTGTGATATAGAACACGAGGAATGAGACAATCAAACGGAGCTATCGTATGATAGCACGCACTATTGACCTCCTCCATGGGCATGCGCAACAAAGCAGCGCTGGGTTGTGCGGTGCGTCGCGTTCGTGTCGACTTTCGCGTCGGGGTGGGGGGCACACGCTTTGGCGGCGCCGTTTTTTTGGGTCGCGGTGTCGGTGTGCCCGGATCGGCGCATGGAGGGCCCGCGTTATTTGACGTGCTGACCGGCTTGCGCTGTCCCAGAACAATGAGTGGTGTACAATGCTGCAGGCAGACCTGTGCAAGGCTCACCTTTTGCTTGACCATCGTTCACGAACGCGACTGTTGGACTTTCGACGGATATACTTCAGGGGCAGATCGCTTCAAAGCGTCCGAGGGGATGTGTGGGGGAAGGCTTGGTGAGTGGGGATAGGCTTGATGAGTGGAGGATGACTTTGTCGGTGCGACGTCGAGACCGGCGGGTCCAGGTGCAACCGGGACGATGGTGATTCCCATTCAGGTGATATTGGCACAATGCGGAGGTGCAGAAGATGCGGGATGGCAGGCGCAATAATTCTGCTTCACTGCCGAGGGCTACATCGTGTCTGCATCGTGTCAACCGTGTAAGGGATCTTCAGTGGCTGTAGAGGACTCAGACGTCTGAACGAATGTCTGACTTACACCGTAACAGGTTGGGCCGCACTGAGTAGGAAAGGACAACCCTGTTCAGAGCAATGAGAGCTCCAGCTCTGTGTCAGAGGGTGGATCCGTCATGATACTTTGCCAAGCGTCGCAATGAACTGCCACGGCGGGGCAACTGAGCAGCAGGTGCACCACGCAGTGTGTCGTGGAGGCCACACCAGGGTCAAGGGCATGGTGGCGAGGATCAATGACGGATTATGGACGTACATGAGAATTCAATAGCACCAGCGAGCTGTGAGCCAACCGGACCGACACTATGATGGCACCGGCATCGCACAGGCACCTATTGTGCCCCCCCTCCCCCCCCCAATCGTGGACGTTTGCCCGCACTGAATCCTACATAATAGAGGTTAGTACAGGAATCAGAACAATGAGCGGAATGTTGCAGCACTCACCGTCTGCGTATACACGATACTACGCGAATATGCTCTCGCATGTCCGGTTGACCTGCCAGCGGTGAGGCTCGGACACACTGACCCGCATATCGCGGCTTGTCTGCGCTGGGCATAGTGCATCAAAGCATGCGCTGTTCTTGCAGAAACTCACCCTACGAAGAAGGGACGGCATGATGAGGTGGCGTGCGCATACTAGAAATTGGTCGATGCCCGAAGTAGCAGCTGCTGTGCTGTAAAAAGGGTTAGAGACGAGCCAGATACAGATACACAGTTCCTCACATAGGCACTCCACCTCTGCTGACGGATTCTGACGAGCAAGAACCGGCTGGCGGTCAACGCTGGTCGTGTCAGTCTCGAGGGCCGTTCTTAGGGTGGCTTCGTGACATGACTGACGCATGTGGTGCTAGGCCCACGTTCGTGAAGGGTTTCCAGTGGAATCGAAGATGCGCATTGGCAGCACTTGCAAGCACATGAGAGGTTCGTGGGCGAGGAGCGAGTTGGTTCGAGCAGGGAAGGTTTGAGTTGTGAAAGTTGCGCAAATCGGCGGTAGACGGCTTGTTCGTGGAACATCCAGGGAGAGTGATGCTTTGGCAGTTAAAGCACCGCTCTTTCTCCGCTGATATGACACTACACAGACTGGGAGCGCTAATCATGCTGGGTTTGAAACAATTATGCAGTCAATCTGTTTCGGTGGACAACACTCGTAGTGATCCTTCCTCTCCACGGAGTACTCAGTCTTAGCCATGTCGTCACTCTGTACGCCCGCATCACACGCAACGAAGTGCCAAAATCCCTAAAGGCAACCCTGACACGTTGTTGAACGGCCACGCACAGTCGCATCGAACTGGAAACACAATCCCCCGAGATGAGGGTCTTGACTTCATTTGTTCATTTTCAGACTGCCACCCCGGGACTTCGCAAACTCAAGCACCACGAGGGGTACCATCGCACGAGATCAATTAAATTGTACGACAGTGCGTAGTCTTTGCTTTGCTTCGGTGGTGACCCGTGCCACTCCGCCTGATACCGACGGCTGCATGCCGGTTCAGGTTTGCCAAAAGTATCACGGCTGTAGCCGACACCTCGTTGGAGCAATTTCCAGGAGGTGTCGACCCAAGCATACCCGTGGCTCGATCATGGCGACCCGGGCACCCCAAGCAAGTCTGCTTCGGCCGTCGTCTTGATCAGAAACGCGCTGACGTGTCTCCAGCTAGGAAACCATCCATCTGAATATCACGACCGCTTGTCTCGGTCCCTCCGCCGACCGCCCACTGCCTCAGCTGCCCTCAAGAGACGCAACCGGCAGGCTCAACAGTCGGTTAGCTCATACACATACATGATACAGGCCGTGTGGAACAGCAGCTGAGGCCTATGCGGAGTGTCACGATGTCGGGCACGAGCTGGGGTAACAGTGGGGAGGATCAGACGTGACAGCTCTGGGGAATGGCATTTTGAGAAATGGCACATCCTCGGTGACGATTCCTGCCCAGTTTGGGATCCGGCATGGTCTCGCCAGGGCTGTGCGTTTTGACGGTTTGCCATTCTCAAGTCGTTTTATCCAGATTAGCCTTACGTCTCCCTTCTTACAGCGTCGCACGCAGATCGCTCTATTCCTAGCAGGGAGGCATCCATTGGCGCACCAATGATGCTTCCTTCCGTGTGTCGTCAACATCTAAAGTCCTCCACACTCTACGCGCCCCCTCTCCCCACACTCTGCTCCTGACCGCCTGCCGTCTCTCTGTCCCGTCTCTTGAGGCGCGGGCTGCACTGTTAAGATGTCCTGCATTCCGGTTCGTGAGTTGTCGCATTCTCCTGAGACGTACACTGAACGGGGTGTCCAGATCTCCCACCCCGTGCGCCCTGGAGTACCGGTGTCGTCTCCTCGTCGGGAACTCCAACCGCCTACCGCCGCTTCTCGCTTCGCCGACGTTGCTCGTCACATCGTCGCCGCTATGCCCAAACCGGACTTCTCCCCTTTCTCGGAGACAGCTCCTTGCGAGTCCCGTTGCGACCTCCTATCGCTGCTCAAGTCTTCGAAGGTATTCTTCCCCTCCGCTGCGGAGGTGTTGTGGGAGTGCCCGACCAACATCCAGGCCGTGCTCCGACTGCTACTCATGGGATCGCCCGGAGCAGCCTTCTCGCTGAATTGGCTGAACGCTCAGGACGCGGAGCAGTACATGTTTGGGTGCGTATTCATTGAGCTCCTCGTCGCAGATGATTCTCACCATATCGCAGTCACATCTCCCACCTCATCGCGAGCCACAATGGCGACACGGACCCCGTGTTGAATCGCTTCCAATTCTACGCGAACTTTGTCGTCAGGCTGCGCGTCGTCGCCACCGAGGCTTATGTGAGTCTGCTGGCGTACCTCTCGTCAGTGCTTCCCGCTGGGGTTCGCCTTCTTCCTCGACTTGTGGAGCTTTCGTGGGTGGCACACCAGCCGTGCCTTTCATCCAAGAGCTTGAACACGTTCCTGTACTGTTCGCATATCTCGATCCTTACTCTGCGGCTGCAAGACCAGCCCTCGGTCGCGCCGACGACACAAGGTCGTGAATCCTTCGCCCGCGCCGTTGTTGAACTCTTGTCCGACGTGTCTCTCATCGTACCAGAACTCCGGAAACTCACCATCCACGCTCCATCGGCTGTACCTATTCCTGCGTCAGCCGTCCTATGCTTCAGCTCTCTCCGCCATGCCAATCTGCACGTGTGTATATCAGGTGCGCCCAGCCCACATAGACGGGAATAACCAAACTGACGCCACCACAGAGGAGTGCAGGCCCGACGTCGAGCTGGAGCCCATCAACGTGGACTCGCTTCAAACTCTTGAGGTGCACTGGACGCACAACACCCACCTCACTACCATCACCGATGTAGTAGGCTCGAGTCAGCTGCGTGAGCTCACCGTCATGGCCTATCAGCATCTTGGGCAGCTGTTCCTATATGATATGTATCTCCTCACCGCCTGCACCGCCTCGGATCTCACGCGCCTCAAGATCTATGCTCTCGGCGATACATTCCCACCCGCCGAAGGCGGTCAGTTCCTCAACATCTTCAAGCCTCTTCTCGCACGGCGTTCTCTACAGCACGTCGCTATTGTCCTTTCCGGATATCGCACCGAGTTCTCCCCCCACGACTTGTTCATTCTCGCACAAGCATTGCCCGACTTGCACCACCTCAACCTCAGCTTCACCCTCCACGACTACAGCATGCTCCCTACCCTGGCGTACACTATACGCAGAATGTACGAGCTCTGTCCGAAGCTAGAGTTTCTGCACGTCCCCGCTCTCGCTTCCGCGCTCAGCCATGGCCCGTTCCATCTCCCGTGCTTCCCCGACTCCGCTCTCGAGTACATCTCCTCGGATGTATCGCTGTTCGAGCACAAGGCCCTCGATATGGCGTGGTCACTCCATGTCGCTCTCCCTCGTCTCCAGCAGACCGGCCCTTTCGATAGCGGCGATCAATGGCGTGATACCAATACTCTGATCCAGGCACTGAAAAAAGCAGACTATACGGTCGTCTTCGAGCATGTCGCGAGGTATAGCCGCGCAGGGGCCTACCGTCGCCCGCCGTGAGTTCTGTCACCCAAATATCCAGCGCTTGCTCGCTCACCTTACGTTTCCCAGTGCTTCACTCCTCCTCGTTCTGTTGGATGCGCTCCAAGGCCGCGACACGTCGTAAACCCTCTGCGGTTGAACGTTGCCTAGCCAGTATGTATGGACTGTGGAGTGAGGTCCGTGGGCCAACTGTGCTGGTGTTTGCACGTTGCCGTTGTACTCGGTGCGCTCCTTGTCTAGACTCACAATGTAAATGTATGTATGTATGTTTGTCTTGGTCACATTGTGCTGCCTGGGTCGAAGGCTTGTATCAAAAAGACCCCGGTGTAATGAAATCGCCTTGCCCGCCCGCATTATGAGACTTATGGCTATTCACGCGTATACCATGCGCGTTGGGGTCCACGCAATGCATCCACAGTCTCCACCCACTGTGCGTGCGCAGGAGGGTGTGGCGTTCGCGAGAGGTAACAATGTGTGCGGAGGCGACGCTAAGGGCGCGGGGAGATACTCGCAATGTGGTCAAGGTCGCTGCGTGCTGTGTGTGCGAGAGCCGGCGTGGCGGGCGCGAGAGTCGGCGCGGTGTTCGCAAGAGTCGGTGTGGCGGGCGTGAGAGTCGTCGCGGTGTGCGCGAGAGTCGGCGCGGTGTGCGTGAGAGTTGGCGCGGTGTGCACGAGAGTTGGCGCGGTGTGCACGAGAGTCGACGATGAGGTGAAGCAGTGGCGGCGGTCGTGCACGCTGAGGTACACGCGATGTGGTCGAGGTCGCTGCATACGGTGTGCGCGAGAGTCAGCGTGGTGTGCGTGAAAGTCAGCGCAGTGTGTGCGAGAGTCGGCGATGATGTACGTAGTGGCGACGAGGCGCATACCGAGGTGCGCGCGATGTGTGGCCAAGGTTACTATGTACAGTGTGCGCGGGTTGGCTCAAAGTGGGTGCAATGTTTCGCACACCAAGGGCGAGTCAGAGTCAATATCCCTTTTGCGAGACAGTCATGTTGACGTGAACGCTATACATCTGAAACAGTTGCACATACTATCAACAGCTGTAGCTGTCCCACTACGCCCGCATTGTCATCAGGAGCACCAAGGCAGTCATCCGGCAGCGGAACTCCGAGAGCTGCTGCTCAGTCAAACCTACACCGTCGTAACCCTGCAGTAAGGCCGCAATGCAGGCCAGAACCCACACACCGCAATCGACAGCATTGGTCTGCAACGGTCGTGTCTAGCAGATATAGTCAATTCGGTCGCACTTGTGCTGTCAGGCTTGGAGGCGGGCTCACTGCGAGAGGATATGTCACCCATGCATCCCGTTCGAGGTCCGCCACGGCATGCCCATGTTCCTCGGCTATGCGGTGTAATCTGTAGACCATCTTGTAGACGTCCTATCCCGTTGAAACAGTCGCAGTGAGTGGCGCGTACGTCCTGCAGTGAGCCGCGAACATACTTTGACATCGGCTTCCCAGGTAGATTGCGACGCGAAGCTATCGAAGTAGGCAATTTGTTGCGGGTCTTTATGTGGGTAAACCACTGCTAGAGTCCAATGGGCCGCCGGGGAGAGTCGGTGAATGGGTACAATCCAATAGTGCCTCTCCCAGTACTTCGTCCTGCTGGTGTCCCTCCAAACGGAGTCATCATCAGCGTCAGCTCGATGAAGAGACATCAGTCGTGTCGATAGGATGGCGGGACGGCGGTTGATTGGGATTGCGTAGTAGCGTAGAAGCGCTTCGGCACCACTGTTGATGCAGTCGTCACTCAGCATCGCCTGCGGTTGCCTCAGGCGGTCGAGGTCGTTGGGCGGGAAAATGAACCTGGTGGGGTATTCTGGTGTGGGTTGTAAGACGCGTGTACCGAGGTCAGGAGCCGATTCCGACGAGAGCGGCGGGAGCGGTATGTCCGTCGCAAGAACAGGCTCATACTATGGTGTCCGTGATCAGTATTAGGCATGTTAGACATCAGGGACATGGTGAACGTACAGGATGCTCGTCAGAGAACATGAGGGTACGTTGAATCATCTCGACGTCGGGGAAGTCGTGGCGGGGCGAGGAGGGAGACTCTACTATGACCACAGAATCCAATAAGTAGTCCTCGATATCACTTTCGTCGAGGGAGAGAAGCTCGTCCAAGGTGTCATGTGCTATGACCACCTCCTCGTCTGCGTCATTCCCCTCCGACGTTTGCGCGCCGGGCTCCGGGGCGCCATCCTCAGATGGAACGCAAACCCACTTGATGGGCGCCGCAGCAATCGCTCCCGTGAGACGGTCCGCGATGCGGACAGCTTCTTCGGTCCGAGACTGAAATCTGTGAGCGGAGACAAGAGGGGTCCTCCAGCGCATTTGTAGCAATAGTAGCTCTTCTTTTTTCTGCAGAAGTAGGAAGGCGATAACGGAGACTTCCGCCTTATCAGCTACTACGAAATGTTGCGGAGAGGAAGTGTATATCTCACATTTTGGCAAACGCAGTGCAAGCTCAACCGCGGCTAGTTCTCTTCCATACCAGCGACAGAGGTTGTCCGCCTCATCTCCGAGACGTCGGCGTTCCTCCAGACACCGATCCAATGTGAGCATAGCCCGGATGCCGTTCCGGACGGTAGAATCCTGCAACCATCTCGGTACGGCTGTCGGGGATGGCGTTATCCAGACGTCGGCAAGAAGGCTGGAGTCGTCCCGCAGAATGGCAAGCTCGGTGGGCAAAGGCTGCGGCAATGGGAGGTTCCATTCTGCTTGGTGCATAGTCGCCAATTGGTCGCAGTAGCCGTTGAATTTTCTGATCGCGGCCGTGAGTGCTGGCGTGCGTCGTGTAATGGCTTTCTGTGTCTGCTGATGTAGCTTTGTACCTAAAGCAAAGTCAGATGCATGTGGGGAGTCCCTGCAAGCTGATACACACCGAGCGGCTGGTCACGTCCTCCGGCAGCGCGACTCAACTTGTCCCATTCGAAGAAGCTCCCTATGGCCCGCTTACGAATGTTGATCTTCAGGTCGCGCGCCATGAGCAGTACTTGCACAAAGTTCAACGGCAGCCCCTTGAGCTCCGGAAACTCCTGGGGTACGTTCAGCGATGCATAGAGTCCTTCGACCTTCTGGACTGCGCGGGCATGACTACGCTTCAGGCTGGCAACGTATTCGTGTGCGATCGGATGCTCGTCGCCAGCTTCGATGCTGCTCTGTAACCGCACTAGGGATGTCTCTACTGTGGTTAGCTCGGCTTGGAGGTTTAAGACCGAATCCAGCTCCTTCCTGAGGCGTGCAGGAGCGTCTGACAATAGCGTTGGGTCAGCGCAGTGATTGTCCGAAGATGGGCAATCTCGTCTTTACGTTTCCTGAGGGACAGCTGAGCTGTCCGCTGTGCCTCCCATTGTTTACGTAGCTCGTCCTTGCCAATGTCGAGGCTCGCAAGTTCCTGCGTGGCTGCTAGGGTACGGGCCTCCACCCCGTTCTTCAAACGGCCCCGTATCCAGATACCCAAGTCCTCGCGCACTGCGCGGTTCATCGCATCTGCGTGACGGTCTAAAAGCCAAATCCTGCGCTTCCTCTGTGAATCACTTAGACCACGATGACTTCCAATTCAAATATCGAAACGTCGCACCGCAGATGAGCGCGTCACCCCTATCAGCTTTCGGAACTTGGACCAGACGCGCTCGGTCCCTTCCCCCTCTGATAGTCCGAGGCCTTCTCGGAGGCGAGGGTTGTAGACGAGCTGACATGCCCATTGGTGGCCGTAGGCATGCATGACCGAAGTCGCGAACAAGAGGCGTTTGACGATACTATCTGGGAAGAGGCCGTACTATTGGAGTATGCTCAGTTGTTCATGCATCAGCGGAGAACAATAAACCCCTCACCAGTTGAACACTTCGGTCCAATACACAGCCGATGTCGTAGAACGCTGCCACGGTCGCTGCATCGGGCAGATGTTCGAACAGTTTGTCGAGGAGGGCGACTGCGTACTTCTGTTGTTCACCTGGCGTGTCTATGTTGGCGAGGAATAGGACGACATCGTGCCTGCAGACGAGCGCCATGAGTCCAGTGTCGTCGAACTTCTTGCCATGTGTTTTCTCTTTCTTCTCGTCGGCAGCGTCGTATGACTTCTCACACTCGTCGAGGGCTGCCTCGGGGACTTGACTCTCATAAGATCGCGCAGGCTTCTTGCGTGCCGCTGTGATGCGGACCCCCGCCGCGTCGACTTCATCTTTCGGAACGAAATACTTGGGCTCATAGAACCAAGGACTCTCGCCGGCGGAAGCGTTGTGACGCTGGCTGAAAGTGGCGTCGAGGGCTACATGGACATCGCCGCCATCTCTGCCACGTAGTGTAAGCTCAGAGTCTGTGCACCCGCAGGAAACGTGCCTTGAATAGGTTCTCCCGAACCGCACACCTCCGAAGCATGCAGCACATCGCTTCTGCAGGAGACGAGAGCAGCTCCCAGATATCAAGGACGATCTAGTTGTCTCCTTAGTCGTCTCCTTGTTGGCGTCCGGGGAGGTCGTTGTAGAGCTATCACAGGGACTATTACTAAGAGCAGCATGGAGGACATCTACTAGTGTCGGGGTACACACGTACCTAGTGGATGTGCATCCGCTAGACTCGAGCGGACGACTGTTTCGATCTTGAATTGTGGCGCCCTTGGGACCTTGCTGGTCCGATGCGATGGACAGTTGATCGTTTGGAGAACTATCGCGAGACACAGTAAGTCTTATGCACTGAGATAGTAACATACAGATGACATAGGAGCAGACGTTCGAGTCAATGTGGTGAGAAGCAACCGGACGAACATCGGAGCAAAGGTCGGCATGGTTGTCTGGAAGAATGCATGCGGAAACGGCGGGAGGGACATAGCAGCCGATGGTTGTGAGGAGGCCGATGTAACCTTATGTGTCAACGTTGGGATGCAACTCCATGCGGAGGTCGGGATGCATCTCCATGCGGAGGTCTGGATGAATCTCCGCGCGGAGGTCGGGATGAAGCTCCGCGCAGAGGTCGGGATAAAGCTCCGCGCAGAGGTCGGGATAAAGCTCCACGCAGAGGTCGGAATGTACTTTCGTTCGGAGTGAGGCATGCATGTCTGTGGGATCGAGGTATGGTTCTCCAAGCGGACGTCCACTCACAGTTCTGCTATGCGGTACCGCGAGGAATCTGCAGACGGGTTGTTATTCACGTTCGTCGCGACATCCCCATGGCCGTGCACGAGATGCTCTGATCGTTTGTGTTAATGTTCAAGGATCCTGGGGGTACGTTAGGAGGTGATGCATGTGAGTACGCAGGAGTGTCCGACACCCAGATACTCACCGACCACCAGCAATGCCCGAGCGGCAAATGATGTCGTTACACATGCGAAGCACGCAAGACGTTTTAGCGACAACGAGTTGTTTTCGTAGGATGGACATCAAGGACGTTACTCACCGATATACTCGTCTCTGGCATGCCCTACTATTGTTGCACCCGACGGGAGCTGTACAGAGGCGACGTCTTCGATGGCATGCACCTTCTTGGAGAGAGTTAATGTGAGGATAGCATTTAGCCTGAGGGTTGCACGAGACCATACCTGATTTGCCGAGTATATGAACTCAAGGCACTCATCGAGGGCGTTCTCGACCATCAACTCGGGGCGACTCCGGAGCTGATCATACCACTGAACCGCATGTCCTATTCCACGCCGGAACGGATCCTGAATGGGTTCGCCCTGCCAAGGAATGTTCATTTTAGTACCCAGGGGATGGCGCATTGCATACATACTTGCTCATTCAGAATCGGAAACCCTCGACGAACATACATTGTCTTCAAGGCGCCAGCGAGCGCCGTGATTGCGTCCGCAGAGCGCTCGAAAAGAGCGGAGTAGAAATCGAGCAAGTCTATTGAGATGGCCATGCGGGGGGCAGAGGGGGAGGCGGGAAATAGACCGTTCTGAACCAGAACTTGAGATATACAAGAGCAAGCACAGTATTGCACCGGAGCGGACAAAAGATCTGACAGGTAGCGGTCATCGGTGTGAAGTGTGCCGGGCCATAACCATCTCGTACTCACAATCGAAGTACAAACACAGTATGGTCGATTCCTTCACAATGCACTTGCCGGATGGACAAGAGTGCTCAGTTTGTTTGAAGCCTGACTGTCCCATACGTCCCTGGACCGCCTGCATGTAACCGAGGTATGCGGGGACTAGGCTCGGGATGAGGGCCAGCCAAGAGCCGTAAAGCTTTTGAGAATCGTCGTCCGGCTGTATCCGCCGCATAGGCAAAGTTTCGGCGGCCGTTGTGGGAGGGAGGTCGGATGGTGTCGAGAGTGTATCATGTTCAGCTTGAGCCATGCCCTCGACGGCCGGCGGTTCCAGGTCGGCCATCTCCACGTCTACATCCATCGGCTCCTCGCACGGCCCCTCAGGACCCTTCATTGCTTCCAGATCCTGCAGCTGGCGTAGCTCCTCCTCTAAGAGGCGCTGGCGTAGAACCGCATCAGGACGGGATACGATAGTAGCATCTTTGCGTGGTGGGCGGCGCTTCTTGGGCGTCGCAAACTGTGCTCCTACGGGTTGGTCTGAACGATGGGGCGGTCGCGGAGGAGGAGTACTCGGAGGAGGTAAAATATGTGAATCGTTGATCATCTCGTTACGGTTCGCGGTCGCTGCGAAGCGGCTACCAGGGTATCAAGCCTAAGTACACAAAATAGGCGCCAGATGTAAGATACATCGACCTCCAGGTTTGGTTGTTCAGTCTCTATAAGTTTGGCGGACATTCTACCTGACCTACGAATTGCCATCCGCTACGATATCTACGATCCTGCGCCCGATCGCAGCCGTCTAATAATAGAATCCAGAGCGAACATCCGGCCGGAGCGAGTCTTTCAGAGCAAATTCCCACGAGCCATCAACTGGTCCGAGAGACCCGCCCTAGACCTGCCCTAGGTGGCCAGTTTACTGAGGTCACTTTCCTGATGGCAGGGCTGGACGTCCTTTGTATAAAGTGCAACGTTCGGGATGCTGCTATGTGTCGCTACATTCACTGCATAATGTGAAAAGTAGCACAACGCGGCGACGTCAGTCTCGTAGAGATAGGATAAGATCGCACCATCCGTAGACACCATAGAACGAAGATAGAACACTGTGCTACTCGGGGCAGGCAATGTCTGGCAGTAGCCTCGCGATTTCCAATATACCAGATTGAGCTTCGTGTGGCGCGGTAGGGTAGCGCACCAAGAACAGGTCGCGCGTGGCCCACCGCACATGCGTAGCACGCGGGTCGCGCGACACCACGGCGCTCGCGCGTGCTGCGTGCGCTACGCCAGGTAGCGGCCTTCGACTCGCCTGTCTACGTCTCTCATCTACATGTGCTACCGCGGACTGTCTGTGCTAGTTGATGCGCCTCGACGTCTCATTCCAGAACTCTTCGATGTCTCTGCGCATAAAAGGGCCCCTCTCTGGGGCTCGTCCGAGTAATAATTCTGCGTTTTGCTCTTGACAGTCTGGTCTGCTCAACCCGCCATGTCTCGTCACTCAAGCATCTCTCGCCGCCGTACCTTCCCCTGGGCTCAAGCCCCTTGGCGCACACCTATACCGCAACGTCCATGCGACCTCGCTCGCGCCCGTTCGAAACGAACTGCACGCATGACCCGGGAGCCCGCTAGCCCAGGCGAGCGCCTTCTTACCGCTCTGCGGGAAGGCACTGGTAATGGAGACGCGCCGGGCCAAACGGATGGCGAGGAGATTCATGATAATGTGCACATCGACATCTTCGTTGAGGAGCAACCGGTACGTTCGATTCGTATGGATAACCTATCCGCTTTACATTGATCCGAACCGCAGGGAGCCGTCGATGGCGGGTTCCAAGATTTATCCACATACAAGCTTAAGCTACGCCTCGAGCCGGTCCTCTATATAAGGTCGCTCGTGGTTATTGTCGAAGAATGCAACTGTTATCCAGAGGACGTGAATGCGCCGTTTTGGCTCCGGTATTTCGATTGCGGCAACAGGCGCTCCCTGCGCACAACACGAACATACATGTGGCTTCAAGAGCATGTTCGAGCCGTCTCTCCGCCAACGTTGAAGAAGGCGATGTTCATGCCAGAGGCATGGGCCGAAGTCAAGGAGTACCTTGACCGCATCGAGGTAAGTCCCTGGCTTCATACCTTGCTGGCTGTTGCTCACAAAGTCATAGGCCATAAGAGCATATGGTAGGATGACGAGTGCCGCGGCCGCGCGCAGAGCAATCTCACGGCCCCAGCCCCGACCTCGTTTCGTAGGAAGAGCTGTGGGGATGCTCACAGCAGCGTTCGAGGGGTTAGCTGTGTCTGAGAAGGAGGGGGATGTGGATGCCATCAGAGATGGGTTCGACCATATGTGCATTGATTCCAGCCTGTAGTCCAAAGTAGCCTGTGTAATTCAGCTGCTATGCTTGACCCTAGTGATCGAAGCCATGAAATCCGTCTATCCAGGTGCGCCGTGAACCAGCGTGAACCGGGTCACATCGCGGGCGCTTGAGGGTCACCACGGGCGTTTACCTTTCCCCCCTCCCCCGACTCCATACAGGGTCAACAGATGACTTTAAACCTTCGGGACCTATTGTAGAGCGGGGATAAGTAGGGTTATATAACACTTTCAAGCAGATTATGTGCCGGCTCAGTCACTGGGACGCGGTCGATAATTCAACGTGACAGCGGTTAGTTGAGATCTCTGTGACTTACGGTGACACACTGCGGGCGCTTCGCCCGACGGATAGCACAACGGCGCGACGTTTGGCTACTGGAGTGGCCTCGGAAGGACGATCACCAGTGTATGAATGACCGAATCAACTTGTTTATCAACCTCCACGACGCTTGGACGTGCTCGAACTTCTTGACCGTCTCTCACATTCTATCGTGACCCGACGCTGCTGTCCGCCCTTAGTCGAGATCCCTCTATCCGAGTCTGCCGGGCGCCGTGTACTAACAGCTACAGTGAGTGGCTATCCGGGCGTAGTCTAGTTTCTGCGGGTGCAAATCTCTATCCACGCTCTGTCAATCTGTCCGTACCGGAGCAATCTGGATGCGATCTAAGGTGAGCGAAAGATAGCCACACCGCACGACCGTGGAAGCCCGCTCACAGGAAACAATCAGTCTATCAAGGGCGACGTCCCTTGTTATTGTAGCGAGTGCGAGGGCGAGTGGGTCCCTCCCTCAACGCGAGACAGTCACCACAGGAAGAAACACCGCCGACTGTCTACACTACCGTTGAAGGACAAGGGGCAGAAGGAGAGAAGAAAAGCCGTCCGCAGATATTCCAGCGCTTGTACGAGCACCGGCTGCGGTCACGGCGAGGCACTCAGCAGCGTAGTATGTGCTACTAGAACTATTCATTTTTGAGGAGATAGTGCTCACACGAGTTCTGTAGTCAGAATCATGGGTGGCTTCGACCCAGGCCAAAGCCACGGACAGTGGACTGGGACCGGAAGCCCTGTCGGCAGACGTAAATTCTTCCTACGCCAGTGCAATTCCAGCATATCTCTGGGGGCTAACACGCCCGCGACATGAGGACGTCAGTGGAGTCGTCTCAATGAACCCAATAGCATCCGGCGGTGTGCGGGCTGCGGCTACTTCGGACGAGTCGCTTCATGAGGAGGAATGGCTTACCCTGCCGGCTGAGACTCGACCTTCTGGTAAGTATTCATCTACGTAGTAAACTCGAGTTCTGACTTCTGACGCTCGGATAGATAGCCAAGAAGAAATCTGCGAAGACGACTGGGAAGACAAGGTTGAGCCTGGCAACTCACCTGAGCCGCCGGTCCTGCAATCCCCATCTGCGCCTACGCCTCCCTATCTAGCGGCAACGTCACTTGTGACACCTTCTTTCCCTCTAGCTGAACCGCCTCGTGTCCTCACCCCAGAGGTTCCGATTCCACTCAAAGCCGATGCTATGGCCCGCCTCGAAGAGTCTAGAGGGACGGCATTGGAGACTTGTCGCCCCGGAACTCCTCCCGCAGCTTCCAGACCGCTCACCCTTCATGCTTGGCATCCCTCCGTATTGCTGGCTATGCTCCTCGCCGCCTGGCTACATATAATCGCGCACCTCCCTTTCCGATTCTGCAACGTCCTTCTGAGTGTCATAGGCCTCATACTAGCTGAAGCCGGCCAAGGCTCTCTCGTTCCAGCCCTCCGTACATCCTTGTCTGGCTGTCTCTCTATTTTGCGTCTTGAGCCGTCATTCAAAACATATACCACCTGTACGCAGTGCTACTACATCGAACCTCACCGCACTTCTCTTGGAGCTGGGAACTGGCGGGATGCATGCCCTGAATGCGGCCATCCACTCTATCGGGACGAGTCTCCTCCCGAGCCTTCACCAGGCAAGGTTCGGAAGCGTAGCAGGAAAAAGGACAGGACACCAAAGCTGTGCACGCCATTCAAGTCTATCGAGGAACAGCTCGCGGACTTGCTCCTCCTTCCGGGAATGGAAGATGCACTGTTGGGCTGGCGACGATGGTCACGTCTCTCCGGCTGGCTGTTCGACTTCTTTGATGGACTCATCGCAAGATCTCTCCTCGGGTATGATGGACTCCCGTTCTTCCGCTTTGACCTCAAAGACGATCCGGATGGAGAGATACGAATAGCCGTCGCATTGTGTTTGGATTGGTATGTAATAGCTGACACATCCGGTTCAGATAGACACTGATATGTGTGAACACTTGCTCTTAGGTTTTCCTATCTGCGTAGCCTCATCTCTCCTTCGCACACATCATGCCCGATGTCTATCTGCATCCTGAACCTCCCTGCGCATCTTCGGTACGTTGTACGATCTGCGGGCGCTCGATATCAGTTTTTGAACGAATACCTCTCTTCAGGTTTCGTGCTAGTAATCTCCTTCTAACCATGATCATTCCTGGGCCCAAGGAGACCGATCCAGACCAGACTCAGAAGTTCCTGGGAGTGTTGGTTGACGAGCTGATTCGTCTATGGCGAGATGGCGTCGTACTCCCCACCCATCATCATCCTGAAGGGCGCCGTGTAAGGGTGATACTAGCCGGTGTATTTTGCGACAAACCAGCAGCACACAAAGTCGGAGGATATGGATCCCATAGCCATACATTTTTCTGCACACGCGATTGGATCACCCAGTTATTCAAGGCCGTCAGAGCCGCTTTCACGCCAGGAGGTACGCTCCGTGCTACATGTCCCGACATGAGGTGTTTACCATGCTTATGGTCAACGTTTAGGCTTCGTCCCTCGTACAGATGCACAGCACCGCTTCCTCATGAACGAATACCTCCAGCAGGCAACGAAGAAGGGAAAGGACGACTATGCTAGTCTCTATGCCACCCGGTGGTCCGAGCTAGCCCGACTGCCCTATTTTGATATGTGCAGGATGATCGTCATCGATCCGATGCATAATCTGTTTCTCGGTAAGTGTCGATTACCCTTCATAACATGTACAAGTGTCTAATCTTTGGCGTGTAGGGCTTGTCAAGTCTCATTTCTATCATATATGGGTACAGCTTCGGATATTCCGGAAAAGCAAGGAGATCCGGCGCATGCACGAGATTCTGAGTCAGGTATGTGGTACATCATCAACTGCCTGTGTTCATCGCACATCTGACTCGCTCTACTGATCTGCGTACAGCTCAACCTCCCGTCCCGATTGGGACGCCTTCCTCGCCTTGTCGGTGAACCGGCAGGTGGATCGCTTACGGCCGATCAGTGGCTCAATCTAGCCACAGTCGTCGCCCCGTTAGCTGTGAGTACCTACTCCATGACAGTCGGGCTGCAAACTATAGCAATCTCTTTACAGCTGCCGGAGTTATGGGACTGTTGCAGCCAGGAAGACAAGGACGAGTTCATCCGCCGTCGACAACAGCTCATCCACAAGAAGGTCATCGCGTGTCGTGAATCAAAGGCACGCGTACGTCGGCGAGATCGAGCCAAAAAGGCGCTACCAGTCAGGCCTATGGCAAGGCCTCACAGTACGAAGGGGAACATCCGGGAGGAGAGACTCGATCAGTCATCGGTATGGGGCTCGTCATAATCCAGTACGCTACTTGTGAACTTGCTGATAGCCTGCCTCCAGCAGACCCGACCCCAACTGCGTCAATCAGATCGAGCCCGTAGGCCCACCGAAAAGGCGAAGGTACACTACGTGCAGGCCTTCCACTTTGAGTGCATACTCGACGCCTGATGTGCATTGCTCAGGATCTTGTACTGGAATCTGATGACGACGGTGCCATCGATATCAGCGACAATGATGCATGGATTGATGACCCCGATGACAACGATGACAGCTCTTCCCCAACAAACTTACACTCAGCGGACCTCAGCAACTTCCTCAAGCTCTGTGCGGCGTTGCGGTTATTCCTATCGGACAAGATCAGCAACACGCAGTTATCCGAAGCCGACAAGCTCATCCGCGAGTACTGCATCGAACTTGTAGAGGTGAGCAATATTTCCGCCTCGCCTCCATACTATCTAGTTCACCGCTGAGACCTCTTCCGTTGGCAGCTTTACGGCGAAGACGTCATAAGGCCAAATCATCACTACGCCACACATACAGCTGAGTTTATTCGTGATTATGGCCCTATGCGCGAGTTTTGGACTTTCCTGTTTGAACGCTTGAACAAGCTACTGAAGGCGTACAAGACGAGTAATCACAATGGTGGCGAAGTCGAGTGTACCTTCTTCAGGGAGTTTCACCGGATGATACAGTTACAACGACTGGTACGCGCTGAGCCGTCCCTGTCCTCGTTCTGTAGCTATCTAACGGTGACGTCTCTATCATTCTTAGCTTACTGTAGGCATGTCGTTCGACCCAACATCAAGTATACATATGGGCTTCCGCGCTCTGCAAGACGCCTCCCTAGATCACCGCGGGACACTACAGCAGCTCGCGAACGAACTGGATGATACCCATCGTGACGGTCAGTTCCACTGCGTTTGGATTGGTGTCTCTTCGGCACTGAGCATATGGCATTCAGATGGTGTTACCCTGGAACTCAGCCCTCGTTTCTCGACTGAGCCTATGGATCACGATGTTTACTACACCTTGCTTGAGGTCCTACGTGCTCGATATCCCTCAAAACGATTCCATACGGACATCGCCCTGGGTGTCCCAGACTCAAGCAGCTTGCTCACAAACAGGGCCACCTTCTTTGACTACGCTGTCGTTGCGGGTCAGCGCTACCCAGCATCCGCTCGCGCCTCCTCACAGACAAACTCACTAGCCATGGTGCGCGTGTCGGAAGCGGGCCGCCTTGCGGTCGGCGAGGTGAGACACATCATCATGTACGAAACATATGGTGTCCCAAGGCAGTTCTTCGCCTTTGTCCGCTGGTTCCGCCCGGCAAGGTGCACCTTTGAAGGCACTCCATGGCATGCAGTGTGAGTCGATCTGGCACCATCCGATGAATTCTGGCGATGTACTCGTATACTGACTTGACCACTAGACCCAGTGTATTTTGCCTTCAGTTGTGGGACGCAGACTCCTTCATAGCCCCTGCGCAAGAGCCGTCACCTGCCCCCCAACTTGTTCCTTTGAGTGACCTTATCTCCCCAGTAGCATGCTACAAGACGAAACTCCACGGGATGGCCGTCCAGATCACCATGCCTTTACGCCGCGAGGTAAGTCTATTCTGATACATTGAGTACTTGCAATTGCTCATATACTGGGGCCGCTGCTAGCCTGTCCTTTGATAGATGTAATACCATTTGATTTGACCCCACCGCACCGCCTGCCATGTACATGCGTACAGGATTGACCGACGCCTAGCACCGAAAGATGCAAGCCCTCAATCTGCTCCCTCGCCCTCGTCCTCCGTGTCCGCCAAAAAACCTTGCTCTTCCTCCGGAACAAGACTTTCGGGGATGTCTAGCGTCATGACCGTGAATGAGGCCGGACATGCAGGTGCATTGGCGAATTTGCTTGCATACTCCGGGTGCGTTTTCCTCCACTTCCTGCTCAGACACTCACGGTAGATCGGGACTCCGTGCCTTTTGTGCGGCATCAGTTGGGCGTTTGCGGGAGGCCCATGAAATCGCTCAGCCCGGTGAGCACTAGAGCTAGTGTTCGCGTTGAGCTGCCCATTCCTGACCGCCGCAATGACTTGCTCAAGGTAAGCCTTTTGTTCGCTCTCAGACAACTCTGACTCTGACGTCGAGTCATCCGAGTCAACATGGGATGGCAGGTCCGAGTTGCTCGAGTTCTCAGACTCGTAGACCTGACGGTAGAGGGCGAAGACTGCGAGCGCAATATACATGAGATTGATCTAGAGAGCGCAGGTGAGCTGCCAATCTATAGTGCTCCATCAGTAGTAGTAGCTTCACTTACTTTGCGTGATCGCCACGCTGCGTGACGGCGTTCGAGCGCATTACGCCCAGCTCCTTGCTCGCTACGGACTCGTTCACGCTCAGCATGGCCTGCACGTCCATCTGAGCTGCACTCGTCGCTTTGCCATGGAGGGTGAATCAACCGCTGCACACCCACGGTGCGAGTCTTTCCAAACGCCTTCCGGAAGCCTTTGACGCCTTTGCGAAGGAAGTCGGCCTTCTAACAGCATGCAAATTTCTCTGTGGGTCATCAAGACGTGCGTGTGTGGCTGGGAAGTCTACATACCCTCTGACGTCGTGAGCCATGCTTATCATTCGCGTGTTTCTTGCGCAATTTCTTACGGCCTTGCTCATCCTTACGGTACTTGTACTGCCGACGCAGCTGTCTGAAGTATGTCAAAGCAGCACGTTGGATCAGGTCGGTATCCTCAGCGTGCTCAGGCTTGAGCTGGTACTCTCGAGCTGCGAATTAGTGGACCCAGGTTAGCTCGGTATCTATGTTGTGATCAACCGGTATACTCACCGCCGTTCTGCTGAACCAGATCAACGACTGCAGAGATGAAGTCAACATTGACTCCCTCATCGACGGACAAGTTCCAGTCCGGGTTCCATAGTGGTGCGCCATCGGGATCTGTACGTCGGCTTGCCCTAGGTGCCAATGGATCTGGCAGTTTATAGTATGGCTTGAGCCTCGGGTCAGAGGATGTCGTCTTCATGCGGCATCCCATGAGCCGGCGCATGGCTACATGTGCAGCACGCTTCATAGTCAAGTTACAGTGAGTCATCCTCTTGCGCAGAAGGCGAACAGGGTTCTTACAGTCACATCCCTAGGAACTTTGCGACACTTCTTCTCACGCTCATCTGCAACACTAGCTGATGACTGGTGCTTTGACAGAAGCTGTTGGACCACGCGCTCCGCACAGATCTCGACAGCCTTTGCAGCGAGCTGCTGTATAGCGTCATTGGCGATGGTAGTGACCATTTCTTGCATGACCTCCTTGGCCACAGCTCTGATCTCCTCGCGCTCCATAGACACCACGGGGTAACCTGATACACAGCCGTCAGGAAGACATGTGAGTCGCCTGTGTACGCATTGTGAAAATCGAAGATCACTTACCTGGAGTGTCCATCATTATGGGTGGTCGCATGGCCCGTGGCAAGGATGGTCCTCCTCCTGGTGTTGGCATCGAGCCTTGAAACGGGCCATGGTCAGACTGGACAGCCTGAGCTTGCGGGCCTGATACAAATGGACCGCCAAAGATCGGCTCCTGGCCTGCTGAGCGATCTAGGAGCAAATATCAAGGTAAGCTTCTACCATAACGCCTCCTCAAAGGCATCCTTCTGACTTACAGGTTGCTACCCTGAGACCGTTTTGAATGGCAGGCTGTCCAAGGTGGTACCCAGGCGCGAGGGACGGCATGCCATTCACATGGCCTCCGAACATCCCACTGGTCGGCATCTCGAGACCTGGTGAGTGACGGAAAGCCCCGGGTAGGTCCTGGGGTCCACTGGTGCTAATATACGGTGCGCTCCACTGATTACCAACCGCGCATTGCATCGAAGATGGGTCAGAGATCGTCTGAGTGTCCTTCGTAGGTGAGTGACTCGCACAAACCAGACACTGAGCCAATCATGTGCTCACCTGAGACGATGTGGGACCTACTTCATGCACTGGCAACAAATCTCCCTCACTAGTGCCAGCTTGAACGGCGCTGTTGGGAATCGAGCGTGCCAGGGGAGACGCTACTGGTACAAACCCCCGACTACCGTGGTGTCCGTGACGGCCGACATTCGGAGGCGAGGTGTGAGTGAAATTGAGAGGTAAGTCATCATGAGAAGACATGATATGGAGTACGATGCTTTTCTGCCTTGCAGCTTCCCCTCACTCTTATACTGCCGCACCGGCGGCGAATGGAGGCTCCCGAGCACAAAAATAATCTATATCCCTAATCTACTCCCTCAGTTGACTCTATGCGCACCCGACCTCCAGATCGACGTCAGAGGCAAGATCAATTGTACAATGTCGCAAGTCTTGTGGAAACGCAGCTCGCTCCGACGCCGGCGCCGACTACCACCGACCAGAACAGTCGGCAGCCCCAACTTGTGTGGTGCCGAGGTCCATCACTGTACTGGCTCGCAGTTGCCGATGGTAGATTCATGTCGGGCTCAATGGACAGTAGATAGACGTTGTTGTACAGTATCCTGTTGTATACATAGACCCTGGAAATGCGCAATAATAGCTATGGGCAGACGGATAGCGAAGCACGCGGGGAGCCGGACAGGGAACGGGCGGTGGCGCTTGATGACACCGAGTGATGTCATGCTTCCGAATCGAACGATGGCGCTACCACTTGTCTACGCTAAGCAGCACACAACCTAGTAAGCTAAGTCGGCGAAAGATCGCCGCCGTATCTCAATGTTCCGAGTTGACGCAGACATCCATCGCCTCCGAGAGCTATTTCTCGTCGCCACCTGTGCTGCGGGTTCCGGTCTGTAATCGTTCAACATAGCCACCGCGTGCGGCATGGCGCAGCTCACAGGGTGCTATTTCGGTGTATTTCCCGCATCCGAATAGTCGCCCTTACGGCTATTCGACCTAGCACAAGCGTTACTAGCCCTTGCGCACGCGTCATAGAACGGGGGGTATCACCCACATTCTAACTTTCACATTACGCAGTGATTCCCATAAAGCCTCACTTCTGGTCGTCCTCACAAGGAACGACCCAGGAACTTCCCCTTGAAGTTCGTCTTAGCCAGCATACTCTAGCCGCTAGTCCATATACATAACTGTCGCCATCTAAGTGCCTTATAATCCTACCTGTCCGCGTCCTCCAGCACATATAGCGTCAACGAGCCAACGATCACATGATATCTACGAATCGCGACAGCGTGCAGGGTGAGCCTTGCGTACTGGCCCCGATCTTCTATAAGCCGCTCACGGTCCTGCAATGATGGTGGCCGACATGGTGTAGGAGCTTCCAGCTCTCCCAACCCAAGAAAGTATACGGATGAGACACAACGCGCATTGCGCCACTGCCGGGGAGTCGACTTAGCGGTAAGGATGCATTTGTTTCCTGGAGTACGATATCGAAGTCTTGACTTTTTCATTACTCCAGTGCCGCAATTGTCGGAACTCTAAGAAGAGATGCGACCGCGGAGAACCATGTGAACGGTGTGTTCGCGAAGATATCGCCGATACTTGCGTTAGAGAGAAGAGGAAACCACGAAAGCCCCGTAAGAGGCGTCACGCAAATGGCATTTCGAATCTGGGGGCACATACAGGTGGCTCGATCGCTTCGAGTGGTCAGTTTCCCAACGCGTTACCGTGTGCACTACGTTCTGACGGATCGACGCACAGTCACCGACATGCAATACCCCTCCGCCTGCGCGCCGCTGTACCCGCTAGAGCACCTCCCCGTACCGCCCGTCCGGGTGACTGAAGCGGCGGTAGTGCCAAACGCAACGACCTATCCTCCAAGTCTTGACGCATTCTATCAAGCCCCCTTTCCGCCCACTAGCATCCTCGCCAACCCTATCGATTTTGCCACTCTGAATCCTGGTGCTGACGGCAGCTTCATCGTTCCTCCCCATCACGCCACTCCTTCCCATCTCGGAGGCGGTACGAACCTCGACAACTTCCCGGGGCTTTGGCCAGTCGTCTATTCGCCGCGTCCTATGGACGGTTTCGGCCCTTGGCTGTCCCCTATGGTGTCATTCAATCAGCCTTCCCTGAGCGGACCGCCGGTTTGGGGAGGAATGCACCCCCTTCACCATGACGTGGGAGGAGGGGCCATGTTCACGCTCCCAACGGACGCAGGGGGCAGCGTGGCTAACGCACTCAGCACGGCGGATGGCTTGGCCGTCGGTGATGCCCCCTCCGCCTTTGGGGATGCCTACGGCTTGCACTCGTACCCCACCCATCAGCACTTTTGAACCACGTACCCATCCTTTGCTTGTCGGCACCCGTCCATATTCTCCGATTACCCTCTCGCTGCAATCGCTCTATTCCAGTCTGGTCTCTTGCTCTGAACCGCTTTCTATACAACCCCAGTAAATTCAGAAAACCGTCGTTCTCGCACTCTCTTGTCCGCACCGACCCTTTACATAAAACCCATAAGATGTAGACCCGAATCGATCTCTGCCTCTGGATGTATCTCTATGTCCTCTCCTGTACGAGCGCCGCCTTGGATTTATCGGTATATAACCTATGATAATCGGACGTACCCCTGACCGCAGCGAGAGGTTACGACCCGGGGGCGCAATCGCCACTCTCAAGGGCGGCAGGTTTGCAAGCTGTTCCCTTGCCTTCGATGGCCGAGAGCAGCAGCCGGACGCGCGCGGTGCATGCCCCGGACTTCCCCCCCCCCCCTCTTCCACTCGTATCCTGCCCTCCGGTGTCTCTCTTTTTCTCCCCTTCCGGTTACCGTCACTTACTCCGCTATCTATTTCCCCCCTAGCAGCACTCGGTGCCCTCCGCGGCCCGGACTTTGCTCCTTCACACTTCATTGCTTTAGTTACATACGATACAGAGCTGTAGTCTAGTACTGCCTACCATGGGGCGCGGCCCCGACATGGCAATTAAAGGAGTAGAAGAAGAAGAAGAAGAAGAACCTATGATAATTTGTTCTTCTGTCACGCACTCTGCCTAAGTACCAGAGCATCGTCGCGCCAATGCCTCAATGTGGCCCTGTTCTCTTGTATTGGATCACATAGCGGCGCCGACGTATCGCCCGGACACAAACTCGCACGCGTACGGAGCGCGTTGTAGAACGAGGACGCGCAAGGATATCCATCGAGACTGCGTTGTTCTCTCAACTGGCATTGAGGGCTCGGTCAGTTCGAGAAGTACAGTAGCTCATGTGCCACGACCTTGGGTCGTGGGTGGGGACGGAGTCGACATCCAGGTTGGAGGGATAGACAGCCCACTGGGCTTGCTAGTGCATTATTGCCAAACGTACAGTGTTCTGCATTGAGCAGTGCAGAGCGACCATAGCCGGTCCAGAGTCTTCAGCCGTGCGGCGCATATACTGCTGACGTAGGTAAAGCCCGACGCCCGGACACCGGTTACTAATCGGTGTCTAAACTGTTCTAACCGACGCCTCCTTGTGGACGCTTGTGGGTCCATCCCATAGCTTTGCGAGCGGATGATGAAGGTCGAACGCAAGTTCAACAACTCGACCGTCGACACCCATTGAACATCCATCGATACGTCGGCGTTCGGGAATAGGACACGCACATGTGTAACAGTCGGGTACGGCGAGAGCACACAGCGCCATCGCTGCGTCACTCGAAGCGCAAACGTCCAAATTCCGAGCCAGAGCGACACTGCATCTCACAAAACGGACAAGAACAAAGGTCATAAATACACATCCGCAACGCGCGTCGCTTAATTCGTCTGCGCCCCCACAGCCTGTTCGCCCGACGGCCGCGATCAGTGACTCGTTGCAGACGCACTGGCTCGACGAGCGGGGACTACGCACCAAACGCTTCAAGTGCTCCATGAACACCTGCAGGCTGACGTCGTCCGTGAAGATCGCCTGCCCGGCGCCCGCGCCCGCGGCAGTGCCGTACATGCTCGCGGACATGTGCGTTGTCGACGGGTTGAGCTTCGAGAGCAGGAAACGGGCCTGACTGCCACCCTGGTCGCAAACGATGTAACGTGGGATGGGGAACCGATCGGCAAGCAGTTCCTGCAAGTCGAGCGACGTCAGGATGATGCACTGCGATTTACGACGGATGGCGTACCTGGGCGTCCTGGACTGGCGCCTCGAGTAGTTCCTTGAAGTTCTCGTAGCCTTCTTGGTCCTGATAACCCGCCTTTCGCCACTGTGCGATCGTCTCGCCGTGGAAGATAAGGATGTGGAAGAAGGTATCGAGGAGGAGGATGACGTCAGGCTTGATGGAGATGCTGTCGAGGAGGACTGGTTGTGGAGGTGTATCGAACGTGTAAGACATGAGAGTGGGTTGGATCATGATCAATGAGTTGTTGACGTCTTCCTCGTTCAGCACATGGCTATTCACTCATTAGAACATACCCATCGCAAGAGCGAACACCGCCACGCACCGGTAGAATGCAGTCTCGTCTGGACTGTTGTTGAACACCTGTAGGAACTGACTGCGCCGGAGGTGGAACATAAACTGGGGATAGATGCTGAAGTTGTCCGTGAGACGGAAGCTCGTGGGGTCCTCCTTCCTGTAATCCGCGAACTTCTGGCACAGGCGGATGAGCATGCGGTCCAGCCAGCGCAACACATCGGGCGAGTCGTCGATCTCAGCCTTGAACACAGCTATGCGTGCCATGAGCACGGCAGCCGCTTCTTGGTCAAACGATGCCGCGATGGTCGGTGAGCCGGCCTCCGCGAAGTTACGTGCGATAGTTGTCACACGTAGCTTGTTCTTGCCGCTGGAGTGTTGATAGTGCGTAACGAATTGGATGAGCCCTCGCGAACCAGGCTGCAAGGGTTGGCCGGCAGGTGTGACGACTTCGAAGTAGACGCCAGCGGCGGTTCGTGGTACGATGGCGTTAACCTTCCACGCAGAGGTCTGACCGATACCAATCTCGGTCTCGCCAACACACGGAGACTTCTTGCCTGCCGAGATACCGTGGCCAATCATACCCGATACCTTCAGCTCCTTTGTGGTCTGGACGATGGAATAAGGACACGGCGTCGAACATACGATGTCGCTGAAACGCACCTGAACGTCGAACGTTGCGTTGAATCCCATCTCGAGGAAACCAGCAGCATCCTTGTTGAACATCCGAAGGAAGCTCTGCTTGAAGATAGAGGTCGCGAAGGAGTCGGACAGGACAATCACGCCGTTCGTCGAGTTTGGCAGGCTCTTCATCTCCAACAGCCCGACCTGGTCCAGACATCCGGCAAAAAGATCGACCACGTGGCCGTTGTTGGATGCTCTCTTCGCGAGGGCTTCGTAGAACTGCACGCGGGTCAGACTCTAATAACATGACGTCAGAGCATATAGTCACCTTCGACGCGCGCTTGAAGTGCTTCGCGCTGTCCCGGTCGATATCGTGATGCGAGCGAATAGGCTCTTTCAGCTCGTTGCTGACAACCAGCCCTGGACCCTCGGTCGCAGGACCGCCCGAAAACACCATGATGCGGGCGCCAGTGTTGGGAAAAGTGGTTTCCAGCAGTCCAACAGCAACACTGACAGCGACACCAGTGCAACGGAGAGGGCGCTTGTCGTTCGCGACAGGCCAGGGGTCACGAGCCAAGGCCTCCAGGATACCTGTCAGCTGGAATTCGCATTGTTGAACGGGCATCAAGAATCGCGCAGCACCAAAGGTCTGTGGAGGCATTGGCTGGCCAGGACGAGGCGCAGCGCGATTTTGGGAGCTCAAGCCGAGCATGTCTTGGATTTGTTTCGGAGAGTACTCCTTTCCGCCTCGGAAGACATAGGACTTGCTACATTCCGCGTAGCCGAGCTCGTGCACTTGTGTCTGCGCGAAAAGACATGAAAAGAGTCACGCTAAGGCGCAAGCATAAGCCAGACTCACCATAGTGCCGAATGTGATCAGGCCGACGAGGGCGTATGGGGGAAGTAGGCTGAGACTGACGACGAGAGAATCGCGCAGGGCCTTGAATTCATCCTCCTCCACGCATGTATCCACGACAAAGAGGAAGATGGGGGGTACTGCAGCACCACGAGAAAGTGTGTACTCGATGGTGGTGAACTTGGGGAGAAGTTCGGAGGGAAGGTTCGTGTTGGAGATGTCCTTGTAATGAGGAGGGAATGCATTGCGCTGCAAGCAGAAGGGACAAATCCAGAGCTTTCCGCGGATATCAATCTGGCTGCGGAACACCTGAAAGTGAGATTAATCCGTGGAGCAGAATGGTGAATCAACTCACCAGTAGGGGTTCAAGACAGCTCGACACGGTGGTTTACAGGTCACCGGCTCGTACAGAATCTCCGGGAGGTCTTCGCGAGGCTTGAGGGGCGTGTAGAGGGCGGAGATGGGCACGACTGTGCGGGTCGCCTCTATCCTGGAGGATGGCCAGACATTCCACGACAAACGCACGCCTAAGGGCGTACTTTTAGGTCAGATTCGCGCGCACAAGTAGATGGCAAAGCTCACCATCGCGCTCCTCGACGTCCTCGAAGTTCATGGTTGGGGGCAGAGAGGGATAACAGACGTCGGACGTGGAAGAGTCTCAGGCGATGATGACGGACGTGTCCGCGGCGCGCGCCAGTGCTCCCCAGTCGCCAACGTGGCCCAATTGCGACCACTTTTGGAAACAATGCCATATATGGATCGCACTGCTTCCTCGTCTTGCGTGCTCTCTTCGTCCGTTCGCGTCTCCTGCTTGTGTTCGACGATGTTCGCGTTTTCTGCCACTTGGACTGCATGCGGTCAGCACAGAAGACCCCGATGGCTTTGTTCTACGAAGGCCAACTTGTTCTCCTGATTCTCATCTGTGTCGGGCTCTGGGTAGTTCGACGGTACCACCTTCGTCCTTCGCCATCTGCTATCACTGCCGATGGCCAGGCTTCGCGACTCTCCCGGCGGTACCTCCTTGTGTATGCGCTCGTCATGGGTATGTCCTGTTTTTGTAGATGCAGGCACTTTCTGAACACCCCGTCCATCGACAAAGGCGCGGACTGGCTTCAAGGGCCATACATCTACTCGGTCTACAGGGAGCAGCACGGTCTGCCCGAACGTCTCGTGGCTGCCCTTTTCGTTCTCGGCTTCCTCACGGCAGGAGTATCCGCTCCAGCAGTTGGTGTCTGGGCAGATCAATAGTATGTGCATTGGCGCTAGCAGCCCCACTCCGGGACGCACTCGCTGACACAAACGCGTAGTGGACGAAAGCGGATGTGCATGGTCTTTTGCGTATCATACGCTCTAGCGTGCGCCCTCATTCAGATATCCAGTTTGCCACTGCTCTTTTGGGGAAGATTTCTGGGAGGCTTCTCAACAGCGATCCTTTTCTCTTGCTTCGAATCCTGGCTGATATCCTCGGCGAATTCTCTGTCACTCTCATCCCACGACCTATCTGTCATACTAGGAAATGCAACGCTCCTCAACAGCATCGCCGCTACTGTGGCCGGAATCGCAAGCAATGAGCTGGTGGAGTATAGTGCTATGTTTAGCTCCCCTTTCCTAGCCAGTGGCGGGCTGTTGCTATTGGCCCTGCCTGTAATCGGGGTTCTTTGGGAAGAAAACTATGGCGGGACAGAGGCGTCTGTAGGTAGTCTCTTCAGTACCCGACATCTCCTCCAAGCTGGCGCAGCCGTTAATGCTGGTAAGGCGATCCGTTGAGTTTCTGCTACCCGAAATCTCACACTATGGGTAGACAAG
Organism: Trametes polyzona; assembly: GCA_022606195.1. Taxonomy (NCBI): domain Eukaryota; kingdom Fungi; phylum Basidiomycota; class Agaricomycetes; order Polyporales; family Polyporaceae; genus Trametes; species Trametes polyzona. Next base: position 220,304 of record JABYQF010000019.1, read on the forward strand.
CGGTTGCTTATCCTCGGTTTCATCCAAACATGCTTCGAGGGCTCCATGTAATTATTCGTCTTCCTCTGGGTGCCTTTCTTGCAAGAGGCCGCGTCTCCCGACCATGCGCTACCGTTGGGCTACATCTTTTCCTCCTTCATGCTCTCAATGACTCTCGGCGCGCTCTTGTACAACACCGCGGTCGACGTTTACGGTCAACACCGAGAAGGAGCCGATCCCGGCGACGAGCGGGACCGCACAATCGTATTCCATGCGAGGCTCAACGCCATCGTGTGTGCCTCGGGGGCGCTCGCCTTCATGATCAGCGTCGCGAGCGGTGACGAGCATATCCGGTTCTGGGCGTTCTGTGCCTTCGAGGCCTGCGTAGGGGTGTACTATCCCGTACAAGGCATGCTCCGAGGCAAGCTGGTACCAGACGAACACAGGGCGACAGTGAGTGAACGCACCGTGATGATGTCCATGCGGAGTTACTAAAGCCCCGTCGCAGCTCTCATCGCTTTTCCGGGTTCCACTGAACATCTTCGTGACCGTGTCGCTTTTGACCGGAGTCGCGGCCGCGCGGCATCTCGTACTCCTCGCTTGCTCGATCCTCCTCCTCGCATCGGCACTCGTCACCGCTACAGCATTCTCGAGCCGCCCCAGCAGACCCGCGCTTGCGAGCCTCCGAAGACAGTGATGTGCCACCCTTCGCCTCCACGATGCTAATACTATGATGGTTGTCCCTCCAGTGTGGCTGACTTCTCGCACGCTCAGAAGCGCCCTCTCCTGCAAACTTACAGAGCGCCTAGCCTCGTCATGCATATGTCCGGGATACTGCCTTGCCTGACGGGTGGACGCTAGTGTGGATGGGTCGTCTAGGGGACCGCTCCTAGCGTCCGTTTTCCATCTCGGTTGAAGTGCAGGGATGTAGGGACTCGTGTACTGCTTCCATGGGCTGTGGGGATATGCGTATGGAATTGGGTTAAGACATGTCAGCTTCTCGTGAATCCTACAGGACGAAGTGTTGCAATCGCTCACGGAGGCCCTTCGTAGACGCTACTGTTCGGCTCCATTCCGTGCCTTCCAGCGCCACAGAAGTAGATGGGGGAACCGGCCTCCAAGCGAGTGAGTATCGGCCGCCCCATTCATGCGCGAATTGCTGACCGTCTTGGGGGTGTGTCACAATTGCTACGTCGATGTCGTCAAGATCATCATGTCAGCTGTAGCACGACTGTGGACCCACAACGCGGTGGGCCTCTAAGGTCCGAGTGTTTCGGCGTTAGAGGAAACAGTGAAGTCGGTGATGCTTGATGAGCAGCCGTGTTTGTGATTCGGGAACTGCCCTCGGGCTATGCTCTGACGGGATCTGTCCTCCCAACGACGCCTCAGTTTCAGAGCGCCCGGTGATGTCCACTTCCTCCCACTGACGGCACCGCACGCCGCCGCTCTCCTCTCGAACAGCCGTCCGCACTCGTTTTACAGATAGGTCCGCATGGCAGCCGTGCGCTCGGTCTCGAGAGCACTTCTGTCGCTTGCGACGAGGAGCAGCTGTCCGCAACCGGTGCCTGTAGGAAGGGGGACCCGGGACGCAGGCATGCTGGATTCTTCCCTTCTCCCGCTCAGGCTGATTTCAAAGATCCAGACTGTGGCCGCTGATTATAGGATCCTGATCCCCTCTCACTTGCCGCGCCCGAGCGCTCATACTAGTCGTAGTCGACTCCCGCCGGGTGGCGATGGATATATGTATAGACTACGGGTGTTACCCGGGTTGCGAGCCTCCTCCCGTAACCCATCCCACACACGAACCCCTACCATCGACCTACGCAGGTGCGTCTGCAGCGGGTGAGTCGTCTTTCCCGTATGCTTGTGCATGCAGGAGAGTGGTGTAAGCGTGTTGGAATCCTGTGGCACGGCGTGGGATGGCAGGTAGAAACCGTGTGCTGACGATAGATCTCGCTTGGCGGGGTTGACTGTTGACAGGATATATTGCCCATGTCGACTCCGACGTCACCATACGCAAATGGCAGCGTGCTCTTGTCTGTTGATGATACAAGCCCCCGCCTGCAATATAGCGGTCATTGGTATCAAGCAGGCACCGAACAGGATTATCTCAAGACGAGCCACTTCTCCAACGTCACTGGGTCGTTTGTGAAGTTCACGTTTAACGGTACGTCCCACATTTTCGATCATCCTTTGCAACACATTGCTTAGCCGTACACGATGGCTCAGGCACGTTCATCACTGTATACGGCTCGGTCGATAGCCACGGTAGCTCGAGCAGCTACAAGTTGGACGACGCGCCGCCGGTGACCACCGATGTGAACCAAGTACCATCCACGCAGTACCACTGGCCTTTCTTCTTTCCGCCGGCCCAACTAGAGCCAGGTCCTCACGAACTCACCATCACTGTGGTTGGCGGCACGTTCAACCTTGACTATCTCGAGTACACCTCGCTAGCAGGCGAGGAGAACGTCGGGGACCTTTCGCAGCTCCCAACATCAGCTCTCCCCACCCGATCTTCAGTGCCGTCCTCCCTCCCCGACAACTCCGGCTCATCATCGCCGTCGTCGAATAGCCTATCGGCTGGTGCCATTGCTGGCATCGCGATAGCAGCTGTAGTCGTAGTCGCGGCGGTAGCCGTTGCACTGTTCTACGTTCGTCGAAGGTCGGCCCGGAAAGTGCGGCATCGGAGCCAATTGCCAGAGAAGGGGATCGACGTGCTGTTCGATGGTCAGCCGTTCTATCCCAATATACTCGATCTTAATGGGGCTGACGAAGGCAATTGCACACGTAGCTCCGCCGAAGGACCCGGCCACGGAGAGCAGGAGTCCATTTAGGCGACTAAGCAGGATATACCGACCGACGCCGGCGAAGTCGGCGCAGAGCTCGAAGACTACCTCATCGTCTGCCCCGACGTCTATCACGCAGTCGTCGGCGATGTTCACGTCGGTGATCATGTTGTCTCCCGCGCTATCTGTGGTCTCGGAGGAGAGCGGTCCCCACGATGTGTCACGGCGGGCTTCGGGGTCATGATATGCGGTTCGCCGATGCATCCATCTTGCTTCCCACCGGCGTTCGCGACGGAGTTTGGATATGTTATAGCGATAGGACCCTCGAGGGCTATGTATTGTTTCATCAACGTGTACCAGTATCATCATCCATCCCCATAGCACCATTCGTCGTCGTATTAATAGTAATAATGCATTAGCCACAATGAATGCTCGCGGTACTCCAGGGGCAGATGCTCACCACCTCTTCGTCTATCAAGGTTTGAATATTATCTAGCATAGTCCCTCGTCTCTTCCTGCCTCCAAATCCGTCTGCTGAGCAGCTGAGGCTCTGCCCAAGCTGAAGAAGACTTGTTGAAGTAGGATAGGTTACGACTTTGGCTGGAAACTTACCTGATTAGGCTGGTTTAAAACCCCGATGGCGGAGGCGCCCACAGCGCTCGGAAGTTAGGAGCGAAAAATCCTACGTCAAGTACGCTTGACTCTTCCCGCCACATCGCCCTCTCGCTCGCCCGTCTTTCTCCCGCACACTCACCGCATTCTCACCATGGAAGTCGACATGAAGGTCAAAGGTGAGGTGGACGACAGGAAGGATCGTGAGAGAGAGCGCGACCGCGACCGCGACGCCGATCGCGATAGGGACCATGAGCGGGACAGGGACAGGCGCGACCGCGACAAGGATCGCGACCGCGAGCGGGAACGCGACCGTCGCGAGTCTGGTGCGTAGCCTCGGTGTCCATGCCGTGACGTGCGCTGACCAGACGTACAGGTCGCAGTCGGCGGAGTGGAGGGGACCACTGGGAGCCTGATGACAGACGCAACGGAGATGTGAGTACCGCACCTGTCGCGCGTCCGGGTACCCTCGTGGTCTCTGACGATCCTACTTCAGCGTCGCTCGCGGCGTTCGCGGAGCCGTTCTCCCTCTCGCTCGAGGAGAAGGTCGGGTTCCCCAAGACGCAGGTCGCGACGTTCGCATTCGCGGTCCCCCAGTCGTTCACGCTCCCGTTCGCGCAGCCGCGACCGCAGAGCCTCAGAGCCGTTCGCCCGTTCTCTCGGTGGCCCAATGAACGCCCCGCACGAAGAAGCCGTCGAGTTCGCCAAGCAGAGCAAGAGAGAGAACCGCGTCTACGTCGGCAATCTCAGCTACGATGTCAGGTATCGGGACCTGATGGAATTCATGAGGGGAGGTGGGTGGGGGAATCTCGAATCAGTTCTTTGCTACTTTTGTTTGGTTCTGGGTAAGGCGGAGGGGCATACGGGAGTGGGTTGGGGAGGAAGAGGCCGCGTTATGAGTCGCGAGATCGAGGCGAGATCGTGCGATTACCCGAATGAAGGCCGTCGTTGCGCCGGAGTCTTTCGCGGAGGAGGGTTTCTCGGTTTACTGACGGAGCAGCTGGTTGAGAGGACGGTTATTGATGGGAGCTTTCTTTTTGGGTCTGGTCAGCTGGAGAGGTTCTCTTCGCCGAAGTCTTGGTCACCCCTACTGGCGTCTCCAAGGGCTGTGGGTGAGTGCTCTCCTTTATTAATACCCTTGTCGGTTTCTCAACGTTTCTGCGTAGTATCGTGGAGTATGCCAACCAGGAGGACGCTCAACGCGCCATCCGCGAGCTGTCAGAGCAACTACTCCTAGGTCGCCCGGTCTTCATTCGTGAGGTGAGTCGCGAGGCGCATATAGGGTGTTCCGGGTTTCTCATTCCTCGTAGGATCGTGAACTCGAGTCTCGCTTTGGCGCTACCCCAGTTCCCGGCAAAATCGGCATGGCCATGGCTGGCCAAGGCCTGCACGCTGCACCCCCTCCGCGTCCTGCTTCCCACAACTTCTTCGGGGGGCAGAACCCTGGGAACCAACTGTACGTTGGCAACGTAAGTCTTCACAGCGTTCCATCTCCATTGCGTTACTAACCAGACTTCCGCCCGTAGCTACCATACCAAGCTGGTTGGCAAGACCTGAAGGACTTGTTCCGTTCTGCCGGCAACATTATCCGAGCTGACATTAACATTGGTCTGGACGGCCGCCCGAAGGGATCTGGCACTGTCATCTTCGAGACTGCGAAGGATGCGCAGCAAGCCATTAGTGCGTCATACCATCCTCTTATAGCCTCTGACTAGTCGCTGACCTCTCGCCCAGGCATGTACAACGGATTCGATTGGTATGGCCGCACCCTAGAGGTCCGCGAGGACCGTTATGCCGGCCTCACAGGTCCCGGATCCTACCGAGGCGGCGTTCGCGGAGGTCTGCGCGGCCTCCGAGGTGGAGGTTTCCGCGGTGGCTTCCGCGGCGGTCTTCGGGGCGGCTTTGGGGCCACTGGCGGTCGCGACTTCTCCAGCCAGGATCTGTATGCAGACTACTCCGGGCCTGACTCTCAGGGTGGGATGCGTCTCGGCGGGTATGGGGATACTGCGTACGCGGCCAGCGGCGCCAGTGCCTATGGGGGCTTCGAGCCCGAGCCGTCGCAACAGATTATGGTCCGCAACGTAAGTAGATCGACCTCTCCTCAATTTCAACGAATGCTGAGACGCGGTTGAAGCTGCCATGGTCAACAGCGAACGAGGATCTCGTCGAGCTTTTCGAGACGACGGGCCAAGTCGAGCTTGCTGAGATTCTGTACGAGGGCACGCGCTCGAAGGGCTGCGGTGTTGTTCAGTTTGCCCAGGTGCAAGAGGCTGAGACGGCAATCGGTGCGTGAAACGTTCGCATAGCTGCAGCACGTCGCTCATTCCTCGATGCCTGTAGCAAAATTCCAGCAGTACATGTATGGTGGTCGGCCTCTGGGTACGTGTGCCCGGTCCGTATACGATACGCTGCGTCTCAGACTCTCATCATTTCTGCGTAGACGTCCGCTTCAACGACCGCTGGCATACATTCTCACCTGGCGCCGCCAAGGGCGGTCAGACGATGCCGATGCAGACGGAAGGCATGTAAGGACGCCTTCGTCTCCGTCAGTCGTTCTTGTCTCCTTGTCCCTTTCGTGTTCGTGCATCCTTTTTGTCCTTCAGCGTGTGCGACGCCCCTCCCCTTTCCCCTATGTATCTGTATCTCAAGTGTGCAAATCGCTGCCCCGCTTCCGTGCTTGTTCGATTACTATATGTTCGTAAAGTATATGCAAAACTGTGAATATGATCATTCTCTTGCGCGTCAGCACTGGAATGCATTGCCCGGCTATCGTCACAGGCTACAGGGCGCCTGTATTTTGCCACTCGCCAGTCGAGTTTCATGTTTGCGCCGTACACCATCCGTCGTCCGTGACTTGACTCCGCGCTTCCGCGGGCCCTCTTGGGCTCTATTGACACACTAGCGCCAGGCAATGTTGATCGCCCTCACGCGGTATGTTCTCCACACATGTTTTGACCAATTGCAGGTCAACTCGAACGCTGAATGTGCAGTATATAACCCCCCTCCAAGCTTCAAGGTCACGATCATACGGTTATTAGCACCAAGAGCCGTCAAAGCGTGAACACCCTCAAGCGGATACCACCTCCGTCTTCAGCGACATGGTAGGCCTTCCTACTTGGTGCCTGGTGCCGCATACATTGAGTTTTGTGCCCAGCCCACCCACGTTGAGCCTACCAAACTGCCGGCGAACTTGAAATTGCCTTCGCCGGCGAGCGCCAAGGAACTTCTTTCCCTCAAGTGCATCACCGACCACGGGGACAAACGTATCTCTGAATACTCTCCCGATGTTCTCGTGAAGTTCGGGGCGCACGTCGAGGCCGAAGTTCGCGCCCTCAAGTACCTCCATGGCCGACTGAGCTTTCGTACGCCGCAGGTCCTCCACCACGCGCCCTTCCCTGGCAAACCCCTCGCGCCCTGGGAATGGCGTGAGGGATGCTGGTACTTCTTCATGGACAAGTGCCCGGGGGTGCCTCTCGATACGGTCATAGAGAAGATGTCCCCCGCCGACCTGGACCACATCGCCGACCAGCTCCTCGCCGTGCTCAAGGAGATGCGCGCCATCAAGAGCACCACCATCGGCGCGCTCGACGGCGGCCCGTTCGACAATCGCTTTATGCCGTACCCGTGGCAGCCCCCGAAGGCGCTCGCGAGCGTCGCCGAGTACCTCAACTACTATCGCGAGCTGTTCCTCGACATCTGCGGGCCCGACTACGTCAAGGAGCTCTTCAGCCCCTTCTCGAGTGGGGCGGGCGTCGCTGTCCACCTCACGCACGGCGACCTCGTCCCGCGCAACATCCTCGTCCAGGGCTCGACGATCACCGCGATCATCGACTGGGAGACGGCCGGGTTCTACCCCGAGTTCTGGGAGTACTGCCGGATGCACGAGCGCAGCTGGATGAACCCACAGTGGTCGCGCGTCCTCGCCCGCGTGTTCCCCGGCCCCAAGCGCCAGAAGGAGATAGATGCGGTCGAGCGCATTATACGGCTGCTGCGCGACAACGATAGCACGTACTGCTGAAGTACATACCCCGCTTAGACAGAGTTGAGGTACGAGACATTCTTATAGCAAAACACTAGTTCTGACCGGATACACAGGCGCCACTGCGATGGTACTACTAGTAGTATTCTCGTTTTCGAGCGGTCTTCTTGTCTCAGCAGTGTTGTATGGTTCATGCTTGGTAGTGAGTCGTACTATATATTGGACCCACTGTGCGCGTTGCTCCTCAGGGGAGTCGGCGGCTCCGGTGAAGGCGCTAGGGATCCGATTTGGGAGGTCGGAAGTAGCGGACCAACACGGGCTATCGTACATCAATAGATGTTGTTCATGTTGAACTTCAATGCGTGAGACACGGAGAGGCCGTTGATCGACTGCGCACAGCAATTGGCCCGGTGCTGTTCTTTTGCGAGGCTGGCGTGCAATTGTCACATATCAGTCGACGGTAAAGACAACTGCGGTGGCTCCCGCTCCTCAGATTCTTGATAGTATGCCTCAGCAAAATGTGAAAGGGGACCAGAACCCATTGCGCCGCGCACCGACTAGCCTCGTAAACACTTGTGCGGCAGGGTCACAAGAAGACGCCGTCTCCCAATGGAGTTGCACCCGAACACATGTTACGGGCCATTGAAGCACCTCACCCAGTGTATCAATGATCAAATAATTGGCCGACGCGAGTGAAAGCTGTCCGATCTTCCTGCCAGCTGCCTGGAATACATGTCATCGTTCGCCAGGAACGTTTCTGGCCGTCGCACCTCTACCCTTAGCTCTGGATGCCTCGTTGTCCGAAGACCGTTGCCACACGGTCAGGGGTTCGACCTGTTTTCCGGAGGGCGAATATTGCGGAAGGAATGCGGCAAACTGCATATCGTGGGAGGGTTGCATGCGCAGACGGTGATGAGGACTGGCCTCGCTACCTCAACTGGGACTCAAACCCATTGACGTCGTCAGTGCGAGTCAACTGGTGCACGCTTCCACCCGGTCCCTGAGCGGCCTTTCTGTCTTGTCTTCAGCACCCGGGGGATGTACGGCGGCTTCCTATTTGCGAGATACTGGCGCCGCCGTCGGTCGCAAAGTCTGGCGGCCACCGTGATGGGCTGGGGCCTAGAGGGGGCACATCGGCAGACTTTCCTCGATAGACGTTTACGACCCAACACGAACAATGCATCAGTAAATCGAGGGTCGCACTCACGGCGTCTTAGACCGTCAGACTCAACTTCGAAACAGTTACGTACCCGGTACATTGGAGGGAAGTGTCCGGGCGGCACTTGGATCCGAGGGCGCTTTGCTTGACTTCGGTTGCTCCCCTACAGCTCCGTGTCTCGTTTACGGTTGCCGCTGTCTAACTCATAGCTTGAAAGCAATAGAGGCGGTATGAAATATGGTGTACGTACCGCGCGGCCGATCGTTGAGTGGAAACAAGTGCGTGCCTTGCAGAGTGACCGGAGGGTGGAGTCGTGCACATTGGACCGTCAGCGCGGAGTGCGCGTGCGACGGCGATGAAGGCAAGGAACCCACTGAATGCCATTGTATGCCTATTCATATGTCCTCCATCTGTCACGAGGCGTTCCAACATGCGGACCGTGGAGGTGGAGCGGCGGTTTGGGTGCAGAGTAGCTTGACGCTTGTCTTCGCGAGAGGTAGCCATGACAGGTGCGAGACAGACGGTCTGATGAACATGGAGAAATACGTACCGGAATTATCGCAGGTCCTGCATTGCCTGGACTCTAAGCCGACCGTCCGGGGTGTCTAGCTGGTAGACGGAAGAGTCCGCTGGGGCTTCACCCGTTGCTCACGTTACGACCCCAAACCTATAAAGAGGGCGGTGAACAGCCTAGTGAGCCTCAGGCCATAGGTCAATCAGTTTCGCTCATCAGCATCCGCGCAATCCTCTCTTAGACTCTATTCTTCTCACCTCTGTCCGCCACGATGATGTCCACTCGCCTTTCTGCTCTCACCCTCGGGGCTATGGCTATCCTTGCGGTCGCCACCCCTCTCGAGGGTCGTACCGACGGTGGTAGCGGTAGCTGCTCGACAGGGCCCCTTGAGTGCTGCAATTCAGTGACCCAGGTAGAAATACCCTCCCCCTCATTACAGAAGGCTGCCTTTCTGATGAGTGTGCAGGCCAACTCCGCGTCGGGAAGCCTGATCTTGGGTCTCCTCGGTCTCGTCGTCAGTGACCCAAATAGCCTGATCGGGATGAACTGCTCGCCCCTCATCGTCACTGGTGTCGGTGATGGCAACACGTGCAATGGCCAGACCGTGTGCTGCACGAACAACAACGTCGTAAGTGACTGTATTCTCGATTACGCCAAGTACGTACTAATCACCTTACAGGGCGGCCTCATCTCCGTCGGCTGCATCCCTATCTCGCTCTGAGTAGTGTCGACCGATGCAGTCGGTTAGCAGCTCCTGCTGGGAGTTTCTTTCAACCAGACAAGCGTGCACGTTACTGTCTCGGGGACTTCCGTGTTGCGATAGGGTTGCTTGATTCAAGTTTATCGTAATCATATGCGTACTCGTGAATCACAGTGTTATCCTGCATGCATGGGTACGTCTCCTAGAGCGAATATATCACTAGGAGGATGACTTAGAGTCGATGAAAGTGGTGACGTGTGTAATATGGGATGACTCATTACAAACGCTATTGAACGTACTACTCCTGCAGCCCTTGTGTGAGTAGTCAAAGTGCAAAACGATCAAGCAGAAGATACTGTCTCCGAGAGTGCGTGCGGGGCATGCTTTTGAAACCAAGCTTAATTGGTTAAGGATTCGAGGACGTCGTACATATAGGCAGAAACACACACGGCCGCTAAACCTTCTTATACGGGCGCTTATCACACCTATCACTCTACCGGCGCTACTACTAAAGAATCTTGGACACGAACTACGAAGTGCCTATTTGGTCTCGACCATCCATGTACTCATCCAATTGGTATCAATATTCAAGGCAGAGGACCTTGGGCCAATGATTTATACAACTACTAACCCCAGCGCCTATCAATACAGGTCCATGTATAGCTGCGGAATCATTCTCGGTTGAAACAAAATCCGGCCTTGTCCGGGACGCTCTTCATAGGTCTAGCTTCACTTAGTATTGCCAACAGACGAAGAATGCAACACCACCAACGCGCAGCATAGGTTGGCGCCCTACTAAGCAGTACCTACCCTTGGCCTCGCGCTCAACCTGTACACGTTGGGTATGGCGGTGACTATCATTTCGAATCGGCCGAGCGATGCATACTGCTACCACAAATGGCGTGATCCCCGCGTTAAGCAATTGCCCGTTAATCATTCTTGACATCCGGAGTGCCGCTTGACCGGTGACGATACATCTTCTTCCCGGTGGTGCAGATGCTTGTGTATGCGGGAGTCAGTCATGTGAGCGCTTGCGCGGGTACGCATTTCCAATCAGGATGTGCCAACACAACTACATTGGCGTTTCGTTTCACAAGTGAAAGTCTGTCTTTGGTCGGGACGCGATGCTAGCTAGGTTGGAGGTACGTCTCGGAGCACTGCGGATAGCCAGCGGCGATCTTTAACGCATTTGGACACCTGCCAGTTGACATTCTGACTGCACATTGAGGCCCCGTCCTTACACGTCCTTGTAGCTGATGGCAAGAGTACCGCTCAAACCCAGCAGTAGGATGATCGCAAGCTCGACATCGCGCGTTTGGGGATATCACCTCCGTGCTGAGACCCATGAAAGTACGGGTACCTGTACGAGGTTCGTGCGCTCCGCCTTTCCTCGGAACGTTGGGCGTTGGTGTCTGACTAGCATTTGTTTTGCGAACCGCTCAGTTCGAATTGGGGCAGTCCTTCGCCGCAGCCTATACATCCACTGGATGACCATAACGCCCGCTCCGCCTGGGTTTGTATAAAGGGAGGTTGCATGGTCGCAGCTCAATCCTCATCATCCTCAATACAACCACCCGCATCTTCCCCACTTACACTACCATCGGTATGCCGCACATGGTTCACAGTCAGCCTGGCTTGCACCGCTGACCCTCCTCCCTATCCCACGTAGATATGTCTTCCATCGCCGAGGCTCGTCGCAAGGCTCTCAACCCCTTCGGTGACCAGTACCCCGACGACAACACCGAGAAGGAGATTGTCCTCCAGGCTGACGGCCTGACCGCCGCAAACCCCAACGACCGCCACGTCCTCCTCCGCTGGACGAACGCTGTCGTCGACGGGCAGCGGTACACGCAGATCCTGCACCTCACCGGCGGGCCGGGCAACTACGCGTTCCACACGCCGCAGGTGAAGATGCACTCGAGCAAGTCGCTCGAGGAGAACACGTTCCACTCGCTCGGCAAGTTCACGCGCGCGCAGCGCGACGAGATCATCGACCTCGCGAAGGCCGTCAAGTTCGAGCGGACGTCCCGCGTGAACAACTGCCAGACGTGGATGCACGACCTGCTCGCCGCGATGGTCGTGAAGAAGTTGCTGGACAAGGCGAAGTTCGACGAGTGGGTCAAGAGCGTGCCGCTCAAGGTCCGCGTCGCCGAGGCGTAAGCTCACGGGATACGCTGGTGGTGTCACCCACGAGGTAAGGGCTCTTGGACTACAATCAAGCCTTCATTCACGCTAATATGTCGGTAGGCTCCTCGTGTGGTGTAGTCCAACCATTGCCGATTTCCCTTGCTTGTATGATATACAGTAGACGTAGCGCGATGTACGGCGGCGTCTGAATTTATTCGTTCTCGTGGCTGATTTCGCCGTGAGGTTCGTACCGACTCGAGCAACACACAGAAAGCACTCCCTGTGACAGAACTGCTCTGGTAACAGCTATTAAGAGAGCACTGCTATATTTTCACCACCCCTCTGGCCGAGACCTGCATCTTCTTCGGGTCGCAGATCCGCCGTTGTGGAGAATCGAACAGCTGGAGGGTGCCAGCGCCTAACTCAACACGAAGCAGGCGCGCGTCTGCCTGAGTACACAACTTAGTACTGTACTACTATCACTGTCGACAGGTGAGTACTTGAGTTGTCAACAGTGTTGCACACGCATTCATTCAGACAGCATACTTCAATGGCGGGCGCCGATAAAACCGCAGAATTGAGAGCCTGGCGCATGTTCCCCATCGGTACCTGGAATCAGCGTCTTGAGCTATTGCTGGTGTCCTTGACTATCACTGCTAGAAGCGTGGATTGTGCCGGGGTACTTCGATTACCAGGGCCTGCTAATCCTTCAAACTACGTAGTATCAGCAGACCGCCCGCCGTCAACGCATCGCGAGACCTCGTTAGTGCTTCGAGAGCCACTGGAGCTACTCAGGCTTATTCAAGATGATACTACGGGTGAGACCCAGCGCTATACAACTCTGCTCCGCTCATTGATACTCTCCCGATGTCTATTCTTGATAAGATACTACCCGCCTCGCGAAGGGCGAGCCGCTTGGCCACTGAGCATCTCATACGGCCTTCCACGCTAGTCAGTACCGTCCATCGGCCGAAGATATACACTCTCCTACTTTTCGGCGATCCGCGTGTACAGGGTCAATGAAGATACCCCGAGGATTATCGCCTGTCCTCGCTCCAATCACTGTTTCCAAAACCCTCATGCTCCACTACACCGAGCGCCGAAATGGGAGTGATGCACCGACGACCCGCATACCGGCGAGTCATATCTTTGTGCGTTCAGAGAGCGTGATGCGCTCAACTACGCTCGCACGCGGTCGAAAGTGCATGGTGACATCTCCGACGACTCGCGTTTTGAAGGTAAGCGTCTGTCAACGGACTTGAACCATACTCAGTCTAAAAAAGTCCCCAGCGAGCTCTTACGCAGAATGCAGTCACGCAGCCAGTGTATGTTCCGGGTTTTGCCCCGGCACGGTAACCAGTGGTCTGGAGGATCCTACTTTGACCTGTGTTCAGGTGGATTGCAGCGCTTGCCCCCCGTTGAAAATATCACAGGAAGCTGGGTTAGCAGTACCCTCGAATACAAAGACGGCTATACGCACCACGGACGCTGCCTGAAGGAGGTCTGATCCCGTCTCCATTTGGGGGCACCCTTCGAAACCGCCCACGGTCGATCGGAACAGCGACTTAGGATACGATACTGGCTGACCGAAGCGTATGTGCGCGAACGAGGGCCTTCAAGAAGTTGTGCGTGCGTTCCGACGAACCTCGGACGAGCGGGCGTTGTAGTCTTCGACCACCCCATCCCGCCCACTAACCGGCGAATGGTGTACCCAAAGGGGCTGTTGCCCTTCTGTGACCGCGACATGGGTACACGCCCTCCTCTGCCTGCATATAAGACTCGCTGGTTGGGGACCAAATGTCCAGCACTCTCGTCCCAAGCCAACGCACTACACCTACTCCCTCCCCAAGTACCTCACTCTCCTGATCAGTGTGTTCCCTTACCTCCCTCACCTCCATTCATCACCACTGATTGCACACCGTTATCGGGAGCAGATATGGCCTCCAAGTTCGCCAACCCGTTCGGTGACAAGTACCCGGACGACGACTCCGCGAAGGAGCTCTCCCTCCAAGCGGCCGGCCTGACCGCCGCCAACCCCGACGACCGCCACGTGCTCATCCGGTGGACGAACGCGGTCGTGGACGAGCAGCGGTACACGCAGATCCTGCACCTCACCGGCGGGCCGGGCAACTACGCGTTCAGCACGCCGCAGGTGAAGATGCAGTCCGCGCAGTCCCTCCAGCAGAACGAGATCTTCGCGCTCGGGACGTACACGCGCGCGCAGCGCGACGAGATCGTCGCGCTCGCGAAGGCCGTCGCGTTCGTCAAGACGTCGACGGTGAACAACTGCCAGACGTGGATGCGCGACCTCCTCGCGGCGATGGTCCAGCACGGGCTGCTGAAGCAGGAGCAGTTCGAGCAGTACGACAAGGCTGTCCCGCTCAAGGCCCGCGTCCCCGAGTGATGGGCGAGCTCGAAGCAGGGAGCGTGCCATTCGGGCCTACATAGGTACTGTCTTCAGTCTTGGACTACGATCACCTATCCCTGCTGAGTTCCAAAATCCTTCATACTGCAGCGGCCTGCTAGCCTCGTCCTTCTTACTTGTACGATACGTGTGTAGAGAACGTACGAGGGTGTTAGAATCGATGTGTCCCACATTACACCCCCCCCCTCCCAAGGGTGTGAACAAGCAAGATGCGATTACGCTCAGCGGAGAACACAGGCATTCATCTACCCCTCCCTGGGGGCAGTAATAATCTACAAGACGTCATATATACATGAGCGCAGCATAGGGAGACATATTGAGAGTCGGAAAGACGGAACGACATGACAATCCAAACCCGAAAGATATCCTACACTTCGCATCCAAGTATCACAAAAAAGTCCGTTTCTCGCCCTCTCCCGTTCCGGTTTCACGGATTGAGGGCTTCAGATTGGGGAGCCTCATGGCGAGCCGCGCGACTTCTCCGGGACGGGCACCCTGTCCGCCCAGCGCATCTGGAAGCCCTCGAAGCTCCCGACGGAGCCGAGCCGCTGGAGGCTCGTGCGGCTGCTCGAGCGGGAGCGGTGGGAGAACGAGCCCGAGGAGCGGTACGAGTCGTTCGAGGACGTCGAGGACGCGCGCCGGTGGCGCTGCATCCGCGTCGGGTCCACGTCCGGGACGTTCGCGATGCGCGCAAAGAGGGAGAGGACTGGGGATGTGGTGTGAGAAACGGGTGGGGGTGATACATAGGAAGAGGCCGAGGCGCTTACCGTCGACCACTGATACGATGCCGCAGAGGTTCGTCGGGGACATGGAGCTGAAGGACGGGGAGCTCGACATTGGGGAATCCTCCGTGACGAATAGTCGGTGGGAGCCGGCTACAAAGATAGTCAGACCTTCTTCGATACGATGCTTCCGATGATGGCGGGCACTCACTAGCCAGGAGCTTCTGCATGGTATAGAAGAGCGTGTTGTTGGGGGAGACACTATATACTACACGAATGGTTGAAGTCAGTGTCTTGTACTGCAATACCCATACTCGGCAAATTACCAGGGAATTTGTCGACGCCGTCAGTGGAGCCATCGGGTTCCTGTGTGGTGTATTAGGATCACCCCGGGCTGGGTGGTGTGTATATGTACCTTGATTTTCGCAATGAGCTGTTGCAGCGGGGTTGTGAGAATCTGGTTGCTCTGTGCCGGCACGACGACCTTGCGGACTCCGTTAGCATAGATGCTCAATCACATAGACTCCCTAAGAGCATACCTTGCCGATGTCGGTCACACTGACCGCACTCAGCAGCCCGCCGGTCTCGTCGTCCACGACGGCGATGCTGCTGACGCCTTCGTCACTCATGAGCTTCATCGCGTCTAGCACGCTGTCGCTCGCCTTTGCGGCGATGACAGACAAGTACAAGTACAGTGACGGAAGCGCCAGCGACGCCAAGGGCACGGACAGATACCGCAGGAGAGTCGGCGTCTTCTGCGCATATGCCGTCAACCAGGAGAGTAGCCCGCGGTCGGAGACCATGCCTAGGTACTCGGAAGACGAGGACGGAGCCTGGATGAGAACTGTAGGGTTTGCGCGTTAGCATCTTTGAAAGCACAAGCCTGGTTGATAGAGAGTGAGTTGATTACCTCGGTGCGCGCCGCGGGAGAAGATGGTAAGAAGAGCGACTACGTTCGCATCGTGAGGCAAGACCTCGAGTGGGTTCTTCTCCGACAGATCTATGGCATGCACATTGAGCGACGTTGGCAAGCAAGAAATGGTTACACATACTACTGATGAGATATGCTGGAACCTTTCCGTCCCGTGCAGCCTTCAGAATCTCTTGCACACGGGGTTTGTCGCGCAGCTCGTCCATGCCGATCTTGTGCCTCGTTGCAGCCAATGTCAAAAACGCGTTGACATCGGCAAACTGACGTGGTGATGAGACGATAAGATGCTCTGGGAGTATATATGCGGCATATACTTACGTCAAAGAGCCCGTAGAAGGGCAGAGCTTGCGGGGACCGCCCGTGCGGTGTTCTCACCGCCAGACAAAGCAGATCCTTCGATAGTAGAACCTAGAGGGATTGTACATCAGTACTGTTACAAAACTTGTGCAGATAGTTCGCATCTCATCAGCATAAATTCATCGCTTCCGAGCCCGTCTACTATATCCCGCATCGGGGAACCGTACTACACTCGGAGCGCCCGTCCACATACGTCGACCATACTCAAGCATATCCCGCAGAGATTGCTCCACTACGCGCAGATTCGTACAGAACACTCACTTCGCACGCTTCTTCGACGCTCGTCTCCGCGTCAACCGCCACCACGGGAGAATCAATCAAGTCTATCCTCCGGTCAGCACAATGTCCGGCAACGCGGAGAGTCTCGAACAAAGGCTTACCCTGAGCCATGACCTGCTTCCATGCTGAGAGCCACTCCTCCGACTCTGCGTTGGGTGTGGGCGAGAACACGAGCGGAGACTCGCTCCGGGTGCTCGATACCGAGAGCCTCTTTCTCATGGACATCGTCGGGCGCGTCTGGGGTTGTTCCGCGCCACCACTGTCGTCCGGGTCGTCGCCGTGTCGTGCGTGTGGTCGTGGAACGCGTATTCGGGGCTGCAGGGGCAGAAAAAGAGAGAGACGGGGGGCGAGGACGGTGGGGGTTACATGCCAAGAAGGCGGTGGGCGAGGCCACGGCGCGAGTGCCGCCCACATCCTCCGTCCGCCCAAACGCGGAGTCGAGGGCGCGCACGTAAACGTAAACGAGCGGGCGGGTGCAGATAAGATTAGATCGACCCCCATACCGAGTGCTCATGACCTCATCCTCACGTCCCCGCCCTGCGCGCGTGCGCACCCTGCCACACCGCCGCGGCGGGCGCACACAAGCTCGCGTACGTACATGTACGTACATCTCAGCCTTTCCTGCCCAGCGTCCAGGATCGTCGCTGCACGGATTGGGGGGCACATATCAAACGCGCGTTCCATTTGGTCAAACGTGACTTCCTCGTGAGCAATGCCGCTCGCACGGATTCATAACAGAGGACTCGGGGTCAGATTCAATGCATCAGCGTGTGAACGCCTGTCAGACCCAGCCACTCGGGGAGTTATGAGCTTGTTTGACCACGTAGAATACGCATAAACAACGATTGGGGTGGCTACGCTTACCAGCAATCCGACTGCCCCTCAAGACTCGGGGAGTATCGGGGAGTGCTGAGGCGACAGGCATCCGCAAATTGTAGGAAACGTTTCGCCCAGGTGAGCCTCACAATGTTGCTGAGGGTTCGTGTGTGGGCGACGGCGCACATGCCATTCGCACCCACCTATAGACACGCAGCGATGGTGGAATTCACATACCAGTTCTGCCCTGACAATATTCAAAGCTACCTCCTCATCCTGTCCTCCAAATTCTGGCACGAGAATGAGTGGTCTCTTGTAGTGCTTTAAGCTCCGCCTGGCTGATACTAGAAGAGACTCCATACGGTACGTTCAAGGCCAAACTCCGCATCGGGACGATAGACGCTCCCAGGGAATCAAAGGCGCCTGGACGTTGTCCTTCCAGCCGAGGCCCGTCCAGTTAGCAGAAGTCGGTTCTCCTAGATCCATTGGGTGCATCGCAACGAGGCTTGTGATTCTGCTCTGTAGCTGTGCCGATTTTAACGGTGTGTCTGAGCAGCATCATCCTGGCGACGCGTAGCGAACCTAGAGCGGAGACCTGGAGCGAGAGTTGAATTGGGTCGGCATAGAGAAGTTACTCGAGCGCAGTGGACCCTAGTAGACCCGCCCTTTTAAAAGGTCCGATCGGCGCGGAATACGCTGGCCAGAGCCAGGGCGGGCGCAAATCGATTTCCGACACAGCCAAGAAGCTCGCGAGTCGCTGCAGCGCGCTGTCAGCGAGGCTTGTGATTTCGCCATATCAACTGCTCGCAAAACCTGACGAACCTTGCGAAAAATTGTGCCTGCGCACGCAGGCAACACACCGCATCGCCGAGCGTCGCAGGCGGACGGTGGTGATGGTCGTCCGAACCCGCGTCGGGCGGCAGCGTCCGAGTCGACGGCCCTAAGTCGAGTCCAGCGTCGAGTCCGGATTAGGCATAGAGCGCCCGTGGCGGCATCTAAACGCGGGCGTCTGCAGATCTGGACGTGTGAGATCGGGCAGAATCACATGCGTGCGTGTGCGTTCATAAAACGCAACTCTGCGCGAACGCGTGCTTATCTCGCATTTGCAGACAACTCTCTTCACGACTCTCATCTCCTCTCTACATTCTTCTTCGCGCTCATCGTCGACAGCAATGGCCACGGAGACCCAGCAACAGCAGCAGCCGCAGCCCGCGCAGCCGGAGCTCACCATCCTCTCGCGGGTGGGCTCGATCCCGCTCGTTGCGGACTCGCTGAACACCATCCATTCTACTCTCTCAAACAACCCGTACACACGCTCGCCATACGCCACGGCTCAGGGGCTTTCCAAGTCGGCTCTCTCGTACACCGAGCCTCTTCAAAAGCGCCTCGCGCCCATCCTCACCAAAGCGGACGGCCTCGCGAACAAGGGCCTTGACGCCGTCGAGTCGCGGTACCCGTACCCCTTCCACACGCCCACGGAGGACATCATCAAGAACCTCAAGGAGCACAGCGACCACGCAAAGGAGGTTGCGAACAAGACCCTCGACGACAAGGTCAGGACGCCAGCATACCAGGTGGTCCAGGGTATCGACCAGGTACGCGGCACGCTCACACGCTTCTACGATAAACTATTGCACGTGTATACTCATGACGTCGCCCCGCAGCGCTTCGCGCCCATCGTCGACTACTTCGCAGTCGCCGTGAGCAAGCTCCACCCGAACGGCACCGCCGCCGATAAGCCCGCGGAGGCGGCCGAGGCCGCGCAGTACCAGTACCAGCGCGCGTACTTCCTCACGAAGGAGCTCCGGGACCAGCTCCTCACGTACTCGACGGAGCAGATCAACCAGATCAAGGCGCAGAGCGCGCTCGTCCAGCGCGCGTCCGCCACCGCGCACGCGCTCACCGAGCTCGCGTCCTCCAGCTACGGCGCGGCGCAGTCCCGGGTGCACACCCTCAGCGACACCATGGTCTCGGAGCTGCAGAAGGTCCAGGTGCGTCCCGGCCCGAGCGAGCCTATTGTAAACCTATTATACGAACTTTTACTCACATTCCGCGTCACGCGGTGCTCGGACAGGCTTCGACCGCGGCGCTCCCCGCGACGCTCCAGGCGTCCTTCCACGACGTCTCTGCGAACCTCACGACGACGATCAACGAGCTCTCGGCGATCCTCACCGCGCCCGAGCCGCTCCCGGAGAAGGTCCAGAAGGTCCGCCTCACCGTGCAGGAGCGCGTGCAGCCGATCCTGGACACGGCGACCGCGCGTGTGCAGGAGGTCCTCGGCGCGCTCAAGGCTCGTGTCTCGGAGGACAGGACGCCCGAGGTGCACCAGAGCGCGACCACGACGAGTGGCGCGACGACGGTGAACGGCGTCGCTAACGGTGATGGCCAGGCGGCGTGATTATGTTCTCATCTCGTCTCCCTTTACCCTCTCCTCTCCTCCTGTATGCGCCTGGCCCCTTTCCTAGACTCGGTTTAGTACGGTTACCCCTCGAATCACGATTTCACGACCCAGATAGACAGTCATTCTCCATATGATAGAGCACTTGTATTTTAACGTTTGCATATGTATTCTTCGGCATTTGTGATGTCTGGACCCGTGCCTCCCGCCGAGCCTTGAAAGCGTGACAATGCAAGTGCTTGCACACATTTTGCATACATTTTCGTTCACCGAGTTTGAGACTAACTCCCACAGCGTCTTCAGCCACCCGCTTCCTTTATACACGAGGCAACCACTTATGACTTAGGTATATCTGATCGGGCCGCAGGTACAGCAACTCACAGGCACACAGGACCACGGGCGTTTCCGACGAACACTCACAGGCCTGCCGGCCGCGGTTTCGGACCTCCTTACGCCCCGCTGACCAGTGACCATGGGACCGCGAGCACGACATCGCACTGGCGAAAGCTATCGGCGACTTGCTCGCCCCTTTGTCTCTTACATACATACACCTCCCGGGTGTAAGGGCGCTACAACATGTCGCGCGTTCATCTCCAGGAAGAGCTAGCGCGCTCGAACGCGAAAGTCACTGCTGATACGAAGCACGGCCCCGTCCACGGTCGCCGGGCGTCGACAGGGGCTGCGGTGTTCCTGGGTACGTACTTTACTAGTCAGAAGCTACGTTGACGTCGTAGCACTAGCTATAGGATCATGCAGCTGTTTGTTGAGATGCTGATCTCCGTCACGGTGTAGAGGTACCCTACGCGCTGCCGCCGGTCAGGTTCGCCGATCCCGTACCGCTGCCGGCTGAGTACCGGTATGAGGACAAGGAGTATATCCTCGAGAGTAAATGTAAGTCAAGCGTGCATAGACATCCTGTGTACGTGTTCACACGCCTTTTCTCCCTCTAGATGCTGTTCAGCCCAAGAACGATGGTCAAGCGGCAGGTATGCAGGACACGAGCCGAAAGTCACTGAGTATTGAAATGCTGAGCATAACCCCTCTGCTTCAGGCATACCTTTCGAGGACAAGGTCGGGCTTGGCGAACCTAGCGAGGACCCGTAGGACCCAGGTTATACCATCCTCACATGATGGGGCTGATATTCCGGCTCCAGGCTGTTCGTAAACATCGTCTCCCCGCCGTCCTTCCCCGCCCAGGGCAACTTCCCAGTCAAAGTGTACATCCACGGAGGGTGCGTATGTCTCTCGCGCATATACTCAGAACGCAACTTACATGTGGGGCATGTCGATGGTCGTACAGGTTCCTGCAGTTCGGTTCTCCACACGGTCTCAGCGGACAAGCGCACTACGTCTCGGCAGAACGCTCGGAGGTGTGGGTGAACATCGGCTACCGCCTCTCTGCGTTTGGCTTCCTCGCGAGCGACGAGCCGAAGATCGACGGGAACTTCGGCTTCAAGGACCAGTGGCTCGCGTTGCTGTGGATCCGCGACAACATCCAGGCGTTCGGCGGGGATCCTGATAATGTTCAGATTACGGGGCTTTCTGCAGGTGACAGCGAATCCTGCATGAACGTGTCGCTGGGAATGCTCACGTGTTTTTATCTCATAACTTCAGGAGCTCATTCCGTTCACCAGTTGCTGCATCATGCGTCCCGTCTTCCAGATGGAGAGAAAGCACCCTTCCGGAGCGCAATCCTGCAGTCCAACGCGATCGTGTCCGTTGCACCACCCACTTACCGCCCTATATCTCTACTAACAAACGCACCGAACGGATTGACAGGACGACGCCAAAGACACCCGCCGAGCTGCGCCCCCAATTCGAAGCACTCTGCCGCGCCCTCTTCCTCGACCCCAAAGCCCCCGACGTCCTCGAGACCCTCCGGGACACGCACCGAGTCCCCTGGTCCGCCATCACGTACGCCATCGAGATCGACGCCCTCGGCACCGTGCACGGCACCTTCCGCGGCGCCTGGGAGCCGTCCTGGCTCGGGGACACGGACACGATGGCCTGGCAGCGCACGGGCGGGCTCGCGCGGGGCCTCCGCGCACACGGCGTGCGCGCGGTCGTCGTCGGGGACCTCACGGAGGAGTGGTACATCTACTCGCTCTCGCACCCCGTCCGGGACATGCGGGACGTCGAGATGAATCTGGAGCGGTACTACCGCGGCGAGGTCGTGCGGAGGATGCTGGAGGTCACGGGGCCGGGGAGGGACCCGGCGGAGCCGGAGGAGGTGAAGAGGCTGTTTGGGAGGCTGTTGGCGGAGGGGCAGGTTCATTTGCCGGTGAGGCTGCTTGCGCGCGATTTGGTCAATGCGGGGTTCCCGGTCGTGAGGTACGAGATTGCGTGGACGCCTGAACAGGTCCGACCCTTCGGTGGGTACATCTCCTCTACCCCTGTATACCAACACTGATCGATTGGCCGGAACGTATCCAGGCTACGTGACCCACGGAACGGACCGCTCACTATGGACTCTCCGCCTGCCCATCCTCGAAGGCGACCAGGTCGAAATCGCACGCAAGTGGGTCTCGACCATCGCCGACTACGTCAAACGCGCCGAAGAAGGCCAGGGGATCCAGGACGTAAAGACCGTCCTCGGCCTGACGACAAGCAAGGAGATCAAGGAGAAACCAGACACGCTATGGGACGAGTACATGGCGCTGCGGACGACGCTCCCCGGGGAGGAATAAGCAAGGGCTGGGCTGGACGGAGATGGAAGTATGAAGTGAGGTGTACGATATGGTGAGCTCGCGGTGTACCTTTGGTGGAGCTGCTCCGGAGGATCGTCGGACATCTCGCAAGTTCGTGCGGCGTGTATATCCCGACATTCCTATTTATACATGCTACGATGATGCGCCCTGCAAGCCAGGTTGGCGTCGGTCACAGGCTGCGGGAGACTTTCTCTGTGCTTCAAATGTGGTGACTGCATGGATTACAACAGTTTCCTGCGCAATTTATCTCAGACCACCGACACCCGTCAAAGCAGAAGATGAGATCACCCAAATCCGGCCCATACATGTACGGGAGGAAGTCTCTATGTTCATACCCAGTCAAGAAATACATGTTCGCATGGTCGATACCGACGCCCTCAGCCCCAGCCCCAATTGCAACGGACCGCGCGCTACGTACAGTGTACGGCGATCCGTACACCTCTATGTATGTATGTATGTACGCCCGCGAAACATCAGCTGTACGTATATATCATGATGCGTGACGCGAGTCATTCGATTCGTGCGTGTACGTGTGTCATGGCATGGTGATGAGTAGTAGGATCGAGGCGCCCAAGTCCGCGAGGGAGAAAGCAAGAAGACGACAGGAGAGAAAAGAGAAGAGAGAAAAAGAACAAGTATGATACACCTTTGAGTCGTCGAGATACACTGCTCCGCCTCCTTCCCCTCCCCACATATCCCCTCCACTCACGCGCTCTATAGGTTGCTGGTTCCGCTACTTCCGCTCCCGCTCCCGCTTGCACCAGCAGCGCGGACAAGGTGGAGCATATGCTCAACAACCTCCTCCGGCGTGGTGACATGCCACACCGCGAGCGTGCGCTTCGAGCTGTGGCCGACGGCGGTGGTGAACACGGCGTCGCGCTCGAGCGCGAGGTCGACGGGCTGGTACCGCTCCGCCTCCTCCTTGCTCCCGGCGAGGAGGGTGACGGAGAGGGGCGGGTCGAGGCGCGCGCGCGTCGCGCCGTTCGGGAAGAGGAGCAGCGCGCGGAACATGTCCTCGTCCGTCTTGTCGTCCCCCGCGCAGAAGACGAACTCGGCGTCCGGGTGGAAGTAGAGGATCCGCTTCACGATCTCGCCCTTGTTCACCGCGAGCGGGCGGACCTCGAGGTTCTTCTTGCCGACGAGAACTGAGGGACCGGTGTCAGCACGAATTTGTACGCGTGTAGGGGTCTAACACCTACCCTCGATAGGCCGCTTGCGCGCCAAGTTGTTCTCCAGGAGGTCCTGGCATTGATGGCACTGGAAGAGACTACACCGTCGCATAAGTACGACGTTATCTAGCAAGTAACGAAGAACACTCACCCCCACTCGGGGTCCGCAGAACGGTAGTGCCACGTTATCGAGCTCTTCTTGACCTCAATATGGCTGCCAGTCGTCCTCTATCAAACAAACCACGCGTCAGCACCACCATACACACAACACCCGCCCCACAACAACGCAGCGAACAAAACGCACCTCCGTATAATACTTGAAGATCTCCAGGACCTCGCTCATCCAGCTCATGTCGAGCGACTCGGTAAAGTTCGACCACGTCGACGCGCCGGGCTCGCGGATAAAGCCGCCGTGCTCGGCGGACATGCCGAGGTTCTTGATGTGCCCGAGGTGCTGCTCGAGGAACTCGCCGTCCCGGCCCGAGATGATGTACACCACGTTCTTCGGGTCGGACGAGAGCGCCTCGAGCGCCTCGAGCGTCTCCTTTGTCGGCACCGCCGCGCTCGGCACCTTCACGATCGGCGCGAGCGTGCCCTGTGGTAGCATGATCATGAGTACCGCTCCGGAGTTCGGGCATATCGTGGATGCAAGGTGGACGCACGTCGTAGTCGAAGAGGAAGAGGCGCTTCTTCGCCTTGAGGTAGTGCTGCTCAAGCTGGCCCTTGGGGATGAACGGCGTCTGGCGCGCCATGTTCTGGCTGCCCAAGCGCTCGAGCAGCTGCTTCGCGAGCATCGCCGCCCAGGTGTGCGACGTGTGCGTCGTCACGGTCTTGTACAGCTGCTCGTGCCGCCGCGTCTTCTCCTCGTCCGACATCGTCAGTCCCCGGTGCATCGCCGCCGCGACCTCCTGTAGAGATCGAAAGTATATCAGTAATGGGGGAGTACCGCAGCGGTCAGGGGGATACGCACGCTCAAGTTCCAGGGGTTGATCTGCAGCGCCTCGGTCATGGTGCTGGAGATGCCCATGAACTCGGAGAGGATGAGGGGGCTCTTCTTCGAGCGCTCCTGCGAAATGACGAACTCCATCGAGGTGGTGTTCATACCATCGCGAAGCGGGGTGATGACACCGAGATCAGCCACGGACAGAAGAGCATAGAACTCATCCTTCTTGATCGTCTGGTGGCTGTATGAAGGCAGGTAAGTCACCATTGAGCATCAGGACTAGTAGCGGCGGCTTACTAGTGGTGTACCGGGATGAAGTCGAGAGACCCGTACTCGCCGTTGATATGCGCGACAAGCTCAGAGACTTGACGCTCGAGCTTGGGCGAGTCTGTCAAAGCGGGAGAAGTGACCTGAATCAGGACGACGTTGCCGATCCATTGAGGGTAATCCTGGAGGAGCTTCTCGAATGCACGAAGCTATGCACAAGAGATAGCGTTAGCGTTCAATGTCGCGCCGAGCCACAGGTGATCTCACCTTCTGCACGACACCCTTGACCACATCGAGCTTGTCACGGCCGACGATGATCTTCTTGCCTTCGTATAGCGCACGGAGAGCCTGGAGCTTGGGTTGGATGCCGGGGCGGAGCCTGACAAACCAATATGAGCAATGAGATCCCGGAGGCAGCGGGCACTACTCACGTGTCCTTTGCAACGCGGTCCGCGTCGACGCCCACGGGGCAGTATTTGATGGCAGTGACATGGCCCTGCACGTCGATGCCACCACGGGGGGTGACCTCGTATCCGCACACGCGGACGCAGGAGGACGTGAAGTGCCGGGAGTAGGAGTATGTCTGGAAGCAGATGAGGTTCGCACCGAGCATGCCGTCGAGGATCTCCTTTCTGCGCGGCAGGCAGCGGAAGACCTCGGAGCTCGGGAAGGGCGTGTGGACGAAGAGACCGACTGCCGCATCGGGGATTTCCTGGCGAAGGAGGGCGGGCACGAGGAGCAGGTGGTAGTCGTGGATCCACACGAGGTCGCCGGGCTGGTAAACCTCGGCGACGCGGCGGGCGAAAGCGGCGTTGACGGCAGAGTACGGTGCCCAGTGTGCGTCCGCGGAGGCGTACTCGGTGGCAACGTCTTGCCAGAGCAGGTAGTGGAAGAGTGGCCAGAGCGCTGCGGGGAGCCGTTGTGTCAGTTTCCGTGTTACCGATGAGATCAGATTGGACGGAAGCCCGTTGCAGGTGATATCTGCACTGTACGTAACAGGGAAGAAGGTTCCTTGATCGCGCAAAGGCGATGCACCAGCGCCGCGCGCGCATTGGGCATTTCCACAGCGTCTGTCAGATTCTTGCGCTGCTCTCCGCCATTCAGTGAAGGGCGAGGGGAATCCTAGGCCCGGGTACACCCCGGGCCCGGTCCGAGGATACAGCGACAGAGGCCGCGAACCAGCCAGGCGGGCGTGCAGATCCACGAAGCATCTCCAGACGCTACCAATCCGGCGGAGAGTGAGCGTTTCCTCGCCACTGGCGTCGGATTTGGCAACGGCAGAGCCTGCCTCGGACATGGAAAGGAACGGGAGAAGGCGGCGAGAGACGCGTACTCACTCTGCTTGCAGTATCCGTCGTAGTGACCGTGCGCGTCCTTATCGTCCAGCCAAACGGGGACGTAGCGGATCTTCTTCCCGTCCTGGGGCTCGTCGCGCGACTTGTACTCGGCGAGGATCTCCTCGAGCTCCTTCTTGTCCTCCTCAGTGAGTTCGCTTGCGGGAACTTTGCTCGCCGAGGGGTCAGAAGGGCCTGAGGAGGATTGTGCGGCGACCTGGGGAACGGCTACGGTCGAGGACTCGATGTCGCCGGTCCAGCCAATGAAGATCTGCTCGTGGGTGGTCGCGAGGGAGTCGATGCCGCTGACCATGGCTGAGTGACCGTAGCGGACGTTGACCGACCATTGTGACGAGGGCTGCTCGGGGGCGGCTCCACGTGGTGCGGGGAGGGCAGAGTCGTCTTGTGGCTTCTCTACTGGCGAGGGGGGGATGTCGGACGTCTTCGCGGGCGGAGTCGCGGGCGGGCTGGGGATGTCTGCGGGGCGGGGGCGGCGGGAGAACGCGCAGGTGACGGGGAGGTAGTGGCAGACTTGGATGATGCGACCCGAGAGCGGGATGTTCTTCTCGTGGAGCTCGGCCTCAAGCTTGCGGACCTGGGCGCGGACGTCTGCGAGCGAGGTCGAGGTGTCGATCGGCTTGCGCGGCTCCGCGAAGCTGTCCATTCTTGGCAAGGGCGAGCGTGTGGGGTCGTGAAGGAAGGAAGGAGAGGGGAGGGGATGGCAGGGAGGGAGAGGCGTTGAGGAGGGTTAAGTAGCCCGCGCGGACGCGGTATCGACTCTGCATCTCTACCGCTCTCTGCCCAATCCAGACGTCCTGTATGATGTCACGTGTGGTGCGTCATCGTCCGCAACAGGCAATCCCTCCAATCACTCCCAATCTAGACCTCGCTCTACTCACCGCCGCGCACAGACGCCCGTCCCGCGCACGTTCTCTCCATCGATGTCGCCCTCTGCGCGGATCCCGGCCGGAGTGGACGTCCGCTCTTCTCTTTGTCGAACACAACGTACAACCCTCCCCCACGGTCTCTCCGACCTCCGCCCCTGCTGGGATCATCGCCCGTCGAAACGTCGCCATGATCTGGTTGCGTCGAGGAGCGTCCCTGATGCGCGAGACCCGTACGCAATTTCTTGGCCTAGTGAAGCGGCCTCGCGTGGAGGGCCACTGTGGTAACCTTGCTCCTCCCCTATACACCCTCGTCGCTTGTTATTTCTCGCTGTAGGACGCTTGACGGCGAAATGACGATCATCTCACGGACACCTCGCTGCAACCCTCTTGTCAGATTACCGCGGATTTACCTGCGGATACCTCAAAAACGCAGCGCTGAGCCATCGCGCGCTTCTGCGCGATACGCCCTCTTCTGTCAATCGCGGTCATCTGTTCTGATCACTGCCTTCACGTTACGGGGCTTTGAAACGCACGCCATGCCCAGATATGTGCGAACGCCAGGAAAGCAGAAGCCCGAGCAACGCGCTTCTCGCAGAAACCTCGGCTCCGTTCGAGTGCTAGGATTCAATATACGGCCCTAGGTATCTGACGGTGGCCTACAGTAGCACGCCGCTTCTATCTCTTACTCCTCTCTGCACTTTGTGGGAAGAGGGGCAGGTTGTCACTTGAGATATGCGGGGGGACAGACTGGACCCTTGGAGATGTCGGACAACACTCATCTCCATGGCCAGTATGCTCATCCTGGTCGTATGTACGGACACAACGTATACTCAGGCTTTCAAATGCCTTGACGCAATTAGCACTTTATGGACACACAATTCAACTAGCTTCCGCTCGTATGGCAGTGATGCATATCCTGCAATCGCAGTGCGGGTACACCCGGTAGCCATCCCCATCAAAGAGTATATGTCTTTGAGGGGGAAGCTGCGATAGCAGTGTTTCGACGATCTCCGTCACTGCATGGATTCCCAGGACTACACGGACCACTGGCAGTCGCGAGGAACGACACAGGGTACGTTGCCGTTTACAGTGCTTTGTTGCCGTATCGTCCTTGCACATAAACTCCCGTCGTGTCGTACAGCATGTCATCAGCACTGGCATTTCCGGAATCTATGCCGTGCATCCTGTGACTCGGAGGTCTCCTGTGGAGGAGATCGAGAGAGTGATATATACATTGGTAACAATCAAGCACGAACTGTTCAAGAAGCCGCGCTGTAAGACCCTGTGAGAGCAAGACAACGCATAACTTAGTATTGGCGAGTAGTACATGCTGTGAGAAGGGAAACAGACAGACAAAAACGAGTGTGGATAGTATACACAGGGTATCGTGATATCAGTCAGTCAGAAGCAAGCACCAAGCAGTCCGAACGCCCCCAGGGCGAGACTCATACTCGTACACTCACTCATCCTACACCCTCCACGCCCACACCAACCCACCGCGGCGCTCACGCCGCCCCCCTGCGGCTCTCCACCGCCTTCTGCGCCCCAAGCCCAGCAGCCATGCCCGCGGCCATCGAGCTCCCGAGCTGCGCGCCGAGCCCGTCGGTGGGCACGAACACGGCCTTTGGCCCGAACGCGCGCACGCGCTGCACCTCCGTCCGCCGCAGCTCCATCTCGCGCGCGAACATGTCCACGACGGCCGCGTCCGCCGCCGCGCGCAGGCGCACCGCCTCGGCCTCCGCCTCGGCGGCGAGCCGCGTCGCCTTTGCTTGCGCCTCGGCTTCGATTTGGAGCTTCTTGGCTTGTGCTTCGGCGGCGGCGACGATGCTGTATGCTTCCGAGTCGGCTTTGGTCTGTGTGCATGGGGGATGGTGAGTGAGAGCGAGGTAAGGGGAGCATAGAGCAGGGAGACTGACGTTCTGGGACTGGGCCTTGATGCGGGCGACGGCGAGGGCACCCTCCTCTTGCTTGATCTTGTTGCTGTTCTCACGGTCGACGTTCTACGCTCTCGGCGTGAGCTCTGAGACAACTCACGAAATGGAGAATGCGACTCACAGCAGCCTCGACCTGAGCCTGCAGCGCACGGGTGGTCAGTTTGTCCATCGTCGAGGCAATATCGCCTGTCAACTGAAGTCAGTCTCCTGTTGCAACACAGGGTTTCGGGGAGGCTGCATACCCTTGAATTGACGATCAATGACCGCTGTACGGATCGTGAGCAATGTGGTCTCTTCAGGAGAGAGGGATGAATGCGTACCGAGGTCCTTCATGATGATACCGTACTCGAGCGCAGCGAGGTGCAGGTCATCCATGGCCCGGGTCCTAAGCGCGTCCAAGAACGCCGACGACGCGTCCGTCCCGTCGTCCATGTTATCAGGCCCAAGGGAGCGCTGCTTCACCATGGAGCTGTAATCGACTGCACGTGCGGTCAGCAATCAGAGGAATCTGCACAGAGCGGGAAGGCTCACGGTGCGCTACAATCTGAGTCAAGATCGACTGCGTCTTGTCCCTAAAGGTATGCATCTCAATTGCTGTGCGGTGAAGCATGAGGTCGTCTGGACGGTGCATACCTGAGCGCGTCGTAGGGCGTGTTGTACCCGTGCGTAGTCAGCTTGAGCGGCTCCGTGAGCTGCCACTTGAGGTAGATCGTCAGGCTGACGGGAACCTGGTCCCTTGTGAAGCTACATGCAGCCCCAGCGTAGCAAGTTGAGCCATGGTGATCCGTCAGAGTAGAAAGCGGCGACACGTACATGTCCTTCGTCGGCATCTCGATCTGGTTCTCGCCGAGCGTGAAGAGGCCGCGGAGCGTCACGTTGGGCGAGGTGATGAAGTGCTGCCCGGCGGGGAGCAGCTCCAGGTCGTCGCCCTTCTGGAGGATCGCACAGTTGTTTGCAGGGATGTTCAAGCTATTCTCCTAGCATCAGAGAACCATTACCGGTGAATGAGGCGCGTGAGACGTACAAGAGTGCGACGACGTAGTCTTGCTTCGTGCCCGTGCCCGTGCGGCTCTTCATCGTGACTTCGTGGCTCCTGTCAAGGGGATCAGCGGAGCCACAGAGAGCAGTGGGAAGTAGGGCGCTGACCAGCCAAGCACGACACCGGTGATCCTGTCCTTGATCATCGTGGGCAGGTGCGTCTGGTCCACGATTGACAATACGTTGTACGTGCCCTCGATCGCGTACGCGACGAACCCCGAGTTCTTCACCACGAACACGTGGTTCTGCGGGTCGGAAACTACCGCGGCCTGCGGATCGAATGAACGCGTAAGGTGAGCATCCATGTGCCAGGTAAGTAAGAGGGTAATGTCCCGACCTGGTTCTGAGACACCTGCACGACGGTGAGACCGCCAAACTCAATGACGGTGTCCGACACTGCACGTTTCGCCGTGAGCATCAGCGTTTCCGGACATGCAGAGTGCACCCACGTCCGCACGTCCCCTGCCACTTGCGCGCCCACCAGTTCCGGAGGGGCATGCCGGGGTATCGTCCCGGACGCGTCAGGATCTTGGGCAGCCCACCGTGGTTGATGAGGCCGATCTGGCCCGGGGTGACTTCCTTCCCGATCCAGTCCGTGGGTTTCTACGTATAGCCAGACGGCCGTCAGTACGCCGCCGTACCACATCGCAGTTGGAGATTCCATCATACCTTCCGGGAGAGGACATGTCCACGACCAGCCTGTCAAGAAGGAACAGCACGTCAGAAAGGCTATCATGCGGGAACTGCAAGTGCGAAGTGGTACTTGCGTTCGTGAGCTGCCTGTCGAGCTTCTGCAGCGCGGCGATGAGCCCGTCCTTCTCGATCTTCACGAAGAACTGGCGGTCCTCCTCCATGTAATCGACTGTTGCTGAAAAGTTCGCTGCGCTCGGCTTGGACGGACCAGGCTTGAACGGTTCCTCAAAGCGCGCCTTGCCGCTGAGTCCTCCTGAGTGCACGGTCGTCACATGGCCATCCACCACAGTCGTCCCGTCGCCAAAGCTAGACATGTCGTAGAGATGGATTCGGTTAGTACGGACGGCGTGCGTGCGTTGTCGACGTGTGGGAGAGAAGAGTGATACTGCGCAGCCGGGGAAGGCTAGAGGTGTACTAGAATCGGTGTGTGAGAAGGATCGCAATGAGACCCCCCTTCCCCGCGTGCGTAACTTTATACGCTTCCTCTGGCGTGCACCGCCCCGGATGCAATACGTCAGTTGACCAACACGTCCTGTGCATAGCGAGGGACGACGCTCCGAGGAGACCCGAGCCGGCTGCCGTCTGCATGCTACGACCGCCCGTGGTCGCAGCTAGTACTGACAGGTCCGCGCGCCAAGCTCGCGCGACACCGCCCCCGCCCGGCGCGCGCGACGACTACTTCTGCCTTTTCGGGCGCGCATGCGCTGCTGGACAAACAACTCGGCAGGCACGCGACCGTTGATAAGCTGCCAGCGCCGCCTCCGTCGCGGCCGAACATGCATGATCGCGGGCTCGGGGGACGCACGTTCGACGACGCTCGCTGCTGTTGCTGTGCTGGTCAGAGGGCCACAGCGCAACGCTCTCAGGAGGAGTCAGGTATGTGGCGCTCAAAGCCGACGGGGCCGGCTGGCGAGCCGAAGGCATGCCACGGCGCCCACCAGATTGCTAGAAGGTTTCATTCAGACGAATGAATAATCCAATACGGCCCAAAGCCACTTACAGCACACGCTGTCCTCAGGCCCTTGCCGTGTTGTTGCCGCGACGGCGCTCGGGCCTTTTACTCACCGGGCAGCTCACAGCGGTAATCCATATACAACGACTGGCGACGACAACAAACCTAACAAGTGAAAGACAGCCACGACCAACCCTCCTACGGCGCGTGTGACGCTAGGAATCAACCTCCATGCTCATGCTGGCACCCTCCGACGGCTCGTCCTGCACACGCTGCGCTGCCTGGGCTTCCCGCTCGGCCCCTACCGGGGCGCCCAAGGGAGGCGCAAACCGGCCGTTGGGGGCCTGAGGCGCCACTGGAGACGGCTGCTGGGAGTGTGGAGGATGTGCGGACAAGGGAGAGCGCGCGTCAGGCAAACGCGACTTCTTGCCCTCCCTCAACTCACGCAGAGCGCGTGCGGAAGGGTTGAAGTAGCCGCACTTCGGGCACACGTATTCTGCGACGTAAAGGTTAGTGGTATGCCACCTGGTAGGAGGATAAGTGGAACTGACGTGCGTCTTCCCACATGCTCTCTTTCACGAGGCCGTTATGCGCGAAGCACTTCTGACAGATGAGGGCGTAGCGCGAGGCTGCACCTGTTGTCGACGAGTCATCGTCGCCAAGGATAGCATCCGCTAGTTTGTCGAACCATTGCTTGCGCGGTGGCGGTAGGGGCCGTTGAGGGGAGGCTATATAGCAATAATACCTCAGTGATCGCCGCCTATACCCAGAGCGCAGAGATACGCACGAGACAGTTGTTGCTTCAGTCCAGGTGACATTGTTCTTATAACAGGCGTCTGAGGAGGCCCTTGTGGGTTCCGTTGAGGCGTTTGTGGAACGGGCTGCTGAATCTGAGGCGGTTGGGCCTGGGGCGGTACTCGGCGACGTAGGCCGGCAGGAGTCTCGGGGGGCGTAGGTCCCGGACCGCCTTCGTAGCGCTCAATGAGGTTGCGCATGGAGTAGTAATTCGTCTTTTGCTTGACTTCCTCGATCTTCTCCCTCTGCTGCTTCCGCAGTTTGACCAAGGCCTTCTCTGCAATCCGAACCATGAGGTTCGTGGCACGAGGCGAACAACGCAGTCACGCACCTTCTGCATCTCCGATGCGCGTATACCAGATCTGCACTATCCTCCTGATAAACAGGATGCTATACAAATAGGCCAGTTAGTGTCGAGTCCAACTGTATGCATTATGAGTACTCACACAATAGGTCCCACGAATACAGGGACGGCTTCAGCCGTCTTCTCAAACTGACTGTTTCGCTTGTGCGCGGTCAGGGTCGGTAGGAAGTCCTTGTACCACATGCTGGTGTAGACGATCCATAGCAGAATAGCGTAAACGGAAAATAGAAGCGTGGCGCGTCGTTCCCGCAAACGGATTTCAGAGAGGTGTGTCTGTCGCTTTTGAATGTCGTTCGAGAGCGCAGCGAGCACTTGCTCGTAATCTTCGGGCTGGCTCTGCGGTCCACGCGTTAGGTTTCATAACCGCTGGGAAGCAGGCCGCGATGTTCGACACGCACCTTCTTGAACCACCCGTTGAACAAGCCCATCTTCCGAGTGTATTATCGGAGTCGGCAGACTCCTCCACCAGATTCCCAGGTAAGAATGCGCGACTAGAGTACAACTGAGGTAAAGAGCGGTGGTAGCAGCGAGGCGATGAACAAAGTGCGAGGGCAAGGTGGCTTTGGAGGTGGCAAGCGCCCACTGCAGATACGTCAATGCCTTGCACGCCACGTGATGCACGTGTCGCACTCGCGTGTTGGCGCCTACGTCCGCTTTTCCAAGCGGGACTGCCATGGTCATTCATCCGGTCTCGCGAGTTGTCTTGATGAATATCAACGAAGCTGCGATTTTCGATGGCATGCAACCAGGTTCTGTTGGAGGAAGGCCTCAAGCTGGTATTCATAGCTGCGATCGCGAGTTTACTGGCTACGTCTCTCCTTTCCCTTCCGCTTCGATCCGTACATCTACGCCCTTCTCGTTCTCGTTCTCTTGCATGTCCTCCAC
Organism: Trametes polyzona; assembly: GCA_022606195.1. Classification (NCBI taxonomy): domain Eukaryota; kingdom Fungi; phylum Basidiomycota; class Agaricomycetes; order Polyporales; family Polyporaceae; genus Trametes; species Trametes polyzona. The sequence continues at coordinate 254,060 of JABYQF010000019.1, forward strand.
GTCTCGTGCAGTACGCCTCCTTTCTACTGTCCTCCCTCCAGGGCTGCTCCAAACGCCCCCAGTGATCCCACCCTTCTCGAAGATATGGTCCACATCCTCGAGCTCGAGCCCCTTCGTCTCGGGGAAGAAGACGTAGACGAGCGGCACCCAGAGCGCGTTGAAGACCGCAAAGATGATGAAGACGCGCCAGCTGATGTTTGCGATTGCAGGAGGCGTCATCTCGACCACAGCAAAGACGCACATCCAGTTGAAGAAAGAGGCGATCGCCGACCCTCGCGCGCGGATCCGGGTCGTCGTGATCTGCATGAATGGCGATGTTCACGCATCCCCTGTGAGCCATTTGCACAGGGCGAAGGTTGCGGGAGCACGCTTACCTCCGCAGGATAGAGCCATGGCTGTTTGTGATCAACGTGAGCAATCTTGCGTTCTGCGCTACGAAGGAGACGATCACTCACGATGGGCAGAAAGCCGATCCCTAGGAATATCTGAAAGATGAAGACCATCGCCGTCGCACCGTACGCAGCGCCCTTCGTCCCGACCGACAACAAGATCGACGCGATGATGAAGCATAGAGAGAGGCCTGTCGCCGAAATCATCAGAAGCGCACGTCGTCCATACCGGTCGACTGTCTGTACTCGTCCGTCGTAAGTCGTCACGGTCCTCAGCCATCGTGTCCTCGGCATTTGGATGCGCTTACCCAGAGCGGGATGAACGAAGCGACCATGTAGGTCACCGCAGTAAAACCTCCGAGGATGAGGGACAGATTCCTCGACAGACCCATTGTGTTTTGGTAAACGACCGGGGCAAGGTAACTGGTCGCAAAGGTTGGTCCACGCTGCACCTGGCATTAGCAAAGGACGCACTTGATCATATTGGCGCTACATAGCCGTCAGTTCCGTTGAGCACCTGAGAAGCTGACGAGTACGCACCCAGTGAATTGCTGCATGACGTTCACTCCAATGCCCAGGCATATGCGTCTGAAGTTGCCCAACGGTCCACCTTGGAGGAGCTCTCGGTACCGGAACGGTCCTCCTGCGCCCTCCTGAGCCAGAGAGAGCTCGATCTCCTTCCGTTTGGCGACTACGTCTGGGTGATCTGGAGAGTCATGGTCCTCCAGCTGTGCGAGGATACGGGCACCTTCCTCCTCGCGCCCGTGTGCCATGCACCATCGCGGGCTATCCGGGAGCACGAGCACCTGCAGGAACAGACAGAGCGCGAAGACCGCCTGGAAGCCTGAGTATGGCAAGGTGATTGAATGGGTAGACGTGCTTTCGAGTGCATCAATGTGCTCACCAATGGGAAGTCTCCACTGCGCAGGTCCGTTCACGAACGACATCCCGTAGTCTAACCAGTACGCCTAGAAGGAACCAGGTGAGAACATCCTCATGTTAATCGACTTATAACAGAGAACTCACTATAACCAGTCCGATGATAGTCACAGTGCAGTTCAGGCAGACGAGAGCCCCGCGGATCAACCCTCCGCATGTTTCGCTCTGGTACACCGGAATAGACGAGGAGTTGAACCCGTTTCCCTAGGCTCGAGGTGATCAGTATACTGTGGGCGCGTAGTGAGACCCAAGTGGGCGGAACTCACAATGCCAGTGACAATCCGTCCCACGTACAGCTGGGCGAGAGTCGTGGAGCTGGTCAGGATCGCCTGCAAGATGTTTAGCGTTTGGCTTTCGCGGGGTGATAACAGGTGCGTACGGTTCCGACAAGCATGGTGGCTGCACCGGCCATGATCATGCGCTTACGCCCGATGGTCTCTCCCCAGAAGAACGTGATCAAGCTGCCCACTGCGCATCCAATATCCTGGGAGGGAGTTGTCAAGCAATCCTTCGACATAAGCAATCAAGGAGATGTTTCGCACGTAGATGGCCACCTTCAAGACGGTCAGCATCCCGCATAAGGATCGTAGGCACGTGTACTTACGATAGTTCCCTGTGTGGTAGGGTCTGGGTTCCCGAAGTCCTTTCCGAACTGATTGTTTGCTCCTATCTGCAGCAAGCCTCAACATTCATCGACGTATCGACAGCGCGTCTCGCGCAGGAAACGTACTATGCCGGACATGACGCCCTGGTCGTACCCTAGGAGTAGGAATCCTTGACAACAGCACGCTGTCACCAGGTCAAAGCGTCGGTCAGTAGCGTTCGTAGGCACGATACATGTGGACGCACCTGTGATAGCCCACACCAGATACTTTCCACGCACAGGCATGATCCACATCTCGTCTACCGCGGCGAAAGCGGAGTATGCAGAGAACCGTTGGTTGGAAAGTCTAGGTCAGACGCAGACGCGAGATACAAACGACAAATGGTAGCTGGCCGCTCGGAGGCCCCGAACGTTACCCCACCCCCTGCGGGGCACGAAGTATATACACTGTCGGGGCGGGCGGTCAATCGGTCATCACGTACAACGCGGTTCACGTGAAGCAGCGTGTGGGTTCTGGCGGTGCTCCTCCCCAGCGGCGGCCCGGGGTTCATCAGAAGTTGCGAACCTGGTATATGATATGCAGGTGGTCAGATGGCCTGTGTACCGAGGGATTGCTTGCTGTGTTGGACGACGCGCGGATACACGGGCCGTCGAGTACATATGTACAGGCTCCGGTGAGCTCGTCGGTCAGTGACTGGCTTGAGCAGGAGAGTAAGACCGCCCTGGCAAATAATCTCACGAAGTACTTCAGTTCAATTTGGGGTGACATTGTATAGAGGTGTATAATAGATATACAAATAGGCCCAATGTGGCGAACGGATCTGTAAGAACAAGCTGGAGCGCTGCAACCTGACTATGACCAGAGTTGGTGATAGGCCGCACCTGAATGGCACTGACGTGGTACCGCTTGTGCACTCGAGTTCGAACGGCGGTTTGAGCACCGGTCAAGACCTTCGCGACATACTCGTCGAACTTCTCCTTCGATAGCAGCTTGTTTGCCACCATAGCCTTGAACAGGTCGCGCATCCAAGTCTGGCAGTTATACACTGGACGTGCGTTCGAACTCCACCTCCGCCGCGAGTTTGATGATCCCGTCCCGCTGCGCGCGAGTGAACGTCCCGACAGAGTGGTATACGTTCTGCTGGAGAGATTGGTCGGAATGTATCTTCACCTGCGGGGTGTAGAACGCGTATTTCCCTGGCTGACCAGTGAGGTGAAGGATTTGGGTGTACCGGTGGACGTCGTCAGTCCCGTTCATCCAACGAAGAAGAACGTGGCCGTCAGAGGGATTTTCCTGTAGGAAAATCTCCTTGTCCGTCTGGTCGTCCGGGTACAGGTCACCGAACGGGTTGATGAACTTTCGATTGACATCGGTTGTGACGGACGACATTTCTGCGTGAGTCCATCAGGTGAAGGGCAGGGCTTGACCAAGGATGTGTATCATACCAATGAGAGCGGTGCGATGGGGCCCGGTTGGGGAGATTTGCAATGCGTGTTTGATAGAGAAGGGAGCAGTCCGTGCAGCCCTTATACGTTTGGTGGACCGATCAGTCGCCCGTTTCGTGCTGTAGCAATGGTAAATTCACCATAATGAATATCGGCGAGTCCGAAAAACATCGGAGAGCATGACACTCGCCGATATCCTACTCACGGACCATGGTCTCGCCGGTGACCTCCAGGACCCTGTGGATCGCTTGAGCATATCAGAATTACTGACGCGCTGTTTCATGTTCGTCCACCAAGAGAATAATCGCCAATGCGAATGCCTATGTGGGTCACGGTTCAAGTTGAACGCGACTTACATAAGTCGTCCTTCAGCAACGTCGGCTTCTGACAACCATCCCGCCACCCATGGAGATATAGCCGGAGCCCGAGGCCCAGAAGCACCGGACCCAGGACCCAGGGCTGACCGCCGCAACTACATGCCAACCGGGAAACACGCTCTACTGGCCCAAGTTGGAATTAGTCTCGGCGTTCAGTCGTGTTGCTCTGCATGCGGCTTATTCTCCGGCTTTTTATCATGGATCATTGCTCTTGCATTGCTTGAGGCTTAGCATGGATAGGAAGGACGATGGTAGTATATCGCAAAACATGAAGAAGCATGCGTGGTCTCTATAGCTTGTTCGATGTGCCAATGTTAGTTATCACGCGTACGTCACAAGGACCGTGCAACTCGAGCTCACCAGCGGTTTTTCGAGATCGGTCGTATTCTAATAGAGTACAATCCCCTCACTGAGGTCCAAACAATTTCGAGTTGCTAGTTAGTGGTCGACATGATGAATGCGCCAGTTATGTAGTGTCATGCAGCGTCACCAAAGTGCAATGACAAAGGTCTACATTCAACTCCAGTCGCGCAAGCGCCTGCAGTGCGATCGCGGTGGATCGCGGCGCGTACATCGGCGCCTACTGACAGCACAGATCATGAACGGCATCGATTCTCGTCTCGAATAATGATACACATCAGGTATCCCCGTATAGTACAGTCGTCAAGGAGTCGTCGAGGCCGTTAGACAGCAGTGGGGAACGGGACATTAGGGAGACATTGTGCGATAACACTCAAAGCAAGAGGATGTATGTAGCTGGGGAAGAGCGGTGTCATAGGCAAAGCGAGATCGTCAAGGCGTGAGGGTATCAAATACAAAGGACTGTGCGCAGGTGGGGATAGATGCAACATGCACTGGAATTCATGTGCATGCGGCAGATGCCCATTCTGCGCACAGCCGCCTACGTGCGAAAAGGTTGATCAATCCAGATTGCGGTAATATGGGGCTAGCTCCTCTGGTGAGGCCAACCTCAATGTAATCTGCCACGTCCCGTCGACGTTGTGCGTGGTCCACGAGCCCCACCACAGAATCCTCTCCCCGAGACAGTCGACGCGCTTCATGCCCTTGCTCCACTCCACATCCGGAACGGCATAAATGCGACATCGCTTCGTGAACGCCTTCGTCCACGACTGCCACACGTCCGGGTGTGTGCGCTGCACTTCGGCGTACTGGTCTTCACGGAGGGGTTTTTGGAAGAAGTCGTATATCTTACTGAGCACATCGCCGATCGTTATTGCGCGGTCCTTGCGGATCCGGATTGGGCCGAAGTGGTTGACCAAATCGAGCGGACGCAGTTTATACGCGATGTCCACGCTGCGCACCTCGGGAGACGTGATCGACACTCCGAGCTCGTCCGCGAGAGAGACAATGTTCCATTTACCAGTGACGCGTTGCGCCTGTGATGGGGGAAACCGTATGTCCCATCGAATCGAGGGCAAGTCTGGTCGGTCTGCGTTTGGCATGAGGTACGGGTGCAGGCTCGGTCCTCGGAAGCGAGAGAGAGGGAGGGCGGTGGCGGGTACAGGGACCAGTCTGGGCCGGGCAGTCGATCCACGCGGCAGCTCTTCCGGAATATATGCTACAGGATCAGAGAGCAGTGGGGCACCAGTTGGTGCGTTGACGACCATAGCCGTAACCAGTGGGTACTCCCTTTCAGGCGTGTGCGGAGGGATTGGCCTATACGGCACAACCGGAGGCAGGCTACCTGGCGGCATTCTGTCGCCCATGCGCAGAGCCGCAACAGCACCTATGAACGTGTCGGGCAGGGAGTGTGGGTATACGCCCTGTCGTTCCCACCCGGACCAGTCTCGATGGCGGTTCGGTCCTGGAATGTCTGCGTTCATCCACGAGGTGTTGGGGTTGTGCGGCCAATGTGGTTGAGACGGGAGTCCTTGCGGTTGTTGAGGCAGCGTTGGGGGTGCAGGTGTGTGTAGGTTCGAATACACGTGGGAGTGACCATAGTACGGCGGATACCGATACCCCTGAACACCAGGGTAGGGAGGCCCTTGGTGAGAATGACCCGAGTAGGGAGTCCAGGGGAGAGGTTGCTGAGGAGCTGCTGCGAGCCGTTGAGCGGCTATCTCCGGCTGTTGAGGAGCGGCAACTAGCTGCTGAGACACTCCCGTGGTGGTCTGGTGAGAAACAGCGGCGGACTGTTGGGGAATGGCGGCGGACTGTTGGGGAATGGCGGCGGTAGGCTGATGGGGAACGGTCGTGGTGGGTTCCTGAGCGACTTCCGCGCGCCTCGAAGAGGGGGCGGTTTGCACCCGACGAGATGCTCGGCTTCCAGACCGCCCCCCATAAGAGGTGCTCGCACGATCCCGCCGCGGGGGAGGGGTCGGTGGAGGGCTGATCATCGTCGCCTCAGAGTCGCTCTCACTGCCGTATATACCCGTATAGGCTGCTAGCGTAGGCGCCGGATGTTCTGATCTCCCGGTCGTCGCCTGTACAACCTCCGGTACTGGGGTCCGAGGTGATGGAGGAGGGGGGATGAAGTCAGGGGGAGACGGCGGCGTTCGTGCTCTCGTCGGAACGGGAGGAGGCTGAGGCCGAGACGGGGCTTGTTGATGATGCTGTGGCCATCCCTGAAAACCCTGGGGCCATGGTGGGGGATACCACCACTGCCCGCCCGCTCAGCCCACAAAGAGCTCTCAGGAAGATACTCTCTTACCGAGTGACTTTGACTGGGTACACGGTCGACTCGCGCAGGACGAGTCGTGCTACTTGGTGCGGCATGTCCAGTACGCTGACTACTTGCCTGAGCGTTTTCTGAAACGCATAGCTTCATGTTAATGACACAGGCCAGCAAATTCGACATGTGACATACGAGGGCGGCTAGTCCCTGACGCTGCTGCTGAATCGGCGCGGGAAGCTTCAGCTTGCCGAACGCGTTCCACCATAGCGTCTGCATCCCTCATCCGTTGCTGACAACCCGGGCGGTGGCCATTTGCGTTATTCATGTGGCAAGAATTGCAACAGAAGAGGCTCAATGGTGGGGGTCTACGTCCACGTGCGTGCTCCTGACCATGAGAGGGGCCAACCGAAGATAAAGCTTCGCGCGTAGCTTCTTGTGACTGGTGCTCAGCCTGCTGGTGTTGGTGCGCGGCAGCTGAAGTGGAGGAGTGAGACGTATCGGCACGACTGGGATGGCGCGATTCCTCTTCTTCTGGGGAACTGCTTCGCACTCCTGCTTCGGCTGTTGGTAAGGGTGGCGTCGCCATCAGCAATCTAGAGTAGACTTCCAGAGAAGCATAAGGACGCACTCGCGCCAGACCTGTACCCTTCGTCCTGGGAACTGGTCCTTGACCTCCTGTGGGCCGCACTCGACACATCCGCACTCGACACATCAGGCCGAGGCCGAGGGTCTACCGTTCTAGTGTCTGTTGCGCGATGGATTAGTCGAACGAGTGAAGCATGTTTGATGTAGTCACCATACTTACCTCTTTGCATGATGCTGTTGGGTGTATTGGCTGATCGGTGCGTCGGCTCATGCCTCCACATTTCATGATAGAGAGACGGACCAGGGCGCGCGGTTGTAGACTGGCTGGCCTCTGCATTTGTCTGGGACGACTGCCTGAGCCGATCGATGGGTGGAGAAGGAAGACGGTTCCGATCATTACGCGTCGGTCGTTCAGAGGGTTGCATAGTGCTGGAAGGGTTGTTGTCGGTGCGCGCACTCGCGCCGGCTTGGGCATTAGAGCGATCGTGGGCGGCTGCTATAGCAGGCTGGGCATGGGGGTATTCTCGAGGGTCACGAGCCACACCCGTGTTATCGATCCGCGTGTCCGTGTCCGCCGAGCTGGGACCGGGAGAGCTCCGTGAGGGAAGAGCATGGGCATCGCCTCGATCGGCATCTAATGCGGAGAGAGGAACGTTGAAATCATGGCTCCTTCCGTCTGGAAAGCGTATGGTCAAGACGATGCCTCGAGGCGTGTTGGCCCTGGTGAGAGGTGTGGGCAGCTGCCGTGAGTGACGAGACGATGACCCCGCGATGCTGTACGTGCAAGATGGTGAGCGTCCTACCGAATACTCTCGAGTCCGCTACACGCACCTCCTTCCTCTTTCCGTGTCACCCATATTATATACCCTGCCTAAGATTGGGGATTATCAGTGATCTGGTCGTACGTATAGAGCGTCCTCCTAGGTGTGGGTAATATCAACACACAGTCGGTGTATCTGTTCAACAGGGGAGTGTACGAAGGGGAGGCTGGATGCGAGGGCAGTTGCGCTCTTATGCCCACCGTTCAAGTCCGCCCATTTGGGCGGGTTTTTGTTTCAGGAGACGAGTTTCCGTGCCCCATCTGCCGAAAACGGATGCTTGCGCTCGTGCCGGTCGTATAGGATGCCCACCACCACGCGGGCGTTGGACCCACAGAGCGACATAGCGACCACGAAACGGCTGGAGGACAATACGGGACTAAGAGGCTCGCAAGAGGATAGAAGTGACGGAAAACAACAACGTGTAAGAGCGCCCATAGCGCGTTACCGCTTGATTCAGGCGTCTGTCACCAACAGATGTTCTCATCGCCGGAGCCCGAGCCGCTGAATCAAGAACCGCTATGGTCGAGAAACCTCACACCCATAACAGAAGGTTGCGGTGCCAATGCACTATATGTGAACAATATGCACGTTCCATCCACACTTGAGGCGATAGCGCCAGAAGGGTGAGCACGCGCACAGCTCACGAAAAACCGCCGCTGCTGTGCGTTTATCGGGAATCGTGTAACCTAAGGGTGGGCTGAGGTCAGCGTTAAGACGATACAAGGATGAACATTCCGAGAGACAAGGGACTAGCGCAGAAGTACTACAACGCTGGAATATCGGGTATGACGTCGATGCCTTCATCCGCCTTCGTGTCTGGCTCTGGCTTCGTAGCCCCTTTTCCCCTCAGCAACCGAACCGGGGTCGTACGTAGCTTCTCCGACCGCTGTGTGCTTGGGATGAAGAAGCCGTTGAAACACGCGATGAGCGCTTTCCTCCCTGATGAGATGGGGGAAGAACCGTCCGCGGGTGCGGGGATGACCTGAACGATGGTCTGCGTCTCGATGCTGTGGATTTCGATCGTGTTGTTGGGAAGCAAGGTGGTGACGTATGGATAGTCCAGCGCTGATAGCATGGCGGAACATGGTCAATATCGGCTAGCGGCTCTGTCAGAATGTGCACGTACACACAGCCTCCGGATGACTCGGCCACTCGAGCGTCCCTCGCACAGGGTCGCCCTCCCCGGTGATGAAGACACCAATTGTACTAGCGCCAGTCCATGAGAGGATGAGGAATTCGTTCTCACTGATGACCGTGATTGACGGCTTGACCAGGATAGTCGTATCCGGGGCCTGGGAGATGGGCAAGAGGGGTACTAAGGACGCTTGCACGAGATCGATGACGTTGTAATTTTCTCTATCGGCGACGCAAAGATATTTCCCTGTCCGTCGCGCGAGCACACCTCCGGAAGGTAGAGGAATCTCCTGCGAGATGACACGATGAGAATGGTATCGGCGGATTTCGGAGACACGCACCTTCTGGAAGAACAGCCTCTCCCGTAAGCTGTACAGCGAGATGGCGCTTCTCTTCACTACGCAGAACTCTATCGGTTCAACGGGAACGGGGATTTCGTTCGCAAATTGAGGTGGACGCTTCAGATGAAGCTCGTCCACGGCGAACGCGACGACGTTCCGGATAGGCTTGATCAGGTTCAAGGGTACCATATCTAGTGCTGGAAGGGTGTAGAAGTGTATTTGGTGATCTGCGCATGAGCAGGTCAGCGGGACTTGCGAGCAAGGATCGTCGGAGTAATCCCTACCAGAAAGGATGAGAGCCCGTGATATGCTTGGGGCGAGCACAATTTCGTCAATTGGTTTCTCGTTTGGTATAGACTGCCGCGACAAGAGGGTGTAAGTGTCGCTCTGCACTAAGGACTGTGAGTGATATTTCCGTTCGCCGTGGTAAAAGGCGTACAGGATCTGTTGAACTGCCCTGTAGGGCAAAACGGAGTAGCTCGCCATTTGAACAGCCGACATATATTTCAGATCCTATGGGGCTGTAAGTGCGGTCGTCTCATTCATTCGTAGCTACGTATGCGTACCAATTGCCTGGGCGCAGCGGACAGTCACCGGGTGTCCTGCGGCACCTACACCAGTATAAGGAGTATGAGGAAGTGTAGATTATCAGCTTGTTCGGTACATACGACTAATGCCCTCCGTAAAACCAGAGACAAGAGGTTGAAGCTGGTACGGAGGGACGTCCACAGGCCTCTGCGGTGCGTACGTCATGGCCGGGCGATAGTCCTTCCTATAATTCGAGTGTAAAGGAGCGGTTTCGATACCAGCCCAGGTCGACTACTTTTTTGTGATGTTGAAGACCTATGGTTCGAAAACGTTAGATGATCAGCTACCTGAACGAACGGGTCACAACTACTTCGGAGATGGTGGCAGAACGAGAGGCTTGGTCGCCAAATTTCCCACGCGTCCAAAGGGGTTGAAACGAGTAGAGTCTGATATCTCCCTACTCAGCCCGTGCTAGTCCCATCGAGCTGACGATATTTCTGTACACCGGGCGCTGCCTGGGCCTGGTTTCAATGCGTATCGTGGTAGCCAGGTCCGGTAGTGGGTGACTTAGGCGAAGTGAAGAAAGAAAAAATGACTCTAGCCCACCGCGAGGGTCGAACTCGCAGCCTTCAGATCACCCGCTTAAGAGTCTGACGCTCTATCCGATTGAGCTAGGCGGGCGACACAAGCATATATAATTCAGCTGATTCAGATACAACCTCTTCGTACGCCAAAACACCTATGCTATCGTATGACAACAAGCCACCGACGAGTCGTTTCCATACAATTAGCACGCCAGCACGTATTCCATTTCGCCTTCTCATTTAGTTGTAGACAACGGGTTCAGCACACACCGAGAGTCACTGATTGTCCACGACACTACTGGTTCGCCCAACGCCATACACTTCCCCTACCATTGAACACCCAATCGAGCTGGTTCGGAATCTTCACCTTCACCCCCAGATCTTCTGCGAACGTCGCAACCGCCGCCGGGTCTTTTAAGAATTGGGTCGCTGCGAGGATCACGTCTGCTTGGCCCTTGTCGAGGACTTCCTGGGCAAGCCGCCCGGTCTTGATACCTCCGACGGCACCGACGAGGACACAATCGCCGTGCGCCTGCTTGACTGCCTCGGCGAAGTGGGCTTGGTATAGTCTCCCCTAGGCAGACGTCTATTGAGCAAGCACAAAAGACGTCTGCTTCATAACACGCCCTCGATACCGTAGGTCGACGTTCGTGCGTCCGGATCAGCGGAGTTGACGTTGCCGAGTGATGGCAGAGATGCCGAGTGCCTGTTGCTTGCTCAGGGCGCGGTGCTTGCTCAGGACGCGGAGACGCTCGACTCGTTCTGGTACCGCACTGTATACGTCCTTGTCTACCCTACCCGCTTGCGACCCGAACCCAGGCTTATGGAGTTAGGCAACCAAGATAATAACTCACGGCTTCCGAGCGAGATCCCTTTCTTCCAGCAGCTACAGACGAGAAACGAAGACAAAGTCGCGCTGAGCGACGCGTCATATACATCGGGCGCTAAGTTTGAGACGCGCTTCGGAGATCCAAACATAGCTGACATAAGCAGCGAACGTCGACCTACGGTATGACCCCCTCAATAAGAAGCAGACTAGGCTTGGTAGGCGGGTGCGACGAGCTCGATCTTCTGACGGGCATCTATCCCGCCCGAGGAGACGTCGATGAGATCCACGCCGTGTTCCGCGACCAGACCTGCGAGGCGGACGGTCTCTTCTAGGCTCCACGACGGCCCGTCTGGCAGGACGGTCTCGAGCCAATCGGTCGCAGAGGGCCTTACGGACGAACAAGCTCAGACACTCTCTAAACGGCACTGTGATGGGATACGGACGTACCTGAGGAAGAGAGGCATGTCCTCTGGGATGACCCTACGGATTGCATCCACCACCTCCACGACGATACGCACTCGGTTCTCGAAGCTCCCTCCGTACTCGTCCGTGCGCTTGTTGGAAATAGGGCTCAAAAACTCGTGCAGGAGGAACCCATGGGCGGCGTGTATTTCAATCACGTCGATCCCGGCGTCGACCGCCCTCTTCGCTGCGGCAGCCCACTGGTCCACGACTTCCTTGATTCCCTCCACGGTCAGCGCGTTCGGGGTCAGAGGTTCGATGGCGTGTCCGTTGGTCAGCGAGGCGCCATTTGCCTTCACCGCGCCGTTCGCCTTCGGGCCAACACCTCCATTTTCCTCGACGTACGGGATGGGCGAGGGCGCAACGGCGTCCTCCGCACACCCTCCCAAAGCGCGCGTGATGACCGCGTGTCGCGCAAGCCATAACGGCGCGATGGAGGCTTTGCGGCCGGCATGGGCGAGCTGGATGCCGATCTTCTGTCCCTGGCTATGCGCGAACTCGACGAGCGCGCGGAGCGGCGGGACTTGTTCGTCCGACCACAGTCCACAGTCGTTTGTAGTCGCGCGGCCTTCGGGTGATACTGCTGTCGCTTCGATGAATGTGAGCCCTGGGCCGCGGACGATCACGGATCCTACTGTGCACGGCCGCAGCTCAATGAGCCGCAGTAAACATAGTACCGCATACTGTGGTACGTACATATTGCGGTATGGAAGGGAGTGACGGTGCCGTTGCGGTCCGCGGAGGACATTCCCATCGGTGCCACCTACGAACACAGTCAATACTCCACAATTGCAGAGTGTCAAGACGACGTACAAAAAGCCTGTTATGGAACTCCACTCCCCTGATCTTCAACGGCTGGAAGAGCGACGGGATAGGCTTTCCATCTTTCGACGGTGCCGCGGTGCCCGCGGGCGGCTTCTGCTCCGGAGTGAAGTAGGAGGTGTTGGGCGCCGCCTTCGTCACGAATGCCTCCATCTTGTCCTTGGGGGTGTGCGGGGAACGCTTTCAAAGTGAGTCTGTGCCCGTCTTCGAGGAGTACTCGTCCCGTTTTATGGTACGTAGTCCCATCGTAGCTTGGTCAGCGCAAGATCCTCGCTCGCTGCGGGTATGGAGACGACACGGGCTTACTCATGGGCTGTAGGGAGGGAACGGCTGCGTACTGCTGCTCTCTCAGCGAGCGCGAGAGATACGCCGATTCCGCCATCGTCGTTCACGAGCAGGCAACCGGCGTCCACGACCGTCGACGTCCAGCGGGTATCTCGCGCCGCTCCGAGGAGAAGAACCGACGTGAAGGACCTATATTTGGGGCTGGGAGGTTCGGCGATACCTGTTCTCTGGGGTGAGATAGATTGTCGAGCGAGTGTATTCTCGGAGTCTCACCGTTCCTCCGCTGACACCAGTTGATACGTCCGCAACACGGCAGCGGGGTTCAATCCCTTGCTTCGGCAGCAGACTCAGGGGCCTAGAGATGGCCAGGAACGTGGGACGCCGTGGGAGAGAGACGGTTGATCAACATTGCACCAGGATACAACGTATGCCTGTCTTGTCGTCTTGCGACTCTGGATGCCAAACGCCCGCGCTCGCTCTGGTGTTTCACTCACAGTTTCCAGTCTGTGACTGTACCGCGGGGCTTATAAAGCACGATAGCATCACACGGCCACGAAGCGCTTTGGCCGCTCGCCGCGCTGTACATCAAGAGAGAGATGCGCACTCGAAGGGGAATCTTGCTCAACTTGGCCTCGATTAGCCATCGTCAATCATGCGTCGTGCCTAGTACCCGCGCTCCTTCAGGTGTTTCACCAACAGCTTGTGGCTATCCCGCGCAGCAGTCGTCCACCTGGTAGGGACGTCCTTATCCTCCTTGGACATATCCTCCTCATAAAATACCTATCAAACGCATATCGTAAGATTGACTCGCGCGGGGGTGAATAGAACTAACCTCGTACGACCACGGGCCTCTCCATCCGGTCCTCAGCACCGCATCGCAGACGTCGAGCACGGGGAGATAGCCGCCCCAGCTCTCACCACTGCTCTTCGGACACACCTCGTCCATGTACGGCACGGGGCGCCATGCGTTGGACCACGCATACAGGGGACTGATGCCCTGCTCCTCCGCGCTCTTCTTTAGCGCGTCGGGAGACACCCTGCGCGAACCGTCGGAAATCTGGAAGTAGAAGATCTTTTCTGGGGACACGGTACTCGCGAGCGCCTTCAACGACGAGGCGAGGTGCAAGATTGCGGAGCCCTCGGGCGGGTTTTGGAGTAACCCGTTGGCGACCGTTGGATCAGCGTAGGCGCGGGCTGGGGTAAAGAGTTAGGCGATCGATACGATGCTGGATGGCACGAACGAGGAGGAACAAATCACATACCGCATATTTGGAACGTGTCGAGACAAAGCCCGAAGTTGGGCCTGTCCACGCGCTTGCACACCTCCCAGATGTCTTCCCATGTGTTGCTGCGACGTTCGGAGGGTGAGCATCATGAGCGGAGCGGATGCTAGAAGCGGACGCACACATGAGCACCCCATGCCCACATCTCGTACGCGCTGTGGGTCTGTGAGTGTCACTCCTCCAGATTTACGAGAGGTTGACTCATACATGCGGATGGGCGGGTTCTGGTTAGCCGCCTCGTCTGCGAGCTGCCTGAGGTCGCGTGCGATGACATCATAGTCACTGCTTGTCGATGCATCCGGGGTAGAGCCCACTTGTAGCATCTGACAGTCAAGTGCCTGACATGATAGGCCGACTGTAAGCATGATAAAATACGAGCTAGCGAAGATCATCGCATGGACCTTTAGCACCTGGAACCATGCAGCGGCTTTTTCAAAACCGATAGCCCTTTTCTGCGCGTCCTCATAACCCTCGAACTGCGCGAACCTACCGATAGACGTCAATTGGAGCTCTTCGCTATACGTCAACGGCACTCACGGATGCACGGCCAATACCGAGAGCCCGAGGTCGTCACAAAGGCGTTTGATCTTCTCGGCCGCCTGTACGAGTTTGTCGAGGTCGCCGTGTCCCCGATCGTCGAGCTTCCGGTACCCTGGAAACTCTTGCTCCGCGTACGCTTCTAGGTCCGGAAACCCAAGCTCGGCTTGCGTAAATCCCGCCTCTGCGATCGCACGAAGCTTGATGGGAAGTGTGTGCGAAGGGTGCATGCCCGCGGAGTCGGTCGAGTACGCGAGTGCGGTGGTGATGTCTGACATGCTAGTTGGCCGTGTAGGATATGTTGCGGTTGCTCTGTTGGTGTGGTGGTAGTATAGGCGCAAGAAATGCGCATATGCATCCTTGGTATAAGTAAGGAGCGGCGTCGCCACACGCATGTATGCTGCCATGACGTCATCGTGTACTCAACGCTGGGTGGTGAGTGTCGTGTCGAGGTAAGCGCTTGTGCTACGTCCGGATGAGGCAGGAAACTTACCATTCTGAGGGCACTGGTGAATGACATCACCCCAGGGTCGGTATGTGGTCTCTCCGACAAAGTTCGTGCTATACTTTGCAACTTGACCTCGAACCACTATCATCTACCGCTCGACGTGTCTTCGCTGCCTCTCGCGATCACCTCACAATCCACTCTCTTGCGCCCTACTGTTCACCTTACCTGGGGTATCAGGCAATTTCCTGTGGCCGTCGCGCTCTGTCAGTCATCGGGTCTTGCCAGGTGAGTACTTATATGCGCATTCGCATTACAAGGTCGGTGTATGCGCTACGCTGTGGATGTATGCGCTACGTCATCGGCGTTCGCGCCGTAAGGTGGCTGGCTATATGCGCTGCGGGGCTCGCATATGCATGAAGAGGTAGGCATGCGCGATGTCGGCTCACTTAGCGACGGTCGCTGATCCTGCAGAGCCCATGGTGTGAGCAATTCGACTTCCAAACGCTGTGCGAACAGTACTTACTACCTCCTGCCTTTCGGGTGCGAGAGTGGATCCCTCAATAGCTACACGTAAGTGCACTGCCAACGAGCGACTTGCACCTTGCAAGCTGGGGAGACCTCTCTATGTTCGCGAATACTTACGGTCCAGGTGCGTGCCCGTGCGTGGTTGAGTGGCGCCGTTGGGCAACTGCACGGTACCCGGTACCCCTTCGAGTCATTGAGGTATGTGCGCATGGAGGTCGATGTCTCCCCCGACGCCGATGAAATACTCGATTGCGTGAGCGGGGGGGGGGGGGGGGGTATGCTGCGAAAAACGAGCCGCCGCCTCTGGCCTACGATACGCACCTAAGCCGCTCTGGTCGGTTGCGTTGAATAGGTACGCATTTACAGGGACGACTTACGATCGACTGAACCGGGGCCCTTGCGTGCTACTGTAAGAACTTTGAGGGTATACATCGGTACCCGCGTACCGTGTTCATCCTACGGGAGCATGGCGATCAGAGCAGGGCCTACACATCTATAATCAAAACCACAAGAGACGCGCACCATGCCAACTATCCCCGGGCCCGACGGAGGCAAACCACAATGCGATACACATGGTACAATAGACGGCCTAGTACATGGGTCGCAAATACCTCCGACTGATCGTATGCGGGGTAGTGAGCAGGTACCGATCGGATCCGCCCCTGTGTGCCACCGCCGTCGGGAGCCCGCTGCCCGCATCTCGATCGCGCGCAGTGCGACCCCGCAACGAAGGTTCGCGGAAGCATTTCTGTCCACAACACTTCCATCCTTTGTCCTTGCCCCACAACTTCGGCGTCGACAGACGGCAACTCGCGCGGTGAGTCAAACCTAGGATATGGGAATAAACGCCCGTTCGACGTTCGTGTGTGGGGTGGAGCGTCGCGGTGACGCACCGAGCCGAACGACGAAGCGTAGTCGGTGATGTAAAAGCTAGATGATACTAAGCGGGCTCCCCAGGATGGGCTTGGGGGTTCCTGTCCACATCCCCGGAGACGTAAACGGTGCGCTTCGGGTAGGCGTCTCAGCATGAGGATTATCACAAGAGCACGAGATGCGGACCAGGCCTCCTTCACCGCCGAGAGACTCTGAGAGGCATCGCGCCGGGGATAAGACAGATGACCGCCAGTAGAGGTGTCAGTGCGAGTGGCTTCGGTGGGTAGCGATGTTTCCAACGCGCGCTCGAGCGGGAGAACCCCTTGGAAACGCGCGCTCGCGTCTACGCTCACAAACGCACGATGATTGATGCATTCCGGTAAGGCGTTCTAGTCGGAGGCCGACGGCTCGGATAGAAGGGAGGAGCCTGGAGCGGTGCGAGAGCAGTCGGAGCAGATACGAGGCTCTCGCAACATGGCAACATGGAGCGACACACGAGCGTTCGAGAGGGTTCACTGCGGTCCTGGAGCACGGCGTGCCGCCGACGCGCGCTGCGTAGATTCAGGGACAATGAACCGTCACGTGGGATAGAGTTCGCGGAGGGCGGGACATGAAAAACGCGGCGGGCGCGCTGTGGAAGGGAGGGCGGTAGCCGCGTGTTGCGATCTTGAGTTTATGAAGAGCTTCAGCAATGCCGGGCTCGGGGATGTCGTCACCGCCGTCTATGAGTAGAGGGCGGATAGGAGGCCGACGCGGAAGTAAAAGATGATAAAGCTCGTGTCCGTTGGAGCCCGCAAGAAGCCTCGCGCAGAAGCCGGCAAAGTTGGAGGAGGCCACCAACCATGGATGTCGCAGAGGACAGTCCAAAAAGCCCCGATTCAGGGCTCGATCTCTACCGCCAAGGAATACCCAAACTTTGCATAAGGGGTTAGCGAGACGTTGAATTTCCTGAGAAAACGATTCACCAAAACTACGCCGTGTGCTACGTAAAGCAACAGCGTGCCGCAGCGCGTAGCATTGCCTTCTCGCGTGTAGAGAACCTTTCTACTTGGCTTCTTTCCTCTTCCTAGGGGGCATCGTGGCGGTCCTACTTGATAGTCTCGCAGTTACACGCCCCCAACTGAATCGCGAAGATCGCTAGCCCGCCGCTGTGGGAGACGGACCTGCGCGACATAGCACAGGGGAGGGAGGCCGCGCGCGACGCGGTGTCATGGCCCCCGTCATCGCCCGAGATACGCCTCACAGGACGAACAATGAGTGCCGCGCGTCGTCACATGTCGTGCCGTGTGAACAGGACGCGACATCCGGGGAAGGAGGGGCTCGTAATGAACAGCCCAGCCCGCATCATCTGCAGCTACTACGGCATCGCCGAAGCCAAAACGCAGAGCAAGCCATACAAGAGGAGTTGATGAGCACTGACCAGGTGGCTCCGACAGCATGAAGATCCGACCCCGCCGTCTACGGTATCGCTGCGGCCACGCGCGGGTAAGGCGTTCTGCGCGTTTTGATTAGATAGACGGATGGGCGGGACGATAACTCACCTAGGTACGACCGTTAGCGGGCCTGTCAGCGACCGACACGGATTGCCCTGGGGTGGCACAGTACCCAGGGGGCTGAGAGGACGGCGTGGCGAGTGCGAGCGACGGTACACGCGGACGGCACACAGCGTGTTGGAAGCGGCTGTCGCCCTCCCTACCTGCGCAAGCTGGCGTGGCCTGAGCAAGTTGGACAGCCGCGCGAGCGTTTGCGTGTTCGGCCCAGCGTCGATAGCCCTCGCCCGGCTTAATGAAAACCTGCAGGTGATGTGAGCCTGATGGCCCCCCAGATGGACGTCTTCGGCAAATTGCTGGACGTCCTGGCATCCGCCGGCGCCTTGCGTTTGTGGAGGCTCTGGGAACGCGCCATCACGGATGCTTGGGGGCGGACGGCTCGCACCCGCGACGTAGGACGGTGTGTGCGGGTGGGCGTAGCTGGGGATGTCGGGCGACGTCTGCAACCGCGACCTGGGAAGGCGGCCAAGGACCATGGGCAGAGCTGGACCGGTCATGCGATACCCAATTCTCCGATCATGAGAAATCCGAACGCCCAGAAGCGTTGACAGGGCGCCTCGACTCCAGAGGCGTCCCTCGGCGATTGGGTCGACGGCAGTGCTGCTGCCTCAGGGCAGCCGGAATCGCGGAGCGGGCCCGGTGCAGTCTTCCTCAGGGCTCTACTGGGACCGCTGCAATCTGCAGCGCATCCATGTATCGCAGCAGCGCGACGTGCGGTGCTGCAATGTTGTTATATTCCGAGGACTCGAGAAGTTATAAGAACTTAAAATCAGCTGTATGTTCGAACACCGAGAATTATCAAGAATTCAGAGAAGTATGAGTACGGCAACAAGACAGATGGACGCTGGGTTGCATCTCCGGACGGGATGTGAAACTGGGTTTGAGCGGCGTCTCCATTGCGGTGGCGGCGTGTGTCATCATCGGCATCCGTCACCGAGTCGTACGCTCACGCCTTCGACTTTTCGCACATACGGATTCTGCACCTCTCTCTTACACAACAAATGAGAGGCCCTCCATAACGACCTGGAAGATGGGCGACTTGTACATAGGCTCCAGTGGCGGGCCGTGCGGGCTGCGGCTGGATACGAGTCTGACCTGGACTGATCGAGATAATCTGAGTGGCATTGGCGACCATGCCTCGCCTCGAACACGTTCCTGGGACGATAACCTTGAGCGGGTAATTCCATCGGATTCATTTTGTATGCCCAAATCTGCAGCTGCGAAATCGCTGATGACCTCAGAAATCGCCGCTCCAGGTGGGCTCGCCCCCGTGGCCCGAGCCTCCCACCGCTGGAGGTATAAGTATCGTTCACGTCCCCGGCGCTCCTGCTCTTTTGTTCGAACGGTCTTCCTGCTTACTAGCTCATTATCCTCCTCCCTTTGTCCGCTGGCCCAACATGACCGAGTACGCCACTGACCCCGAGGCCATCCAGGAGTTCCTCACGGCGCGCGACCGGACGAACAACTGGGTCAGTGTTCACTCTCAGGGCATCCACTTCATCCATCCCTCTTCGCCACCGTCCACAATCAGCGACGACCCAGACGCGCCGAGTTACGGGCCGAGCGAGTCCGACTCCGCCAGCACACACTCGGTGCCCCCGCGCATGGTCTTGCGCTACCCGGATGGCAGACCAGACGTGCCCATCTCGTCCGATGGTGTACCTTCGCCAACGAGCAGCAGACGGGATCACAAGTACGGACCACAGTCGTCGTCCTCTCGCCACACACGATCTAGATCTGGATCTCACACTCACCCCCCTGCGCCGACTGCGGACGTACCTCCACCCGCCCGCTATGCCCAGACGCTCTCGTACGCAACGGGTTCACGGTATGCGCCGTCGGCGCACCCACACATCTCGCCACCACGGTCACCGGAGAGTATTCGTGTCCTGCCGTCGCGGCAGCCCGAAGATTCTTCTCAATCACCCGCCCGCGTGCAGGCGTCTAGCTCCTCACATCGTTCTCGTGGCCCTGCAGCGCAGGCTATCTTCCAACCCCCGACTCATCAACCCTCGATTCACCCGAGCATACACAACGATAGAGTTCCTCCCCTCGCAGATCCCCTCCATACGTCCAACCGCAGCGTCATCGCACCCACGCCCCAACATCCCTCCCCGACGGCCCAGGCCCATCCGTTCGCGACCATGCCCAACGGAATCGCGCACTCACATTCTCAACCGGCCTCGGCGTCGTACACCAGTGGTTCGCGATTCTACGAGCACGCGGGGACAGCTCCGAGGGTGCAAACCGATCTCCCGTACACCTACTCCCCTCCGGCGATCGTCTATGCCCCTTCGTCCCGACATAGGGGCCCCCAGTACAATCCCCCCGCAATCGTGTATTCCCCCTCCTCACATGGCCATCATCGCCGCGCGCCCGCGCCGGGAATAGCGTACAGCCGTTCCGATCCTTTACCCCACCCGAGCCAGTATTCGCCAACACAAGCGAATGCTGGCAGCACTCCCTTCCCCTCCGTGCACGGCTCGACATCTCATCATTCACACCCGTTATCACACCGGAGCTCTCAATCGCGCGATGATGGTCGTGCAAGGAGCCGCGCGTCGAGCGCCGTGCGTGGCCGGCCCACCGCTCGCGACATGCTCTACTCTCAGCCGCCACGTGCTCGCACGCGCTCTCCGACGCCGTCGCTGAGCGAGAGCGACACCGCGAGCGACACCTCTGGCAGCACGTACTACGTACTCCCCTCTCCCGGCCAGAAGGTACAGATTGTGGTAAGTGTTCATTTGGTGCCGCATTCGCAGGGCAAGGGTTGGGGCGCGCAGCGCGATCGCACCGATCGCACGCCCCTCGTGCCTTTCATTTTGTCTGCGGATGCACGGAGATGAGCCGTACTGACCGTTCTCTTCTCCGCGCGCAGGTGCCGAACTCGGCGTCCGTGTACACGGCTTCCGCGCACAAGTCCCCGCGCTCGCCCTCGAGCGGAGGGAGCCCGAAAAAGCCGTTTTTCCAGCGACTGTTCAGCCGCGGCTCTGGCTCGGTGGACTCCCGTGGATCCAGCAGCCAGGGTAAGCGTCTGCATCGCAGGCATACCGTTGGTGGTACTCATGTGCACCCAAGCCCGGGCTCGGGGCGCTAAGGTGCTGGCGTCGTGGAGATGAGAGCCGCGTGTACTGTCGCGGTGTACAGTACGTCTATCCGCATCGTTCCTGGTGGTCTACGCCACTCACTGGCGACGTCCGTTGACAGGTGTCTGTTCAGATGTACGATTTAGAAGGATCCACCCTCACGACGCGGGCCAGGCCACGGCTTGGTGGCCTCCCTTCACGATGCAGTTCTCTCCCTCTTTGTTTGGCATGTCGATTCTCTCGTTCCCACCCTTTTCGTCTCTCTCGCACGCACGCACGCTCATTACGCTCACATCTCCGCTGCATACTCTCATCTGCCACGCCAACCACCCGTCGTTTTACGCACACGCTTTCCGGAACTGCTACTGGGACCATTGGAGCTGCTTCGGTATTTCCTGCCTCCCTCTCCCATATCCATGCGCGTTTGTACGATTTCTGCATGTACGATTACGCGTCCTTCACATACCTCTACCTTAGAGAACCCACCTGTTTGTAATGCCCAATACTGGCGTGCGAAGTGAGGCGCCAGTGTAGCATCAGGGCTGTACGCTCGTTTAGATGACTCCTAAGACTTCATGCTGCACTGCGGATGGGCTCACCGACATCGCTACATATGACCTATACCTGGGGATGCGAGCACTCAGAGTCCGGGAGTCGCTGATAACTTGATGGGATCTGATCTAATCTCATTGCAGGAACATTCATGGAGCGCCTGAAGACTTGTACTTATGGATGGCTCCCAGTGCAAACCGCTATATGTATCAGCACCCCTCTCTCCGGCCCATAGAAGACCATCTTTTCCCACCATTGAGACGTGTGAGGCTTCCCGTGCTGACAGTCCATAGTGTCCGGTCCACGCCCCGGAGAGCTCTTAGAATGTGAGTACGCAAATGTCATCTCCAATCTTCTCCGCTTACTGACCCGTATCATGGCAACCGTAAGTGCATGCATTGTGCCATGCTTTCCC
Source organism: Trametes polyzona (assembly GCA_022606195.1). Taxonomy (NCBI): domain Eukaryota; kingdom Fungi; phylum Basidiomycota; class Agaricomycetes; order Polyporales; family Polyporaceae; genus Trametes; species Trametes polyzona. Next base: position 276,110 of record JABYQF010000019.1, read on the forward strand.
TTCATGAAACATACTGTACGCAATAACATCAACTCTGTGAAGATTTTGGGTCATGTTCCTGGCTCAAGAGCACCATCGAAGTCAACCCACCACCGATGTAAGAAGATGGTACGGCCGACAGGTTCACCATCAAGATTCAACTCGCTTCTTGCTCGCAGTTATACCCCGCGGCTGTGCTCTCCATCTAACACCGATCGCGACTCTCTATGTATGGTGGCGACGGCGACCTACCGCCAGGCTCCATTGTGGCCACTATCTGATGCGGGTGCTTCTCGGTCGGCCTACAGCGCCATCGACGTTTGGTTGTAGTTTGATGCAGCGTTCGCATCAGCAGCGGACCCTCATTGAAGGCTCGAAATAGCTACCGAGGACCTCACGCAGGTTCTTCTCCCTGAGAGACGAATGACGCCTAAGTTGGGCCTCGGAGGCGGGTAGGGTGCATAGAAATAGAGAGTGAAGTCGTAGCTGTGTGCCGTGTTCGCCAAGATCGTTTGGCTACTACGCTACTCCCTCAACGTTCGCCCGCCACCATCCGCAAAATGTCATACGCTGGAGACCAGCAAACCCAGGAGCTCATCATGGCTCTAGACCTCTTGTACGTTTGCAATGGGTCCAAGAATGTGATGCCCCACGCTGTGACTCCCATGTTGATTCTCATTCCACAGCACGATCAGCAATATATGCGAGGCTGCGGGCATTGGTGCGTTCAGGCTTGTTCTCCCTTCGCTGTTCGTCCAAATAACCCCTTCCTTCAGCACTTCTGGCGTACGACCATCTCCTGACCTTTCCGGGCGAAGTCCAGTTCGTCTGGGGTCGGAAGTTCTCTGGTGCCACCGTAGTGTTCCTCCTGAACCGCTACGTGACGCTCCTTGCCAAGATAATGCTTCCCGTCAGTACCTTCTGGTGGCCACACCAGACCGATCAGGTATGCTTTCGCTTTCCATCTACGTTGTTGTTGTGTTGAAGTGCCCTTCACGGAATAAACAGAGGTACGTTGCCGTAATATACACCTACATGCCGGCTGAACGTACCTGGTACGACGGCAGCTGTGCTGCCCCGATTATCCTCGCCGAGATCTTCTCAGTGACAACGTATTTCGTTGTTTCGCGTGAGTGTGATCAGCAGTCCACATTACGAAATACTTTGACCGTCGATATTACAGTGTTCTCAGCGCTCAGAATATATGCCATTTGGAACAAAGACTGGAAACCGTTCTTGTTTGTGCTCATTGTTGCATTGAGTGTACCCGCAACCAACATGGTCAGTCTATATGACTGTGACCTTCGTCGGTTAGTCATCGTCTGACGCCCGCCTTTATTTCCAGTACCACTATATTCTCTCGATCCCTCAAGCGTTCCTCTACCCATTGTATGGCTGTGCGGAGTCCACCGCTCTGGACGAAGATCAGCTAGCGAAGTATGTCCTTTACATAGCCACCTTGTTGTGGTCCGTGTTGACCATTACCCCCGTAGGCGTATGTCGCCCTGCTATACCTCAGGTTCATTGTCCCAATGTACTGACGTCAGATCAGTCTCTGTCTCTACTCATAGTTGTGCCATCGCCGCGGACCTACTCGTGCTGATTCTGACCTGGATCAAAACATACGAGATCAAGAAGCTGGCGAGCACGCTACACTCAAGTGCAACGTTTTCGACCCTTCTGCTCCGAGATGGTACGTCATTTGCCAGAATAACATGGGAGAAACGTTAACGTCTACGGATGGGTCGATTAGGCACCCTCTACTTTGGGTATGCCCGCAAAACTCCAGATTAAGCCAGCACTGATACTCATACTGCTATGCACAAGCACGATGCTCGTTCTAAACGTGATCGACTTAGCTATTCTTCAAAGCGATGTCGTAGGTCTAGGTGGCGATCAACGTGTGATTTTTCCCGCTCATATCCATTCGTTCCAGATATTCGACCCATTACCCGTGTTCATTGACGTGTAAGCGGAGGCCGGTGCCCGGTGTTCCATATACTCAAGGGGCCCAACTCATGCACCTACCCTCGCAATACAGATTCACCTGTATCCTCATCTCTCGCTTCATGTTGAACCTACGGCAAGTCGCCCGTCGAGGAAGCGGTGACGTGCAAACACTGTCGGAGGCCCCTTCCTGGTTCTCTACCGTTCGCTTCTCCCCTGACGTCGTGGGAGACTTAGGTGCACCACTGGGTCACGACAATGAGTGGGCCGGAGGAATAGTAGCCACGGACGATACCTCTTCCAGCACCCCAAATCCCCTTGACGCCGACTCCAGATCGGAAACCCACATCGCTGACTTTTCAGAATGGGAGGAACCGGTGGACAACCCGTTGGCGATTGGGCTTCCGCGCATCGCGATGCAGTCAATGCGGATATTTGAGTACGTCCGTCTCAACCTCCTTCTGACGCCGTTACCCAACTCTACACAGTGCCTGATACTTCCGCTCACCCAACGCGCCTTCTGTGAACTCAGCGCCAACATCGCTGATGGTCGCAATTCACCTGCGATGCTCTCAATGTAATTGCCTTCATATATAGTTCACGACCTTCGATGATATACGTATATTCTCAACATTCGTCAAATGGGTTCATGTTCGAATCCGTGTCGGTGCCACCAGGGGGTTATACTAGGATCTGAGTGTACATATCCCATGCGTATGTACCATCAATAACCATGACTCAGTAGTTAGTGCGCGGGGAATAGGCGCCAAACCCGAAAGGCTCTCTCTTACTCTCAACGCTCATGTTATCCGCTCCCCCCGTCGACTACGCTGATCAGCCTTCGTAATGCACCGTCTCGGCGGCGTCGGAATCGCTGCTTTTGACCGACAACAGCAATCTCAACGTTCCTTTGCCGAACTCTCCAGCGAAATCTCTCAAGCTCAGGTTGACTTGCTTCATGCTCAGCTAGCTCAGTTCCGCAGTGCTCTTGCGCACTACGCATCCACCCATCGCGATCGCATCAGGAAGGAGCCCTCATTCCGGCATGCGTTTCAGCAGATGTGTACCACCATCGGCGTCGACCCGCTCGCAGGTCCCAGGAAGGGGGGATGGTGGGCTGAGATGCTCAACCTCGGCGACTGGCAATACGAGCTGGGAGTGCAGATTGTCGACGTCTGCGTGAGCACCCGGGAGAGAAATGGGGGTCTGATCGAGATGGGCGAGCTCATCCGGATGGTGAGCAAGTTGAGGGGCGTCGGCGGGGACGTGATCACGGAGGAGGACGTGATGCGGAGCATCAAGACGCTCAAGCCGCTCAACGCAGGCTACGAGGTCATCGATGTCGGTGGTGGGAAGAAGATGGTACGAAGCGTACCGAAGGAGCTCGATGCCGACCAGGCGGTTGTGCTCGCCGTCGCCCAGGAAGATGGAGGTCGCGTTTCGGAGGCCGCGCTCATGTCACGTCGGGGATGGGCACAAGAACGAGCACGGGCGGCCCTGTCGAACATGCTCTTGCGGGACGGCCTTTGCTGGCTGGACGAGCAAGACGAAGAGTACGGCGTATCATATTGGGTTCCGTCTGCTATGCGTTGGGACGAATAGAATGAGGTGAGCGACTGGATTGCTCGACGGATCGATCGCGGATACTGACGGCACTCCAGGTGTACCATAAGTTATAACGATTAGCATAATCGAGCTCGGCCAGACTTCATGTCGAGGGACGGGCGCCAACGCCAAGCCGACAACCTACGTTCATGTGGTGGGCATTTCATGTCGAAGCGATCGTGGTTGGCACGTTCATGCGGACCTGTGACTTCCCGCTCTCCTGCACCGCGTACTGAGCACGCCCCGCACAACATTTGACGTGATCGCAGCTATGACTAGCTCTGAGTTGTCGACTGCAGCTATGCACGCTGCGTCTCATGAGGTCAGGGACGAGGATAGGCGGGGTTCATTGGAATATCGCCCAACGGAAATGTTGCAATCCCAATTGTCCGTCCGTGATCTCGGCTCAATGGCGACTTATAACTTCTGACGTTCGCGAGTCTTGTCATTTGTTTGTCTCTCCCCCTACTCCTCTCCTGTTTCGCCTCCAAGCATCATGGTCCACTCCATGCACTTCGTCTTTGATCGCCTCCAACGCAGTGCTGCTCAGCCATTCATGCGTCCTTTCGAAGGAGACGCATCAACATTCAAATGGGGACTCGTTACTTACCAAGACTTTCTCGATGCACTAGTAGGCGCCATCGCATATTAGCAGAAGGAACTTCTTGCACGAGGGTTGAAGCGAGGAGACATCGTCGGGATATGGTATGTTGAGTCGCTCCGGGCGAACGGCTTATCGGAGAACCTCACTGACATTGATTATAGGTTGAAGGGTTCTCATTGGGAGGACCTTGTACAAAGCTACGCAGTCTCCGCTGCGGGTTTCGTACCGGAGGTGTTCGGTCCCCCCTTTTCCGCAACCTTCTTCCGAGACCTACTTGATGAACATGCCGCGCACGCATTGATCTACTCCAACACCTTCGAGGCGCTTCTCCCCCAAGTGGAGTGGCGTCAGATAGCGATACTGCTCCCCAAGCCTCCAGTCTTGCCTATCATAACCACAAAGCCCGGCGCGCTTGCGGACGTGGACGAAAACGACGTCTCTATGATCTTTCACACGAGCGGAACCACCGGCGGCCGTCCTAAGCCCGTTTCACAGACGCACAAGTGGCTCCTTGCCGAGGGCGAAATCACCTGGAAATGCGTGATTCAGCGATTTCCAGAGGGTCAGCATGTTTTCAACAACATCGGCAGCTTCGCGTCCATCGGAGCCGCCTCTTGTGCGTGAATTATAATGATTGTAACATTGGGCTCTCATTCATAGTTTTCGTCCAGACGTTACCTTCATGTCTTGGTCGGGCGCATGTCTGATACAGAGTTCTGGACGGGAAATCACCGCAGACGAATTTTTGGCCATGAAACGGCAATGCGGGCTGAACTTCCTGCTGCGATATGCCCCGTGGCTTGCCACGCTCCTGACTGCTGCGCGCGCACGATCTGAAGCCCTCGAAGCCCTGAGCAAATCACGTATACCGGTGCAACGTTGAACCCTGAGGACGACCACAGGGCGCTCCAGCAAGGCATCCGCCTAACAATGAGTGACGTCGTTCAGCCATGAAGAACACATGAATCAAGCAACAAATATAGCCTATGTATGCAAGTACGGAGTGCGGTATGTCGTTTATGTGCTGTTAATCCAACAACGAACCTAACCTACGTCTTAGGCCCACTCATGGTAGCTAGCCTCGCCTCGGGCGAGCCATACCTGAGGCTAGCTCCACAAGTAAAGTGTCAGTTGATACCCGCCGACAGCGACTCTGGCGGGAAGTCTTCAATCCACTCCCTTCAACTCCATTTATTCTTCGTTTCCGCCGATTCCAAGACCTGCCCGCACCCTGCCGTACGTAACCGCCCAGATGGTCACGTTACAGAGGATCTATTCGAGGAAGTGAAGCCTGACTGCTACGTTTTTCGTAAGAGACCATCACGCGGGGCTATAAAACGGAGGATTGACCCCTATTGCAGGAGGAAGAAGCGACGATTGGATCCGGACTGGTGGCAACCCAGCCTTCTGTGACAAAAGGTGAGCTCACTGCCCTGTCACATCAGCTCATACCCCACCGCGTCGTGCACAGGGCGATCGAGGAGAACGTGATGAAGACCTGCGGGGACGTCGTGCACAACTGCGTAGTGGTCGGCCATCAGAGGGTCTTCCCCGTTTTGGTCGTTGAACCCGAGGGATCGGTCGACGTATCGACTGCAGAGGCGACCTTGCGGCTCAAGGGAACCATCATCGAGCGCACGGCGCCTTTCAATGAGCGACTCTTCCCACACGAGCGCATCGCCATTCCCGAGTGCATTATGCTCGTGCCCGTCGCCTCGCTGCCGAGAACTACGGTATGTCCAAGTATGCAGTGAACATCACTCGTACTTCCCATGCTCGACGCTAGGAGAAAGGAAATATCAGGTGACTCCCCGTGCCACTCGTCGAACAGGGAGGGTTGTGACACTTATGATCCTGCAGGAGGAAGGCAACCGAAGAACATCTCAAGGACGACCTCGAGGCCATCTATTCATCCATAGTATGTTGGTTCACAGATCTTTTCATGTACTTGTATCCCCAAATTGAACTAGGTACCCTCCATACCCGAGACGCCTGACGTGTGAATCTCTTAGGTAAGGTTGAAGACACGCCTATTGCTGCCATCGCCACGTCTCAATGCTCCGCCTCGACCGTTGAGCAAACCCTTCCGAGCCGTCCGAAGCTTCTCTCAGCACACCCTTAGAAACGAGTTTGGGAGCTTCGGCTATGGCTCGGTCGGCCTTGCCAGTATGTCAGGCTCTGCTGCCTGATAGATTCACACGTTGTACCAGGACTATCAAAAACGGCCCCGGACCATTCTGCACGATGCACGGCAAGGAGTATGTGACGCTCACCAACGGATACAAGGCTCTCTCTGCACAGAACGACGAACTTGTATTGGTGGACCTCACCGACAATGAGCTCCGGATGATCAAAAAGGTTTCCGACCTCGACTGGCTGATACAGAAGCAAGAGGATTGCGTCGCCTCCTTCCAAGCCGAGATTACAGCCAGGGAGACACACCATATACGGTTCTTCGGAAAAGGTAAACCTGACCCACATATGTCTGGGAGAGCTAACCCGGCTCACTGGCGGGCAGTGGATCCGGGCCACGCAAACTGGCTCTACCGGGTGGACAAGAGACGCCTGAAGGCTGTTGATCAACTCGCAAAATTACAGCGGCGAAGAGCCCAGTTGGCACCTCGTTATGTAGCAGCAACAAAGAGAGCCATCCCCGAGTCTGGTCGTATATCTACACGCCAGGTACTCCCCACACGGGACGACGACGTGGGAGATGCGGTCATTGCGTGCACCATCATAGTAAGCCACTTCTTTCTGTCTATCCACACAGCCCTTCATCAATCCGGTCGAACCCATCTTCGCAGGCTGTCTGTGTGGTACTATGCGGTTTCTTGTGGCTGTTGCTATCCTCCGACGGGCGCGCGTCCACATGGATATTCCTGCGAGGCGTGCTCGCGTCTATGCCGATTTTGCTTCAGTACGTTCACATATCTTGTCACGCTATGCGATACGGTAGCTCACTGGTAGTATTCTAGGTACCTGCTGTGGGGGACAAAGATTATTCTCCTCATATGCTGGGAGATTGCGACGATTCTGTTCATGGTCTGGTGGAGAACAGTGGTCGTCCTCACAGAGCTTCTTTCCAACCGCATTACATTCCCGCTAACACCGGCGGCTGGGGGCCGTTGAGCATCACCATTGTCATGAACATATATTGTATCTCAGTATTTAGAAGGTCGTCCATGCGCCCAGAAACCGGTTTACCACCACTCAAGTGCGCGATGTCTCTGCACCGCTTGGGATACCTACTACATTGTGGATGACGTGTTGGCTAGCCATTTGTAAGACACTGCGCAGGGCTATGGAAGTTGGCGCCGACGAGTCAGTCATTGCGATTGTCAATTGTCGTGTGCACGTTCATGCTCCGCTTGAGCTTGCCATGCGAGTGGCTGCCCGCACGGTTATGTCTGCCGGGCGGTACGCACTACAAGCGAAGAGATTAGATGGGTCGTGCACACAAACACAGTTACGACCTCGACTAACGAAACAAAGAGAACTCAGTGGACACCCATCTAGCGTCGACGTCACGACTGGGGAGTCATTAACGTGGATCCTTCCAGAGAGGAGACCGGCTTGCTGGAAGTGGCTCAAGGCGATGTACACATGACATCCCAACCATGCGGCACGCTACAGTAGACATATTCACCGCGGCCGGTCTCGTAAACGGCCGCCAGCTCCAGTCCTCCAGCGGCGACAAGTTGTCCCATTAGGCTCAAACTGCGCGGACGTCATCTCGTCATTCAATGTGCACCTCTTCATCCGCTCCCCGAGCGCTGACCTTTGTCGAATCAATGTCGTGACATTGACAGTCGCGGAGTGGCAAAGGGCCACAAAAGGGCGAGACATCCTCCAGACCCTGGCGCCATGGGAATGTAGCTTAAGGCTGGACCGCTCCCGCTGCCTGCGGATGGCGCGCGCACCACTGACGAACTGCAGACATGGCCTCGACGTAGCGCTACGAGAATGTTGGGATTTACGACATACCACGAGGCTCGCGCAGCCCGGCACACAACGAGGCTGGCGACTTGGTCTTCGCCTTCTCGAGTCCGAGGTCGCGTCTTGGCGCTGCATGCTTCGTGTTCGTAGTATAGGGGCAGCGAACCTTGACAGTTCTCGCTCACCGGGCAAGGCGCGCATCCTGCATGCACACCGCCGACCGAGGAGCACTGCGAGGGAAAGGACCCGTACGTAAGCGTGGGCGTGTGCACAATCAGATGACATAGGCGTGGCCGTTTGGGCAACACGCTGCAGCGTCAGAGCCCGGGGCCCCAGCTCGCGTTCGAAAGGGAGACGTGGTTCCTGTGCGCGAGGCAAGAGCGAGGACGCAAATTGTGGGGGCGCGCTTGCCCGTGGTGGGGCGTCGATGCGGCTTCTGCCAGCGTAAGTGACCGTCGCCTATTTGGGCGCGAACCTGCGCTCGGAGATGGGCGCGTACTCAGAGGCGGCGAGTGCGTGAGGGGGTTGAGTCGGAAATGCGGTCGTCGGCGATGCTAGCGTGGCGACTGTGAGTTCGACCGCCGACGTCGTGTCTGGCCGATGTTCGTATTGCCACAGATTGCTGCAAGCTCTGTGTGAAGCGGGAAGGTCAGCGAGATGACAGCAGGTGACAGTTCCGGACTCACGAGTGCATAGCTCCGATGCCACAGGACGGCGCAAGTCGTATGCCACGTCCATGGAGTTGCGCGTTCGTAGAGCGGCCATAAGCTGTGGGCTCCGTCGGTGTCCGGTGATCTAAAACCTTCGCTGTGGTCCCCAAGTCGCTGTGGCCGGCCGGTGGTTCGGAAGACACACGCTTCCCCAATAAGATCCCGTTTATGAGGGGGACTGCGCTGCGCTGTGCTCCGAGGCGCTCGATCTACAGACGCATGGCGTCGGGGAACCGCTATCCAATGTGTCGTGTGCCAGGACACAAAGCCGACGTAGACACCAAGCATTCGTGAACGATCGACGTACGTCTAGAGTGGCCTCGGGTGGCTCATGGTCGCGGCCGACTTTGACGGACGGATGCGCTTTGCAGGGGAGCTTGTGGGGCGTTGCGTTCGAGGCCCGACGCCGGCCACAGATCGTACCTGGCAGCTGGCACAGACTGGCACCCGCAACAGTGCAACGGGTGCAGGGCTCGGTGGCGCTGTGTAGCCACGCGGCACTGCAAACGCACAGTCGATCGTGAGAGTGGCCGGAAGACGTCAGCGGCCGCGCGGGGAGATGCGGGGCACGCGCGCGCGTAGTCTTGCTGAGTTCTTCTCACTTTCTCATCCACCTTCTCCCTCGTCCCGATCGCTGGGGCAAGCGCAGGCGACATGACGTGCCACGAGCGGGCAAGAGAACGACAGGCGAACGTCCTGAAGCACCACGATGGTGTCAGCTGTAGCCGGTTTGTAGCCACGCTGGGCAGAGGGAAGGTGGCAATTCCCATAGACAGTCGTGCGACGGAGTGTGCGCTGCTGGTGCGCAGCCGGGAAACGCGGTTATCTGGGAAGCCACGAACAGGCGTGCCTGCCCATGGCCACCTCCTGACACTGCCCAGGAGGGCACAGGCCGAGCGGTCGATGCGCGCGAGCGTGCCGAATTCCTGCGGACAGAGAGAAATTAGAGCGGGCTATGCGCTGCGAAGGAGGACAATGCGTTCATACCGGATTCCATTCATTCATCTTGTATCGGCTTCGGCGCGAGGAATACAGGGATCAGGCAACCGTCCCGGCTCAGCCGCTGCCCAGCTCTGCGTATCCGTTGTGCGGTCGCCCGTTCAGCTTTCCCATTCCGCATATCTGTATATACGGTGCACGTCTGACAGACGTCTCTGGATAGTAACCTCTTGGATGTTGAGAGGCCAGCTGAGCATAGCGGAGCTAGGACAAAAGCGGAAGCAACAATTGTCGAGAGACAATCAAGCAAGACCAATTAACTCCACTTATCCGATCGGCAACCGGTTATCCGGCCAAGCTTATAAGTTATATTGCCCTCCGAGCCGAGATTCCGTCGCCCGCAGGTTTCTCTCCTCCACCTCACCGCGAGGCGTCGGCCTCACGTCTCAGCTTCCTCTGCGCTAGCTCGCCCTACATATACCCACCTTCGCATCCGCACGCATACCCGCCAACCCCCGTCTGCGGTTCTACTCCCGCCGTTACCTCCGCTACTGCACATCGAACCTCACTTGCAACGCCACATTCCTCCCACCTGCTCAAGACTCATACCAAACACCTCTCGCCACCACATACCCCACATTCACATGACGGAGTACGACTACTCCCCAGACGCCTACGAGCGTTTCCAGGCCAAGATGGCCGGCGTCGGGAGCTGGGTAACGGAGCAGAGACACCACGCGCCCAAGTATTCCAACCCGTTCGTTCCGGAGCAGCAGGCCTCTCCCTCCGCGTCCCGCTCTCGCACCCCGTCCCGGCCGGAGAGCAGCTCTCGACACCACCAAGATCGTCCACAGCCGTCCCGCTCGCGGACGCTCCCCACTCCCGCCCCAACCCCAGCAGGACACGGACACACATCCCGGGCGTACGCCTACGCCCAGCACGGCCCAGGCGACCCTAGCAGCCGCCATCGTACGGCGCGGTCGCCGCAACGCTCAGGCTCGCTACCCGTAGATCCGCGGTACGCCTCCGCCACCCACATCGCAGCGCCCGTCCCCGTCGCTGCTCATCAGGTGGTGCCGCGGACATCACCGGTCGCCTACGCGCCGCCGCCGCCGCCGGGCTACCGCACCCGGCAGGTCGAGTACAACTACCAGCCGGGACAGCCCATCGTTCTTCCGCCGCCCCGTCCTGGTGAGACGTACGTGATCATCCCTCCGAAGGGCGGCCGCGTCGACGTCGTCCCTGACTCGCGCTCGCACTCCCGTTCGCACTCGATGTCGCAGAGCACGTCTCGGAGCAGCGGGAGCAAGTCTAGCAGCCCGACCAAGAAGGGCAATAACGAGGCGCTTCTGAAGCGCCTCCTCACGAACCTTACGCCGAACGTTGAGTGGGGCAACTCCTCGTCCCGCTCGCGCACCTCTGGGCGAACCCTTACGCGCGAGCCCGGCAGGCGGCGTTCGACCTCCCGGTGACGGTCGTCCGCTACGTCTGCTCCTGGGCTGTGCGTGCCAGGGCGCCCAGCCAATTTCGCTACGTTATATTCTCGTTTCCGCACACCCCCACACTCGTTCTCCATTCCCACCGTGCACTCCCTGTCCTCTGCGACACCCCCAAAACCCTGACGCTCCCTCCTATGACGCTCCGGCGTACGCATACCACGTTTAGGTAATGTTAATCCCGCAGCATCTGCCGAGCTTGATCCCTGCGACTCACCCTTACTGTACATTCACCACGTTATAGTTGATCGATGATCCCCTTGTATCCCTGTATGTAGATGCCTCTTCTGTTTAGATTCCCGAGTACTGCAATGCGATGGAACCGGATTGGAAACTCTCTCCTCCCGCTGGTCTGTGTGCACTGAATGGCGGCGGCTTCTGGGCGGAAGAAGAGCAGGAAAGGGTGTCTTCGCTCGGGGTCGAACCTCCGCATCCGAGGCTCGTCCTCGAGTCCGAGCGCAGAGCCCGGAGCCGGGTGCGTGGCCCGGGCCGCACGCCCGGTTCGGATGCCGGGGATCCGCGCTCTCTATCGGTCGCCGATTCCGTGCGCTTCTGTTCTCGAGCTTTGCGTTCTGGCGCGTTCATTGGCCGTTCATCTAATGAGACGGACTGACGAATTCTCTCATCGCAGGGCATCGCCTCCGCACGCCTGTGCTCATGTGCGCAAGGCATGCTAGGGGTAGGGAGGCGGCATGGGCCGAGCCTCCGGGGCTATCGCGACATGATTGTGCATGGCGCGGGGGGCGAGATACGGAACGGTGAGTCCATTTGGGACGGTTGGGTGTTGTGCTTGTGTGCTTGGGACTGCCCCTTGCCTACTTTTGTGCAGTTACCTGCCGGTGGCGTGCTCTTATGGAGCATTCTCCACTTGGCGCATACATGCCCAATGCCAATGTGAGACCAAGTGCGGCACTGGGAGCTAGCAGCACTAATATTGCTGGGGTGAACATGTGGTAGACACGTCTTGAGAACAGTGATAATCTCGCCCCGATGTGCACTTGCATTTCCACTTCCTGTCATAAAACCGCGAGGGCTGTAGAAGTACATGACATGATCCACAACAAGCTCACACAGCGAGGACACTTTGTGTGCCCACAAGAGCATACAAGAGCATGATTCCAGCCTTCGACGGAGGTGCATTGACTGTCAGCAGCATTCGATCACACGCCGACGATCACGATCGACCCGTCACCGAACCCCGCCGCCCCGCGCCGCCCCCTGTGCCCTCAAGAGCTTCCGCGCCCCGCCATTGGCCCAGAAGAGCCCGGTCGAGAAGGAAAACAGACACGGAAGGAGCGATTGGAGTTCTGGGTGATTCGAGGCGAATTGCCGAGTGGCACAAATTGCATCGGGCAACGGTGACGAGTGGCACATCGCCGGTCGGTCTTGTTGTGCTGATCGAGATCCCAGCATCGTCGTTCGCCCTGTATCGTGCACGATTCCTGGGCTAGATCTTGACTTTGACAGCTGTCTAATGGAGCGGATAGACATATGGACCCACAGGATCATACGAGAGCCCATATGGCGGAGGGAGGAGAGAAGCACAACGAAGGACTTAGAGACGGGCGCTTACGCGCATTCACCCACTGATGGCTCATTCCACGGTTGAAGAAGAACGCACCCAACCGAAAAGCATAAAAAATCGTCGTTTACTCCGTGCACTATCTCCGCACGACGAACGAACCCGCGGGGGCGGCAAACATGCGGCTGGAAGTGGAAAGAAACCGTGTTTGGGGAGCGGTGTGCGCTGGTGGCTGTGCTGCTAGCACGTGGAAGCGTTGGTGTCGGGCCGCCGGGGAATAGGCGCCTGCGCCATTGACGCGTGTGCCACTCAGCCACCGCGAGGGCGCGTCGCGGGCGGTGCTCTCCACCGCTCTCTCTCTCTCCTCTTTCATTCACATCCGTGTCGCTGTGTGCCTTCTCCGCTTATCCTTTGGAGTTTTCTTCTTCTGATCAGGAACGACGGACGCGCGCGTATCCTTGTTCCGGACTATGTGCTGCGGCAGTTCTAATCCCCGCTAGTGCCGCACTGTATGTCCCCTGGGTAGGCTTGGATCCACAGGCTATATGCTTCACAGGGCCTAGAGGCTGTATCTGGTCTGTGAGGAGAATATGGCGTCTTTGAACATATGAGGTATGCAGTTCTGTCCTCGTCCTGGCAGTTGCTACCCCTTCGGGCTCGGGGCATAGCTCGACAAACTGTCGTTTTGAACACGGTGTTGATTTGGACGTAGGCCCGCAGGATACGTTCCATCTGCCACATGTATGATTTACGGTGAGTTGTGCTTGATCTCGTGGAACAAAGAGATATCATGCTCACTATGAACGACCAAGCTCAACGTGGAGATTCGCACTGCGCATGTGCACAACGTGTGTGCAAGCTGGAGCCACCCATGTCATCGCGTCACAGATGGCTACCAGCTCACGGCACGGTCTCTGGTGCGCCACACTCGTGACACATCCGGAACGCGGTGAGTTCATTTGAACCAACATGAAAGTCAGAAGGGGACTGACGTCTCGCCCTGCTACACTCTACTTTGGATTGGATGTATCTGCTACCTTCGTCAAACAAGCGTCTTGACAGGTCTGACATGCATTCCATAATGACATGGCACGGGGTTGCGAGTCGCGCGTTTCATCGTCGTGCGCACCCGCTCGCTGACAGCTCCTTCCCCAGGCGGCGCCGTGGCTGTTCAGAGGATAAGGATCGTTTCTAGGCCAAGTCGTCTACGTCACGTCGGACCCCGATGTCGCTCCGTATCGTGGCTACTGCGTTGTGCCACCTCACCTGAATCAGGAAGGTCCGGCCTGATATCCAGAACCTCCAGGGCTTTCTCCGGCGCTCCTCCTGTGCATGGCAGGCCTCATGGCCGATCCTCGACGCCTCGTGCGGTTCCTCGCTGTTTCCAACCAGGCAGAAGCGCAGAACCTTGGCGCTGTTTCATATAGTTCGACGCTACAGACTCCTCACGCCTTTCGCCCACCTCTCTGACTGCACACTGCCCCCAGTGCCCCCACTTCTGTGCTATTGCTCAGCCGACAATTTGCCTTCACGACTCAATGCTATTCAATGAACAAGGCTGGTCCTCAGGGTGAGACTGTTGTGGGTCCATCGCGCGCTGCCGTCGCCCTCGCCTAGAAGCCGCATGCTGATCCGCTTATGGTCGTCCTTGTTTACGCTCTTACCGCCCGCATAGCATATTGGTGTGAGCCGCTTCCTCTCTTTGTGTCAGTGCGTGTTCGAGCTGAAGCATTGAAACTCTCTCAACTGTATGTAGGTATCGTCAATACGATTGATACAGGAGTCACAGCAATCTACCGTAAATTGTCTGCAAAGCAATCGCACCGCGAGGCACACACGCCCATTCAGCGCCCGTGCGCCTACAAACCGCCTCATGGATTGATACTGTACCCACAGTTGGCCACGTTCCCGTCGCTACCCTTACCGCGTTGCGGTTTTAGTTCGCGCCCGTGATGATAGGACGACCACAATCCCAGGGTGGGCGGACTCCACACCTCTTAAAATCAAAATGACTGCGTAAGGTCAGCGCACCCCTCTACGGCTCGCCCCCCTCACTCCGCGCGGTGTCTGAGAGGTGCTCTTGGGCATTCTCTTCTCTCATATCGACTGTTCAACCATACCGCTGCTGTTGTTCTGGACGCCCATGGTGGCACACAGCCGTACTGAGCGGCGGCCCGACGAATGCTTCCATTCCATATCGCTTTCCCGCGCCGGACGTCCCCTTAGGGTACTAGGCACCTTCCAGCTCGGGATAGCTCGGTCGGCTTGACATTCTGGGAACCCTGGGCTAGTCTACTTGGGCGACCTCCTCTCTCTCCCTCTCTCGATCATACCCGGTCTTCCCCCGCGTCGCTCTCAGTACAAGCCAAGCTGGGATCTGGGCCATTGGGATTGATGTTGTTCATCCAGCGGGGTCGTGTTTGGTTTGGTCCTGACTGCGTAGCAGTGAGCATCTGCGCGCTCAACATGCTGGCCAATCGGAATAATAAGTCCTCCGGATGACGAGCGATGGTGGTGTCCGCTGCTCTTAACGATCATCAGGAAGGAGTCTCGGTAAGTCTCAACCATCCCCACCTCAGGCCTTCATGTCTTCCATGTGATACTGACATAATTTGGCCAGCACCCCAGATCGACGAACAGTATTACTCCTACCCCTAGCTGAGTCTCACTCGATGAATGACATCTCGACCATGCCTGTTACGTGCACCCGGATGGGTTCGGCTCAATTAGTGCTCGCGTATTCATCGGCGCGCTATGACATGGCCGGGGATTATCGACACCCCTGTCCATTGCATAGGTCCATAGAACGCCGTACGTTGAACGGAGTCTGTAAGTCCAGTTTCTGCACTCTATGGCCGCACCTGCCCGACGTACCGAGAGTACAAGGGCGGGCAGCCCATACTCGCGATCGGCATGCGCTCCAAGCTCTCGCGCACGTCCTCATCTCCGTCGACGCCCACTCCGCGAAGGCGACCTGGCGACCCAGCCGGCTGGGCACCCGCACGGCGCAGGGGCCAGGTGCGCGCGCCCACGCCTCCACGCCTTGTACTCTGCGCGTCGGCTGACGCAGGGTACTGATGGAAACGTATGTCCTCACCCTCCTCCGCGCGCCCGCGCTGCTGACATAAATCCCAACCTAACGCGTTTTCGGCCAATCGTTCGAAATCCCTCCGCCGCAGGGTCCGGAGGGGCCGTCGAATTCCATCCCAGTCTCCCCGCTGCGTGCGTGATGGAAGGCCTTCTCCGGCTCTCGCCCGGGAAGACGTCGCGCGCTCCCGTGCCCCTCAATCTAGCTCCCTCCGCCCGCTCTCGGCACGCCAGGAACGGGTTCCGCGCAGAGGGTTACGTCCATCGGGCTTCCGACCGCATGCTCACCTTCCGCCGCTTCCACCAGAAATAGGGCATGCGCCCGTGCGCGCGGTTCTCTCCCCAGATGGCGAGCGCGAAGCAGCTCGCGCGCGGGGGCATCGGAACGACGTACGTGTGTCTATTCGATCGGAGGGGCAAAAAAGGCAAGTATTTACAAAATAAAGAGCCGGGACGCGGAAATAACCTAGCAGAGTACGTGGGCGTGCGCGCCGGATGAAGGGGGACAGGGTCCTGCGGAGGAAGCTGAACTCACAGACACACAACAGGCCCCGCGGAGCTCGCTCGCCACCTAGGGCGAGGGAAATAATGGATACAGTGCGACGCGTCGCCGGGATTATGATACAGTGTTACAGCGGACCTTACCTTTGGCAGGGCCGAGACGCACAGTCGAGAGCGACTAGACGAGGACGAGGGCGAAGACGAGACGAGGAGAGGGGAGGAGCGGAGGGAGGCGGCCGTGGGGCGCGAGAGGAAGACGAGGGAGAAGACGACAACGGAGAACAGCGAGATAAGCAATAAAGACGGGAAAAACAACGAGCGGTGAGTGGAAACGACGGGCGCGCGCGAAGCGTTCTTCTTCTACATGGCGTACGTGGGTATGGCCGTGGGCAGATATGCCGGCGCGAACGCTGCAGCGTCCATCGGTTCGGCGTCCGGGCGTGCGTAGTACGCCGCGAAGTCGTTCTTGGCCGGTTCCGCCGTGAAGCCCTGCGCCCCGTACGACATGTCGACGGCCGTAGGCGCGCAGTAGGCGGGAAGGCCAGCGGCGGTGGCGTAGAGCTGCGTCTGGTGCTGCTGAGGCAAGAATTCCGGGGCCGGGTTGTACCCATCGTGCAGCGGGGGAAGGTAGTTGTCCATCGCCGACATTGGATCGCAAGGGCCGCCGAGGGTCGAATACGTCTGCGGCGTCCCGGGCATGCTCGAGAGCGGGGACGACGACGTGGTCCAAGTGTGCATGAAGGACGTGTCGATGGTAAGGCAGTTGGGATTGTATACCTCGGTGACGGGCATGCAAGACTCCTGGGAGTGAGAGTCCTGCGTGTACGCCTCGAACATCCCCTGCTGCTGGTCGAGGGGGTCGCAGGGCTGATACTGCGGCATCGCGGAGGTCGCGGTGTTGTTCCAAGAGAATGTGTTGAAATCATCCTAGACAGGTCCGTCAGTTCAACTACGGCAGAGACCGCTACGATGACACTCACAAAAGAAGGGTTGTTGGAAGAGAGTGAGTAGCAAGGAGTAGTGGGGATATATGGCGACTCGGACATAGGTGAGCTGCACCAATCGCTCTCCATCGTCGTTTCGGGCTCTGACGGTGGCGGCGAGGGCGTAGCACACTCCTCCGACGGCGAGCGCGGTGCCTCGGGTTGCGAGCTCGAGGACCGTTTCGCCTTGCGCTTCGAGGGCGTCGAGGGCTGCGAGCTGAGGAAGTTCGCGTTCGGCTCCGAGCCAGGCGCCGGCGCGGACGACGACCGTCGGTAGTGGCGCGCCGTGATCGGTGCCTCGAAGCGGGTCACGATCTCCGGAACGTGGTTGCGGTCGAACTCGCGGATTGCCTGGTCGAGCTCGCGACCCTTCTTGCCCTCGACGAGGAGCTGCGCGATCTTGGCGCACCGCTTCGGGTCCTTGGGCTCGACCTCGCGCACCTTGCGCTTCCCCACCGGCGCCCTGCCCTTCGTGTGCAGCGGGCGGAACGCGTACTGGGGAAACTTGCGCTTGTGCTCCTCGAGCGCGGCCTTGGCCTTGGCGTGCCAGACCTGCCGCTCCTTGTGAGGAAGGTTCTGCCAGGTGAGTCCGATGATCTTCGAAAGCGTGCTGTGGTTGGTCTCGACCTCGGAGGAGACGTGCTGGTGTTTTATGAACGCGGAGCGGAAGAGGATGAAGGCGTTCGGGGGGCGGGGGATGTGGTTCTCCGGCTTCTTCTTAGCGTGGACGATGCGGCGCCCACCGGCGCCGCCGTCGTCGTTGGCGGGGAAGAGGAGAGAGTCCGCGAAGACGTCGGCCGGGCTGGGGGGATTGTTGTACGTGCCGGGCGTGACGTTCGGCGCGAAGGCGATACTCTGCGGTGGGGACTCGATCTTGACCGAGTTGTCCGTGGACGGCCGAGAGTCTGGCACGGGGACGCTATCAGTCACACAGGTGCGTCGCCGATCGTGTTGTCTTCTCCCACCTTGCGCTGTGCAGCGCTTCGAAGAGCGAGGACGTTGAGCAGGCATTGCTGGAGGGACCGAATGAGGCAAATGCCCAGGGTTGCACAGCGGACGCAGAGGGGACGGGTGACTCGAGAGCCAGGGAAGTGATGGAGGAGGAGGGGTGTCGCAAATGGAGAATTGGTGGGAGATTACATACGTCTTATAGCGGGCGTGAGCACGGGGGTGTGAACTCGCCCCAACTCCGAAATCGAGGCGTCAATGGCCCTTGGACCTCTACCCGAATCGGCGAACTGAAGTAATCTCGCTAACATCCTGCGTATTTTCTTGTCCGATAAGCCCTGAACGGGACGGGAAGTCCTGGTCCAGCACAAGGGAACCCTCGATTTGTGCTGGTCACGGCTGCTTCGCCTGACGCCCGTCCGGCTGATTATCCTCCCCAATTACGTTTCTGCAGCCGACCCACGTCAACGGTGGGAGACCGACGCCAGCGGCCAAGCGGACGAAGACGACGGCGACGAGCTCGAGCGCGGTACGCTACTCCCGCCAGACAGAGAGGGGGATAGCAGGGGGCGAGCGAGATTGCGATCGTGGGCCATTGCGTATGACGGGACAAACGGCGCAGAGTTGTGCAAGCCGCTAACTGATTCGAGCAGGCATTGTTCTGACGCGGTGGATTCCCAAGCACACGCGCCAGGAGGCGTGCCCGTAGCGATGGCGATCTATTCGCCCGTCCGACCCCGTTCGCGCGAGCACAAGCTGCCTTGTAGGTTGAACGTTGGATACTCAACGCCTGTCATTTCAGTCGGTCCCGCCCCGCGCGGCGGTCAGGGACGACGCTCGGGGTAGTATAACGCCACATCTGGCGATTGACTACGCCGTCGGCGAGATCACAGCAACGGAAACAAATGCGCATCGTTCGATCATCAACTGTGCGGCCCGCCATCAGCGCGAGGGGTGCTCGTGGGCCTGGTGGTGGCTGCTGGCATGCACAACGAGGGCCGTCGTCGTCGTCGCCCCCCCACACACTGGACGGCAGCGGACTCTGTCTGCGCTGCGAGACATTGACAACGCCTTCCTTCCCTGCCTCCCACTTTAGCCCCTGGGGGCGGAACGTCCTTCTGGCAGCCTTCCACACGAAGCACGGAACTATTTGGAGATCAGCATCACTCGCTGGCAGCAAATGCAAGCGCCCACAAATCAACACGTCCGCTCGCGGACTCTCGGACTCTCGGAGGGCGTGATTCTTCGCTGATACTCGACCTAACTACAGCATGGCCAGCCCGGTCGTACTTCCGTCCTCCGACGGCCTGCAGGGTCATCAGTTACAGCTCTCGAGCGATTTACCTCATGCTAATCGCCCAGGAAGACCCTCGCAGGCATCCGCCGCGCCAAACGCAGAACTCTCCCTGAAGTCGAGACGCTCGCCTTCCTTCCACATTCCCTTGTCCGGCCGGGTTGCTCTCCACGGCTCATTCCCTCCGCGCGCATAGGGCATCACTGCTCCCTGCAGAACGTCGACGCCCAGGAAGGTCCCGCTGTCGGGCTTTGAGACGCTCAACGCTCCTCGACAAGGCGTGGGTGAGCGCCGCGGCGACCTAGGCGCTCCCAGGAAAGTGCCGTTCCTATCATGACGCACGGAATGTCCGCGATGTAGCGGCTATCCCAAGAAGCTCGGAGCGCATTGGCGTGCTCGTCCGCCTCTACCACCCCGGTGGAGAATTGCTCTCGCGTGCTGCCCCGCGTGACCCCGCTCGGTATTTTTCATGCTGGACACCCGACGTGGGTCTGCCACCATACAACGGCGCAAGGGTGCGTTATCGACGGAATTTGGCCCATTGATACTATTGGCGCCCCTTGGGTTGGGATCAGAAGCGGGGTCCACCAGCTTCCCAACCCGCCGAAGACGCACCGGTCTGTTATTGCCTACGCCCTGGGGAAGACGCCACCAGATGCGGGCAACCTTGTTGGCTGCGAAGCTGCAACGGTGCTTGCGACGTCGTTGCGCCTAGCACTATGCCGCATTCGACAGGAGGAACGTGCGGGGCAGGACGCCCACGGAAGAGGTCATTCCCAGCTCTAGGTGCTCTTCTCTCTTTCCCGCGTGCACATGACGAACGAGCATCCTCGCTAACCGGAATGAATCCGTTCTTGTCGTGTCTTAACGCAGACACAAATCGCCACAGCCGCGATGGGCCTGCGATAACGCATAACGGGCGCAGCGGATGAGCCGGCCGACGTCTAGCGGTTCCTTTCGAATCATCCGCGCGGCGCGCTCAAGCGCAGAGTCAGTTCACCTGCCTTTTCCGCCTCCCATCCGCGGCCGTGCGCCCGGCACGCACGCGAAGTGTTCCTACCCCTCCACGAGTCCAGTGCGGCAAAGACCCTTCCCGGCCGCCCGGTGAGCTCAGTTCACGGTGGGATGCGCCGCGGAGTCTCAGGTCTGCGAGAGACCCACCTACCGTTCCCGATTCACATACCACGCCCCCGCCGACGCAACGTGGCTTCCGTACACGTGTACGGAGCTGATGACCGTCGTCGCACAGGCAAGCCCCGTCTCACTCCTTCCCTTGGGGGCGATGGGATCCAGCCTCCAGGACCGTTGCCGGCAAGACGGGCGCAGGCTAATCTGTACACCACTTGATTTGCTTCCGCGCGTCCTGAGTGGGGCTGGCGCTTGCCTGGTACGTCCAGAGAGCGATCGTTGATGCATCCATACGCATGTCGGGCCAAGGAATACACGCAATACGCTCTGACTGACCACGGTGTCAATAGGCGCCTTGAACAATGGGGGAACGCGATCTCCTGCTCTCGCTTCAGTGAGCCGCAGAGCGCCACCGCCGCGACAATGCCCCCGGAAGAACATGTGCCTCGAACGAGCCGTCGCTCTTCCATATTCCGCTCGCTGTACGGCGGGCCGTCTCTGCGCCATGCCCGCGGACCCGCCTTGAGGCCCGTATGATGAACGTTCTGAACGGTCAGTCGGGTGCGCAAGGCGGAAATGAGGCTGGCAGGATGAGCAACTGACGTTGGACCGCCTACAGGACCCTGCCGAAGGCGTCCCGGATACAGTTCTGGACCCGTGGCACTGGCGACACATGCGGCGGCCGACTGGTCGTCATATCATGCTCTGCCGGCAGCGAGCAGCACGCCCTCGGTCTCACCCAGCGTAAGTCCGGGAGGCGAGCCCGGCAGAGACCTCTGTCAACAACGGCGCCATCAGTCAATGCAGCTTCCACCAGAACGCACCGCGTCGCGCAGTGGGAGGTGGAGCTGGGGCCCTGGCAGCAGAAGGCTTCTCGGACGGAGGAGATGAACGTGCGAAGGGAGCACGACGCCAGCCGGGCACGAGGCCCCTCACTACCCAGGCCTCTCTAACCAGGGCGGAACGCGCCGCAGCGCGCTCGGGGGAAGCACACCGACTTCTCGGGCCCTCCGTCCTTCGAGAAGCAGCACACGCGGAAGGGCGACGAATTTGGATAGCAGTAGGCGATGGGTCGTGCGGATCTCTGCAGTCCGCAGAACCCCTCGGGGCTGGAAGGCTGCACATGCTGGTGGGGCTGCGCGGGTATCCGGGCTGCTGTAGAATACAACGCACCCTTGGACGGAGCAGGGTAGGCTGAGAGAATCGTAGGCTCGGTGATGAATTGACGATGGTGCGGCCGGTGTTAGGCGGTTGCGCACCTTCCCTATCGCTGTTGTGGCGTCGCGCCCAGGTTCGGCCCCGTCCGAACCAGAAGGACTTGAGCAGCTGAGCTAAGGGATGAAGTACAGGCTAGCGCGAGATCTCCCATCTCGTATCACTCAACAGCCGTCGACGTTGTTGGGACCTAGTACTAGAGTACATAGGGTGACAAGGCCAGCGTCAGCGGGTGCTGTGAAAGGATATTGGCCGTGATCCGAGCCGACCAGTGGTCTGGCTGAGTTGGGCTGGGTTGACCTTCGATAGCGTCCGACGACACACGATGGTCCTGGTAGCTTCAAGGTTGTGGTGCGGTTTGCACGAAATAGTTAAACATGGTGGATTGAAACCTGTAAATTCATTATGTACGCGGCGCGGAGGCGAGCAGCGGCTCCGCCGCCGTTGAGTGAGTTCGTTGCTCCCCTAGCCAACGGCCAACCACAGTAGCTGCACACCTCCTCCGAGTCAGCAGGCGTGATATCCGAAGACCGCCGACCGACAGTTTACACTCCCCCACGGCGTCACAGATTAACAGACTATGCACAACGGAAGCGAGGGAAGTCATTGAATGATACGCCCGCTCATGGAAACTAGAGATGGAGCTTCTGCGACGGTCTGACGGGGTTGCATGATATAGCGGACAAACGCCGTCTGTAAGGCGACAGCGGTTAGCGGGGTATGTTCTTGTCCCCTCCGGAGCGTCAAGAGGAGTCTACGGAACCCCGTGCGCGGTACATTTATCCCGAGGGCGCGAGCACCATCCCATCACCCCCGCTCGCGCGAGACGCGAAGTCAGCTTTGAGACAACGCACGGAGGAGGTAGGACGTCGGTTAACTTGGGCAGGGAAGAGCGATCGTCAGGGATAAATACTTTGGAGGTTTCGAAGAGCGCTACACTGTATATAACAGACAAGTTGAGTCATCCCACCGCCGTCCTGGGTGGATTTGGCGGCATGCCGCTACCTGGCGTACGGAAATGTCTCCTTGGCGGTCTGCAAAGCCCGCGAGTCGTCGAGGCTGGATTCAGTTTGGGATATCTGAGAGGACCGAGTCACCACGGATTGTATGACTTGAAGTTCACCGTCTACAGAGTCCCGAACGGGCTCGAGGGTAAGCTACTCCGGCTCCAACACCAATCGTAACGCTTGATACATACCGGGGTAAGTTACGTACAATGTGTTGGTTGTGTACCACATCACGTCAAGCGGGTGCACTCAGGGTCGATGTGAAGCAATTCAGCCGATCAAGCAGCTCGGATACGCATAGAGAGTAACAGGCCATACATCGCGGGTAACAGTCATCACGTCGGGCGCACTGAAGGAACGGGTCAATGGGCGCACACTCCAGTACGTGATTAGATACTCACATCCATCATACGCTATTACTATACATGACCACCGATCGGTTGGAGTAATACTAGTGATACTCGTACGTTTGCTCCCATTTACTATCGAAGGAGACACCTAAGTCAGGCCATTAACGAGGAGCGGGTGACACTCACCATCACGAAGGCGTCCGCCTCAATCTCGACGAGCATCTCTGGCGAGACAAACTGCGCGCCGGCGATCATCGTCGCAGCAGGACCGACATCGCCAAGCGCCTCCTTTAACGCTCTCCCGACGCTGTCGGAGTCGGCGCCGTGCGTGACGAACATGCGCACGCGAACGATGTCGGCGGCGGTGCCGCCCAGCTCTTCCACCGCTCTGATGATCTCTGCGAAGGTGGCTCGGGCTTGCTCGTATGCTGAGCCGGGATGGCGGAGTTGTCCGGAGGCGGGGTCGATGGAGGTAGTGCCGGAGACGGCGATGAGGGGACCCCGGCGGACCGCTCTGGAGTACCCGAACTCCTTTTCGTACGGGTTCGCCGTTTGGACGCGGCGCGATTCTGTGGATGAGGCGAACATGAGTGGCTATGCGTCGACTCCGAGGGGCGAAATGCGATGAGCACCGATATATACCTGCGACGCTATGGACTTCACCGCCGCCACTGAGATCTATTCGCCTTATGCATGACTCCGCAACGCTACTGAATATTAATGAGTCATCGATATCCGTATAGTGACTAGGGACGCTGCAGTATCAGCGTGGTGGAATGACAATGAATAAAGCTTTGTTCGCTCAAAGACCGAACGCCGCACTGCAGCTTGGTACGCATTAATATTGCATATGATGATGATGGTAGGAGCCAAGGCGTGCGGGGCTCGCCGCTCTTTCCTCCGA
This sequence comes from Trametes polyzona, assembly GCA_022606195.1. Taxonomy (NCBI): domain Eukaryota; kingdom Fungi; phylum Basidiomycota; class Agaricomycetes; order Polyporales; family Polyporaceae; genus Trametes; species Trametes polyzona. The sequence continues at coordinate 300,265 of JABYQF010000019.1, forward strand.
CCACGATGTCCTCGCCGATGCTTCAACGCTGCCTTCGTCGAACCACCATGACCTGTATTCCGGAGAAGACGGGTAGAGGCTGTATATGGGCTTCTCCAGCACACTGCAGCTGGCTGGGAGAACCGCGAGAATAGGATCGGTTCAGCGCTCAGGTGAGCTGAGGCCGGCCTCGTGTTCACGCCTCGCCTTTATCCTCCCCCATCTCTCTCGACTCCGCCGTCATCGCCCGCGACGCCATGGGCGACATCTACGGCGACATGCCCGGCCTCGTCGACGCCCCGCGCGGTTTCGACGGCGCCGCGCCCCAGCCGCTGCCTGCAAGCGCCGGGATCCCGAGCCCATTCTTCCAGTTCGAGCAGCAACGCGGTCCACCACCATCGTCTTACATGCAGCACTCTCACTCCTACACGGCCTCTTCGTCATCTGGCTACCCCTGGTCCTCGCCGTCAGACTCGTATGCGTCGTCGACACCGTCAACATGGCCGGGGATGCAGATGCAGTCTATGCCTGCGACGCCGATGCCCATGTTCTCAGTCCCGCAGGTCGCAGTGCCGCAATCCTTCATCCCTGTCACCGTCGGCCCCGACGGCTTCCCACGTTCTCCTCCTAGTCGACAAGAGCATGAGGATAGTGCGGCGCAGTGGGCGGTGGAGAGATATGATGACGGCGCGCACAGGCGGCCGCCACTACGGTCTACGACACCACATTCCCTCACCTCCAGTCCCTCGTCCAATGGCTCCGTCTCACGCAGGCCGTCCCTTCGTGGGCCAGGATCTGAGGGCTCGAAGCGGCCGCCCCGAGAATGGCGGTCCGACTTCAGTATGAATGGCCCGGGGTTCCTGGGGAACCTCCTCACGCGGTCGCGATCGAAGTCGTTTGGGGGCGGCGGTACGTCCATCATGCTCTCATGTCCCCCAGCGCCCCTCGCCCACTCACCACTGGCCCTCATGGCATAGACCTTTCACATCCCAAGGTGAAGCTGAACCCGTACATCCACTACGTGTCCTCCTCCAAGCCGCCGATGTATTACGACTTGCGGCGAAGCGCGAACTCGCTCCGCTTCCGCGCACTCGAGCACCAGCTCTCGACCTGGGACCTGATACGGTTCGCGTGCGAGCCGCCGCTGCAGAGCATGCGCCTCTTCCACGCGCAGCTGCCGTGGTACATCGACGTCGAGGCGGATAGCAACCCGGCGGGCGTGACGCTCTACGACCTCTTCCTCGCGATCCAGAACGCGCTCCTCCGCCCGATCACCTATGCCGACTTCCACAACGTCGAGATGAACAACGACCTGCGGGACACAATCGCCGCCGCGTGGGCCGAGCGCTGCCGGGACGCGGGCGAGCGCGCCAAGGGCGTCTTCCGCGTCGACTACCTCATGGGCAAGGTCATCATGGAGGGCATCCAGAAGGGCAGGGACGGGCTCTGGGAGATCAAGACCCGCAGGCCCTGATCCTGGACGCGTTGTTCTTGTTCCCTCCCTTTTCCTGTCTCCCGTCCTCTCTATCTCCCGACCTGTGCTGGGCTGTGTGAACTGTCACTGTCGCTGTTGCTGCGGGTTACGGATGCGGTCCGATAGTGCGCGGTTAGACTCGCGCGCGCGTGCGTACGCTCTATATTTATTCTTGTAGGTAGCTCGCTCTCATCTCATCCCTCAACTGTACTTTTTGCCTGTATGATGCTCGTCTGTGTTATGGGACCGATACCCGCCGCATGCCAATAGTTACTTGTAACCTCTCCGTTATCCAAGCAATCGATTACATATAGTCCTCGTATACTCGACGACCAGTGGCGCAGAGCAGTAGAGACAATACTTAAGGTATACGTACGAGCGCAGTGATACGACTACTCAATGCAGCCCGTGGCGGATGCTCTCGAACACCCGCTCGCCGGCGCCGACAAACGCGCCCCCGAGGAACCGCCCGACCTTCTTCCACTCGCGCCCGAACCCGTTGCGGTGGTGGCCGCCCCCAGAACCTGGCAGGCCCGCGTTGAATCCGTACACGGCCATCGCGACTCCAAGCACGAGCACCGCGCCGGCGACCATCGTCTTGCGCTGCACGACGATGTCCGTCAGCCGGCGCGGCTTGCGCAGCCTCCGCCTCTTCCTCTCCCTCTCCTTCTCTTTCTCCTTGTTCCTCGCGCGCCCGGGGGAGCGGAGGGACTCGCCCTCGGACGCGATGTCGTCGTCCTCGGGCTCGACGTGCGGGAGGACGACGAGGTCGGGGCGGAGGACCATGCGCTCCGCGTCGTCGTCCGACGGGAGGTCCGCGCGGCGCTCGGACCAGGTGAGCATCACGCTTTGCGGGCCCATGATCGAGGAGAGCGCGACGCCGGGGTGCGTGGGCGGGTATTGGGCGTATAGGGCGTCGGCGTGGGCGAGGAGCGCGGTGAGCGAGACGCGTGGGCGGTGTGGTCGGATCGGGTCGAGGGGTTCGGGGGACGCGGTCCGTGTTGGAGGAGCTTTCTCTGATAGTGGAGGCTCGGTGGGCTCGGATTTGGGCTTCGTGTCGGGTAGTGGGGAGTGTTGGTCGTGTGGTTCTGTGGCGGAGTCCGCGACAGCGGTGTCGGAGGATTCGGTAGGGTGTGGCTTATCGACGTGCACTGAGCCACTTGGTGCATCGTCATCGCCCGTCGGTGAAGGTACAGGGTCATCCAACGGGGTGTCGTCTGCCGTGGGCTGGGTAGAGGCCGTCTCATGGGCAGGCAAGCAGTCAAGATCATCTTGGTTAGTCGGTGTTGGTGACTCCGCGATGTTAGCACCTCCACTATCGGCCGGGAGCGGAACTTCCGCAGATTCTGCCTTCACGGTGGCGGATGTCGTTGCCACTTCGTCCGGGGACTCCTCTTTCGGAGGGGTGTCTTCGTCGCCTTCCTCGTACAGGTCCGGCAGGCTGGTGAGCAACGAGTGCATCATGCCCTCTTCGCCTTCATCTTCCAAGATCCGGACCTCTTCTCGACGCGTCAAGGTGAGCTAGTGTTTCAAGGGGTCGCAGTTAGTACGCCCGAACTTGGGCGGTCGCTGGACAACGCAGCAAGGACAGCTCACCGCAGCAGCGAGATAGACGACGGCTATTGGAGGACGGCTAAGCAGATAGTCGAAGATATGCTGGATGAGTGGTAGCGTCGGTACGTCGTGCGAGAAGAGCGTGAGTAGGTTGGATAGAGCGTAGTACGGGAGCGGGGCAGCGCTGGCAGGCTGTTAGTATATCCACCGGAGACATGGCATGCATGCAAACCTCTCAAGGGTAGCAGCAAACTTCTCGTCGGCGAGGTGTAGTATTCGCTTCAGTATTCTGCAGCAAGAGCCGTTAGATTCTGGGTGACGGAGAAATGGGTTGTGGCGCACCGGAGCAGACCAACTACCGGTTCGAGGGTTGTCCCCATGGAGTCGCGCACACGGTGCAGACTCATCTTCTCCGTTACAGGGAAGTGTAACTCTTCGGGCAACGTGAGGAACAGCACCGAGACGATGTCATGGTATCCCTGGATCCGTTGTAAGGTTGGTATCTCTGGGACTGGGAATGTGGCTCACTTGGAAGTAGTGCAAGCGAGGTCGTCGTCGAAATAGCGAGACAATCAGACGGTTCAACCCCGTCTGGAGCTTCTCTCTATTCGCCGTTTCCTCTATCCACGATGCGTGAGCGACGACCAGTATACGGGAAGGATATCAGTTCACCTACTGGATACAGTACGAAGCTGCGGTCGGTGTCAAGGCTGATCTGTCGTTCGTCTGCATGGGGGGTGACCACTTCGGAGCTGTTGCTTTCCTGAGGCTCCGTGCGTTCCTCTCTGGTTTGAGGGCTCACGGACGCGTCGGTGGCTGAATGTGGGTCCCGCAAGACAACGTCCTGGACGTGCAAAAGCTTCGGCCTACACCCCTTCAGCTTCAGAGTCTTACTAAAAGACATTAGAGCGTACCAAATTCGAACGCGTTCCTGCCCAAAGCCATGCGGCTGAATGCTCTGAGCTCGCAACCCTTCCCAGTCAACCTCGTCTTGTGGGTATTTCGACCGTTGTGTATCCACTGCATTTTCCATCACAGTGTTCCGCAAAGCCTCAGTAACCAAATTAGAATATGTAGAGGGTGGTATGGTGGTGGAGATGGGTGAATGTCATGAAGGAGGTAGGCTGCTCGTGGCCGACGACCGGCAGCAAGTGACGCATTGCGGCTTAATGGGCGTCTAACCGGCAAAGGCATGGGCGCCTCGAGGAAATGAAATGACAGAATAACTCGGCCTTGTACCTTCCCTCCTCCCCCCACGAGTCCTCACGTCCTCCCCCGACAGCTGGTCGGCAACTGTCGACGTACTTGCCCGCTCTATACCTCTTGATGTGCTAGTAATGGCTACTCTACAATATCCTAATTTCCCTCGGGCAAACGTCTTGGTCCTAGCTTCGGATGCGATTCAGGCACTATTACCCTCCACCCTCATCTCCCAGGCGGACGCACTGCTGGATGCGCACAGGCTTGAAGATGTCGCAGACCTTGCCGAGCAACACCGAAAGAGGCTGCAGTCGACTTTGAATGTGGACAGACACGATGTGAGGAGGCAGTGCGAGACCGTGTCATGAGCCTTCCACTCATCTGCCCTCGTAGTTGGACGAGCTACGATACGTCAACCAGAGATTAGGATTCCAGTTCTTCCAGGAGACTTTATTCGATGATGCGGGAAACCGCCTCTTTGAGGGCGAGCTTGACCCCTGCGTGCTCGTCAGCTATTACCCCGAGCTGCGCGGAGACCTCTTCCGCGAGGACGAGTTCGTGGCCGTCATGGCAGGTGTCGCAGAACACATGCCCACAGAGGACTCTGTGGACGACATCAGTGAGTTGCCCTCCGGTCGCGCCTTGCTACAGTTAGCGTTTGTGCCATATGTCTTTCCCGCCTGCCCTGTGTCCGCCCAGTCTCTGTCTCGCTTCCCCACCCATTCACCCCCTATTGACTCATCTTTCCCCCACACCGCCCGTCCCGCCTGCCTCCTCCCGTCGGGACTGACTAGTTGCCGCAAACCTAGTCAGGAACTACTCCCCGCACCTTGCGCCCAACACGCGAGAAGCGCCGCCCACCGTCGAGCTGCGGAATATCTTGAGCATGGCCGCGCGTGACATGCTCGAGTCGTATTTGCGGAAGTGGAGACGGAAAGTCGCGGTTGAAACTGCAACGCCGCAGCTGCAGGCGGTCCGCATGGTATACCTTTAGTCCTAAGTTGGTGCAACGTGTAGACCTGATGAGGCGCTAGGTCGTTGACACTGTCCTAGCCAAGCTGCACGTCAACACGGGGAAGCTACCAGAGCTGTACACGCTGATTGATCAACCAAACGCGATCGTGCTCTCCGAGCTAGAGCCCGTCCTCATCAAGTCACGCCATTTTAATGCGCTGTGCAAGCTCTACGAGCAACGAAACGACGACGCCAAACTCTTGGAGACTTGGTCGAGGTTCGTATTATCCTCCATACAGGATGTCCTCTGCCTAAACTCGACCCCAGGCTTGTCGGAGGGGAATGGGCGGATCCAGACATTTCGGATCCATTATCACGCATGTTCGATTTGTTAAGCGACAAGAAGGACCGTGCACTCATCCAGCAGTGGATGCCATGGCTTGTGGAGAACGACTCGGATCGAGCTCTAAAGGTGCGCTGCCCGGCATTGTCTGAGACTGTTCCCTGATGGTTTTTCTAGCTGCTGATGTCGACCATGTCGACAAAACGAAGAGCAGAAGATGACCGGACGTTACTTCGCGAGATACGCGACGCAAGTCCGGAAGCCGGTGCTCAGTTACTCGAACACCTTGTCATCCACCGACGCAGCTCGGTATGGCAATCATGCCCCATTACCGTTGACGCACACTCTCATGCTATTCTTCGCAGGACCCAGAGTTGCATACACAACTTGCACACACCTACGCAGACCAGCTGTTAGCCTGTCTTACAGACGAGTCTACCTCGAAGCTCTGGCGCGCAAAAGGTGCGAACCTGAGTACCTCGACACCTTCCTATTCTGACCCAGACTATTCGTAGTATCATCATATACGTCCGGTCGATCCGACACGCCCTTCATTACTTACTTCGCCACAACAACCCCCGACTCGGAGCACAAGCGCACACGGCTAAAGACAGTCCTCTTCCTCCAGGGCTCAAGCCTCTACGACCCCGACGCGATCCGCACGCGCCTCTCCGCGCACGTGAAGCTCCTCAAGCTCGAGCTCGCGATACTCGAGGGCAAGCTCGGGAACCACCGCTCGGCGCTCGCGATCCTCGTGCACGACCTGAACGACGCGACGTCCGCCGAGGCGTACTGCACGCTCGGCGGCGAGGTCGTCCCTGCGAAGACGGCGCAGGCGATCGGCGAGCGCGCTGGGCTGCAGCCTTGGGCTGCGCTAGTTACCCCACTCGCGGCGCCTGGGAAGCAGGTGAAACCCGGGGCGGCGCCGTTGAAGAAGACGAAGACGGTGGACGACGAGGTCAAGAAGGATCTCGTCATGATCCTGCTCGAGGTATACATGTCTGGAGGGTGCGCACTTCGCGTTCTTGCGATGAGCGATGCTGGTATTGACTCAGTGCGAACGCTTCTAGGGAGGCTACTGCGGACCGGACAGCGCAACTGCTCAACTCGCAGGCGATGAACCTCGACGTTGTCGATGTAGGTTACGCGCGACCATGCTTTTGGTAAACTCCATACTGACGCTGAACGCGTCCCCTTGTCCAGGTCATCTCAATGATTCCCCCAGAATGGCCGCTTCGCGTCCTCTCAACGTTTGTCACGCGCTCGCTCCGGCGGACCCTGCATGCGCACCACGAAGGGCAGATCGTCAAAGCCATCAGCCAAGGCCAGAACCTCGTCGTCGCCGAACAAACGTGGGACGCGATCCGCGAGCAGGGCGCGATCATCGAAGAGCCGCTCGAAGATGACGAGGACGGGGATGACGGCACGGGCGAGAAGCTAGGACTGGAACTGGGAGAGCGCGTGCAGGGCGAGCCAGCGTCGTTCAACGAGAAGGTCGCGCTGCACGCAGTGAGCTTTCCGGTGCCAGGGGATGGGGACGACGTGGTGAATATCGACGTCTCTCCGGAAGGTCTAGGGGAGGAGGACGGATTGACGGCTTCAAATCCTGGTTCGGAGGTAGGCTCGGGGACATAGTAATTGATACACATTATGGGTGCCAGTTGGATGGTATATGTGCTACACGTACATCTCTTGTACATTGCTCGCTCGTGGACTGCTTCACCGGTTGAACGGGACTCCTCCCTTCCCCACTACCCTCCCCTTCTCCCAAGTACTATATAGCAAGCTAAGCCGCGCTTTGTGCGCCTTCGCCAGCAGCTTCCGCCTGCACGGCAGCCTCTGCAGCCAGCAGCGCCTTCTCGAATCCCTTCAGGAGCGTCTCGCGATCCTCGAGCCCGACACTGACGCGCACGAGGTTCGGGTCGACACCCCAGGTCGCCGCCCAGTCAAGCTCAGCGTAGTGCGCGAGGATCGTGTACGGACACGCGAGCGTGAAGTTCGTGCCCAAGCTCGGGCCCTTCATGAACGGGAGCACGTCAAAGAACGCGCGGGACGCCTCGGCAGAGGTGAACGTGAGCGAGAAGAGCCCGCCGTACCCGCCCGCGGGCGCGCCGTCCGCGCCGCGCACGCGGCAGCGCTCGTAGTTGTGCGGGGTGGACCACTTCGGGTAGTATACCTCCCTGACGGCCGCGCGCGGGTGCGGGGGCGCGTGCGCGAGCGAGCGGGCGCGGAGGAAGGTGCAGACGGCGAGCGTGTTGTCGTCGATGGTGTGGATGCGCCGCCGGAAGTCGCGCGAGTTGCGCTCCATGTAGATCGCATCCTCGTCGAAGTACGAGTCTTCGAAGTTTGCGGCCATGTGCGCTTTCAGGGCGGCGTAGTGGCGGCCTTGGGGGTTCAAAACGAGGCTAGCAGAATTGATGAGCAAAATGCATGAGCGAGGATAGATTGGGTGGAGCGTACCTGCCGCCCATCACATTGGCATCTCCGCTGAACACCTTGCTGAGGCTGCTGACCACGATGTCCGCGTACGGCAGGACCTCGACGTTGACGAAGTTGCCGATCGTCTCGTCCACTACGATCAGGAAGTCGTACTTGTCAGCCAATTCGCGCAGCCTCGGGAGATTGGCAGAGCGCAGCAGTGGGTTCGAGGGGAATTCGGTGAACAGCGCAAGTGCCGGAGGGCCGTCAGATAGCTTAGACTCCCGCTTCAAGAGTATCTCGAGTTCGTCGATGTCTTCATCCAGACCGTTGCCGAAGAAGTTGCAACCCGGTCCCCATTTCTCCAAGATCTTCAGGGTATCCGTGTAGGGGAAACTGAGAATGGGGTCAGTTGACGGGCTCTGGGCCCCTTGGGGAGAACTCACTCACCCAAAGCATATGCTTTTGGCCGGGGGTCGTACAGCGAGGGCAAGCTGGTGGGCACTCCAGATCGCTGACATGCCAGTAGAATACAGGAAAACGTCTTCTTCTGTGACACCCTCCACCCCTCTGGTACTAGGACCAAGCTCCGCTTCGTGTCCGCCGGCGGTAGACCAATCACTGGGACTGTCTCTAACAAGGACACCAGCTATACGGCGGCGAAGTGCACGCTTCGCTGCGGCGGCGGATTCGAGGGGCAGGTTTCGACCGTACCGCTCCTCCAGGTAGGTGACATGGTCCTTGCTTAGGAGTTCGGCCGACTGCTCGGCAATGCTGCCGTTGTAGTGTGCGTGCGCTACGGTGGGCGATGTTGGGGGCGATTTGCCAATGCTCTTCGCGGAGTAGTGGCGGTTGCCGGGTTTGACGGGAGGACGACCGGGAGTCGGCACGGGAATGGGTGACTTGGGACTGTCGGTATCCTCGTGCAGCATAGCCAAGCAACGCTCCGCGAGACGGGAGGAAACGCAGAGACCCGTATGCTGCCAGAATTGTTTCGCAAGAGGAAATTGATCTGCGGGGAAGAAGACGATGTGTAGTTCACGACATGGTGTCGATGTTTCGTCGTCTTCTGGGCAGATAGTGAATTGAACGAGTCGCACCGGGACGGGAGCGCCAGCCTTGGTCGAGCGGTCGATCATGAATTCTCGACATTGTTCTGCGATTTTCCTTGTCGGACATAGAAGACATCTTTCTCCCTGCACGCCGAACCTCTGCTCACATATCCGCGCTAGCTATACAGATTCAGTATCTTTTACTATCGCCACGGATTATGACGCTCACCTTTTGGATGCTGCGATGGATGAAGAAACGAGGATAACCAGTCACCATTGCATCAACCACACGCTTCGCGCCTTCCTCATAGTCAACGTTGTCCCTCCAGGTAGGCAGGGAGACAGAGATGGCGTGAGCAGTGAAAGGCGGAACAGATGCTCCCAGCGCAAGCTGTTGATCGTTCTGCAGCACAGTTGTTGTGCTCATCGCAATATTATTCTAGCAGCACGCAAATAGCTGAGACCAGATGCGAGCGATTCTGTGTCCAGAGGTCGATGAGATGGGATGAGGGAAAGTTCGAAGTGGACGTCGGTGAGAATGGCGAGCCCGAGGACGGAGTCAAAATATGGATCTAATCTAATCCTCAGTTGTGTCCCGCATCTAATCTTATCTCCCCCGGCGCTTTCTTCAATCCCACTTCCAGCCGGCCGTCCACTGCTTAATACTTGAAGCTTGAAGTATGTAGTACTGACAGTACCCCTGCCTATCCACTGTCACTCGAGGTTCATGGCTATACAAGAGACTGATTCGAATGCACATTACCCAACGCTCACTCTCGGATGTGATGGCCAACTTCTTCACGATGACCACGACCCCCGGCTATATGGTCTTCGAGCAATGACTGAGCTTAAGCATGGGTAGGTACAGAGGATAGCCAAGCACTGTAGGGCATAACGTATGAACTCGAGCAATGCGGTACGTCTCACCGACTCCTCTGATAGTGGACCTATACTTAGCAGTGCTGGTCGCACAATGGGTACGTACAGTATTCCGATCTCTGGTAGAACCGCATCAGTTGTACTCATGCATGGTCTCAGACCAGGCAACGGTAGGTTCACCGCTCGTCGAACACGTTGACCGGATGTCTTGATCCAAGGTCGCCGGGAAAACATCCTTTGACTCTCCAGCGCACACCCGAATCGTAGGATGCCAATGTGAGCCATAAGTGAACTATCTTCCGTAGGCAGCTACTAAGAAAACCACAGTCGGCTCTCCCGAATCTCTCTGAGTATGGACCTACACACTACGTCCGAGGCGCTTGTTCCCCGATAACGGAATATGACCGATCACATATCGACGACGGCAGAAACCACAGGAAGCGGACCGGGGCATGAGTACAAGGCGTGCTACTTACGACCATGATCTCATTCGTGATTTGTAATCCCCAATCCAACTGATGTGCCCCTCACAGGTCGTAAGTACTGGTGACCCTTTCCCATGCCCATTCTCGGTACCGACGAGACCGAGCCTCGGCTGCGTCTGTGCATGACAAAGCTAACATCCATGTCGCTAGTATAAAGGCGGCGTTTCGGAGGGTCTCTGATGAGTAGACATCGACGCCCCATCATCCACAATGGCTACGAACACTCCCGCCAGTAAACCGTCAACCACTACCATGGAAGCGCTCGTCACAGCTGCGGCTTCCAACGTACCCTACTTCACCCCGGAGCAGACGCCTCCAGCGGGAACGGCCGCCCGACCAAAAGACGGTAAAACCCTGCCAACGCTCTTCCGGCCATTGAAAATTCGTGGCGTGGAATTCCACAACCGCATCTTCGTACGTGTCGCCCACACGAGCACTGCTTTGCTTCATCAATCAATGTGTTAATGTAGAATCGCAGGTTGCCCCGATGGACATGTCATCGGCTGACCGCAATGGGGCACTCACTCCATTCCATCATGCATTCCGTACGCATCACCCCCTCTGGATGCCCGCGTACCCTCCTGACAATTCGTGCAGTGGGGGCCGTCGTCGCCCGCGGCCCTGGCCTCACCATCCTCGAGGCTCACGCCGTCACTCCCGAGGGCAAGATCACAATCGGCGACTGTGGTATCTGGTCCGACGAACACGTCGGGCCCCTCCGCGCCTTCGTCGACTTTGCCCACAGCCAAGGCCAGAAGGTCGGTATCCAGCTCGGCCATGGCGGCCGCAAAGCGTCCATCGCGCCGGTTTGGGTCTCCCTTCACGCCGTCGTCCCTGAGGAGCTGGGCGGCTGGCCGAACAACATTGTAGCGCCCTCCGCGGTGCCGTACGTGCCTAAACGTGAGGAGCACAGCTGGAGCGGGAAAGCGAACATTGGAGATGGGGACGGTGTCGCACTTCCCAGGGAGCTCACCACTGTAGAGGTCAAGGAGCTTGTCGGGAAGTGGGCCGACGCGGCGAAGAGGGCGATCGATGCGGGCGTCGACGTTATTGCGCTCCACGGCGCGCACGGGTACCTCTTACACCAATTCCTCAGCCCTGTGTCGAACAAGCGGACGGACGAGTATGGTGGCAGCTTCGAGAACCGCGCACGCTTCGTCATCGAGGTCATAGATGCTATCCGGAAGGTCATCCCGGAGACGACGCCTCTGTTCCTCAGGTGCGTACACCGCGGTAGCGGTCATTCCGCCGTTGCTTGTGACTGATGACTAAACAGGGTGTCTGCTACGGATTGGCTGGAGGAGGCCCTTCCGAACGAGCCGTCATGGCGTCTGGAGGACACCGTCCGCCTCTCCGGGCTCGTCGCGGAGCACGGCGTCGACCTGATTGACGTATCCTCCGGCGGGACGGACTCCCGCCAAGTCTTCAAGTTCACGCAGCCCGCATACCACGCGCACTTCGCAGAAGCCGTGAAGCGCGCCCACGGAGACCGCATCCTCGTGGGCGCCGTCGGCGGTATCACGACAGGCAAGCTCGCCCAGGAGGTGCTCGACAAGGACCAGGCGGACGTCATCCTCGTCGGGAAGCAGTTCCTGAAGGATCCGGCGACGGTGCAGACGTTCGCGGCGGACCTGGGTGTGGAGGTGAAGCTCCCGCATCAGATCGACTGGGCGTTCAACGGGAGGGGGAGCGCGTGGAGGTGGCTGGACCAGCAGTGAACGTCTCTCTCTTTCGTAGATTGTGCACACACCGTGCTGCAGGACTATGGATACCCGCTACTGATTGGTATATGAGACGCCTGGACTCGGGACCTATCGCCGTACACGTGCTACCGGCCTGGCTGGTGTTTACGTGGGGCCCCAGACTGTGCGCGCCACGTCTCTCACCAGAGTCAACTTCTTCACCATAACCTGGAAACGGAGCATGAGGATATGACGTGGAAGTGTGGAATGGACCGCCAACACACCTCGTGCGTGATTACGGCGAATCCGGGAGCATGTGATGCAAACCCGCATTGAGGACTGATGGACAACCTGGCAAGGAGGCGCGTTAAGAAGCGGCCACGAGACACACCCAGTGGAAATGAGGACATACTGATTGAGGGCCTCTTCTATAGGGCGCGGGCTCTCTCCGCTCGAGATGGCTTCTGCGGCTTGCATGATTCGTCCGCGAAGAACCTCCGGATCCTCAAGCTACAGAAGAGAGGAGGCGTTCAGCATGTGGCGCCGGCGCTCGTAGCACGCATGAAGGAATACCTGAGGGGACTTCGTAGACACGAGTCCGAGGACAACATGCTTGTCCTTGGGAAGCAATTGGAGAGGCTCAAACGTGCCGGCATACTCGTTATCGTACTCCAACTATACAAGTGGAAGGATGAGTACTGATTTTGTGTCCCATATGTCGATGCACGAGCCCGATACGCACGTAATAGCGCTCAAAGTCAAGCGCTGTGAAGAGCTTCCGGGCAATACGGTCGTAAGGGCCCCGAGTGAACGGTTGCCGGTCGGGCTATGTGCGCCTGGTCATGAGTGGGATCTGTTCGCGAAGACACCGACGGCCACCGCACCCTGACGTTCCCTCGGCATACGTGGAGACTGATGCACATATCCGCGGGCTTCTCCCGAACGCAAGCGTTGAGGACCCGGATGTACGTGTCGAGAAGCGCCTCGGGATCCACGCCTTCCGTCACCATGACATGCCGGACCTTCTCGTCGCAGAAGGAAGTCAAGATGGGATCATCTATCTGGATGTGCCCTGGAATAATAAGCGTATACGGGTGAGTTGGTACGCTTCCAGAGGGCGAGGTTGACGTGACGCTCACGGCAGCCTCTGGAGTAGAGGTCCCGGAACTCGTCCCGGTATATCCTGATAAGGTCTTCGAAGTAGTCATCTGTTCATGTGCAGCGCAATGAGAACGCCGCGGCCGGCCGAGGGTGAGTCAGAGCCAAGCTCACCGTCATTGGTATACGCCGTTGGCTCGTAGGCGTACCTGCCATGACGGAAATGGTACCACTCGGGTGCACCCACTGTGAGCTTGAGCTTCTGGACGTTCTGTTGAGGCAAAGTCGGAGGCTATTAGTATAGGTTCTCTCGGTGACTATCAGGGCGGTCGCCTGACGTTCTCGCGGCGATGCAATGTATGCGTACCTCGGGTCCTGCGACCTTCTTGAGGAAGTCGAATGCTTCTCCGTACAAGGGCTTCGTCCGCTCTAATTTCCCCTACAGCGGAACGGATCAGCGCATGTCCCGCCACGGGTTTCGTGAATAGGCGCACTACACAGATGCGGGTCACGGGCATGTAACGGACAAAATTGTATGGCTACGAGTGGAACCACTGAGTTGCGGGCACGCTGGGACGAAGGCTTCTGAAACTTGACTCGTACCTGCAAAAGGTGCTCGGGCGCTGTCACACAAATGAGCGTATGGCTCTCTGCAATGTGAGGTACACGAAAGACGTACGGTGCAGGATCACTTTAAGCCCACCGAGGCGGTCATATAAACCGTCGTAGAACATCGTCCTGAGAACCGTATGAAATCAAGTAGCCGAGTCATATAGAGACCATACCTTCGAAATTCACCATCGGTGATGGTGTCGAGCCGTAACTCGAGTTGTAGCCGTACAACGTCTGCGATGGCCTCGTCTTCAACAGCTCGCAGTGCTTCCGCTGTACATCTACTGGCCTCATAATCTGCGCGTTTCTGCAGTAGAGCGGAGGGTCGCTTCAGGGAGCCGATGTGTTCTGCGCGTAAGTTCATCGTATCTGGGACAGGGTCGTGAGGACATGGTATGCATTGCCTGCCTCGGTATTTATGGAAGTTATGATGTCGGGATTACGCGAGCGTCGGTCGTACCTTCACTTTCGACTCCGACACCAAAACCAGTGCGAGGGCACGCGTTGTGAGACACTTAGAAGACCGGTGGAGTGCCCGTCCACGCACTGGTCGTGGGCGGCCTGTGAGCGGGGTCACAAGGACCACCAGCGCCGGCGCACTGCAGATAGTGGCGTTGTGGCAGTATCTGCTGAATTAGATGCGATGAAAATCAGGCAAGGAGGCGATCATGCGCGCAGCACATAGGTCCGGTAAGCAAGCTTAGAGGCGGAAGACGAGCTGCGGGATGGAGAGTAGCCGGACATGGACGCCGTGTTGGGGTGGTCCCATGGCAAATGCCACAGGGCTACGCCCACGGATGCCGCGTAAGATGACAGGACGGCGACGTTCCGGCGACCTAGATGTACTGATAAGATGCGTCGTTCGGAACGAGATGCGATGGCTTCCCTAGACCCAGGGCAGAAGATTCAGCTTGATCGGGCGGCATCGCCGGAGGAGCACTGGGTAAGCAGGTCGCCTTGACCCGCGTAAGCTGCGTAGCACCCGCACACGTAGCTAAATACACATCTTACCTTTCGTAACGTGCCACGCAGAGAACCAGCTTGTCAATCGATTCACATTTTCTGTAGCCTGACGTCTTGAGCGATTGTCAGGTAGTAGTACCCAGGTCGTGCTGTGATCACATGGGCTAAGGACGATCCCAGCTTCCCTGACATTTATTCTGGCTAGGCCTCATGATCGTCTTGGAACTACTGAAAGGAGCGTTTAGCTGCCCGCCGGTGGTAGCTGTGGCGAGAGCGAGCTTGGAGAGGCCCCGTGTTCGGCACGGTAGGCGTCAACGTTGAAGGTTGTGAGCGCCCGCCGCCCGATACAGTCCTAGCGTTTGACGTGAACGTACAGTAAGTATGATCAGCGCCGCAAAATGACTTACCGAAGTGACACTCGCGCGACGCTTCCATGATTCCGACGCATCCCTCCCTGAAAACATCAGGGGTATTACATCTACCCCTCAGTACTATTCAGCAGGAAGTTCATTCGATGGTAGTCAGAAAAAGGCGGGAGTACTTGATATCGCTGCAAGCTCACCCATGGTGGTTGTGGCCACAGCCACACCTGCTTAACCGGGGCACCGACATGGCGCCTCGTTGGTTCAAGCCCCGAAGGGAACCTGACAAGTTGCGCTAGCCCAAAATGAATCACAATCCTGAGGTGAGTGTGCATCGCCGCGTTTCCTGCACGCAGTCTGGATATTGCCAGTGGGCGGCCAAATTCAACACCGTGACAGCGCCCAGCAGATTGCCTTCCCATTCAGTATTGTAACCGGCGTACCAAGCCAAGGTTCGCGTCTTCCCGCGATCCGGCACCCAGAATAGCATCGACGAACACTCGTACACTGGTATATCTCAGCTATGTAAACCAAGAGCTTGCTATCGCTTCCATGACGAACTCCCTCGCACCGCAGCCGCCCGACCAGTCCTGTCAAGTACCGCATCTGCAACAGCGGAGTAAGATTAGAGGCGGACCGCCCCCACGAGAATGAAGCCAAACAGACAGGCAAAGACGATGATATCTCCCACAGCTCGCGATCGGCAGCCAGGACGAGCCCCGACCACTTGATTGCACCCACGGAGATTGCGCCGGCGGCACCTCCCATCCGCTTCGCACCGGTGTGCGGATATATAAGGTTTCGCCTCATGAGAACAGCGCGGCTTCTCCGCTCTCCTTCCACTGCTAGGCAGCTTCGTTCCATCCTTGGAGACCATCTCGATGGAACCGGCATTGCTATGGGTCGTCTTCATGGGCTTGGTGCGTTGTGAGATTTTGCATGGGTCTCGTGCGCACATTCTGATCTATAGATTACAGGCGGGACACCAGCTTTTCAAACGCCACGAGACGTTCAACATCTACTACCACATAGTCCTGCTCTGTGTACCGCCTCTCATCGGAGCGTCATTACTAGCGGCCAATGTGTCTATCCTGCAAGGGGCGTATCTATCCACCGCGACCTATCTCGCTACGCTCTGCTGCGTCACGCTGGTATACCGAATCTCTCCCTTCCACCCTCTGGCGAGATATCCCGGCCCTCTAGGATGTCGTCTCACGAAGTTCTGGATGGCTAGCGTCAGCTTCACCGGACGGCAGCACACGTACATCAAGAGCCTACATGAGCGCTACGGAGATATCGTCAGGACGGGTATGTCTTCCACTAGAATCACTGCGCTCCCGTGTCCTCCTGACGCGTCTTCAGGTCCGAACGAGGTATCCATCAGAGACCCGACCGTGGTCAGCACCATGCTGGGACCTAATGGACTTCCGCACGGGCCAAGTGAGCTACGCTTTGATGTGTGCTACTGCTCCCAGTTTCTGACGCAGGCACAGTGTTCTACGGAAAGCTGCTCATTCGCACGGAGAAGGACATGCCCGTCGTAGGCATCATGGACATCGCGGAGCATCTCGAGCGACGGAAGCCCTGGGCCCGCGCGTTCAGCGCGTCGGCTATGAAGGAGTATGAGCCAATGGTAGCGGCACGGGCGATGCAGCTCGTCCAGGCTTTACTGCGTCAGGAGGGAGAGGTCAACATCGGTATCTTCGTCAACTACTTCAGGTGAGTGCCGTCGAGCCGATGCTAACGAACCGCATATTGTATCGCTCACGTCGATCTTAGCTACGACATAATGTGTGATATGGCGTACGTCCCTATTGTGCTCGTTGCGCACGGTCACGGTTGTGTCTCACAATTTGCGTCTCAGGTTTGGCGGTGGGTCAGAGCTACTGCGTGATGGTGATACGGACAACTTCTGGAGCCTGCTCGAGAGTGGACTTCCGTACGTGACTCCTTATTGCGGTCAGACTTTGGAAACTACGTCTTGACATACCATCCAGGCCCGGCACATTCATCAGCCACGTCCCGTGGCTCGGACCATATCTGGCCCGTATCCCTGTGGTCACTGCCGACATCCACAAGGTACTCGCGCATAGTCGATATCTTACCAGCACGCGGATGCAGGGTGGCTCTCGCCGCAAGGACCTCTTCCATTATCTCGTTCGTCCATGCACTGCTGCCCTCCCGACAATTTCTGACCGTCGAACTACACAGAACTTCGAAGACCAACAGGACGCACGGCCTCCATCGGTAGAGGAAGTCGCGAGCGAGGGCATTCTCGCCATCGTCGCCGGCGCCGACACTACATCTAGTGCCCTCGCGAGCATATTCTTCTGTCTGGCGACACATGCAGAAGCGTACAAGCATCTTGAGGAAGAAGTAGACAGGTTCTATCCTCCCGGACAGGACCCTGGTGATACGCGCTTTCACCGAGAGATGCACTATCTCACCGCCGTGATGTAGGAACGCTATCCCGCCTACAACAATATCTGCTTATGATCCATCCTCTAGCAACGAAACACTGCGTGTATACCCATCTGTTCCGGGTGGCGTTCAGCGCCACGTTCCCCACAGGAGCAAAGGGGCCACCCTAGGCTCAATGTGAGTCAGCGCAAGACACCGTTTAGTCCCAAACTCATACCTTGTCGCTGTAGATTCCTGCCACCCGGAACGTCCGTATGGCTGCACACATTCTCCATGACCCGCGACGCCCGCAACTTCTTCCCTGGCCCCGACGAATTCTGGCCCGAGCGCTGGCTTCTCGCCTCCGGCCGCATCTCCTTCGCCGACGCACTCGCCACTCGCCCCGGCCTGGACAAAACAGCGTTCATGCACAACGAGGGCGCGTACGTGCCGTTCTCGTACGGGCCGATGAACTGCGTCGGGAAGAACCTCGCAATGCTCGAGATGCGCGTCGTCGTGTGCGCGGTGCTGCAGCGCTTCCGGCTGCGACTGCGGGAGGGCTGGGATCCGCGCACGTACGATGCGGGCTTCAAGGACTACTTCGTGACGACGCGTCCGCCTGTTCCTGTTACGCTGACGCCGCGGTTCTAAGTGATTCTCTGAAGTGCGGGTGCGAACGTACTCCTGAGACACTGCTGTAGACATGCATGTATGCCGCCGTCATCCACTCCCTTCACGCTAGTGGTGGCTGACAAGTCGCCTGTCGGTTACCCGGAGACCTTCACGGAATCAGAGGACATGTGTAGGACGTTTTTAATGTCATGTATTTAATCAAACATGGTCCTGGAAGACCTTACAGGTACCGTACAGCTCTTTTGAATACATTGGTCCATCCAAGCATCCCGCAGCAAGCCATCATCGCATACGGTCGATGAACTTAAGGCTCATGTTGGTCTCCCCCTCGCGCTCGCGAGAGGTACTTATCCCGAGGACCACGAAAAGGTCTGCGCCAGGACGGGCCGTTGACCTCCAACACCTCGGAGCATCGAGCAGCCCACCCTCCCTCGGGAACGAGAGCACGCACCTGCATCTGGCTCGTCTTGACGCCACCTAACCTGAACCGAAACCCAGACCTGCGCCAGGGAGACCTCTGGCCTTCCAACTGGGGCGGTTGAACCTCACTCACCCAATTAATCCTATTCAATTTATGGTTAGCGATGGTGCGCGCGAGAGTAGGATCGGATTGAGAAAGCAGGGCAGACCTTTGAGGGGGAAGGGGAGGATGGACAAGCGGGTATCAGAAAGCGAAGAGGAGAAGGTGAAGGAGGAGGGTTGCGGTAGGAGATAAGGAGAAAGAAGGGAGAGGAGACCATTTGTATCCATTTATATAGCTGAAGAAGAGGCGGACGGGCTTGCTACGCGGTCAGCCTCTTGACCGAGGTGCGCCCACGTGATCGCGTCTGGTCAACCACCGCGCGGCAACCGAGCACGACCCGGGTCCCATTCTGTTCGGATTTGTAAGAGGCACGCCCTCAGTAAGTCGGCCTACTAAATACACAGGGACTCAGCTCAATTGTACCATAGGTTGGCGTAGCGACTATGGAGACCGGGCGTCTCTCTTTCCGAGGCCCTTACGCGTATATGGTGCGAATGGCTCCTCCCGTCTGTACCTCCAAACCAATAATCAGATTCGGTTCAGGACACATGTTAAAAGGCTGAAAACGCATGCATGTGCCAACACTGCGGAAGGTCTCGTCCCGCGACAGATCCCGTGTTTTGCAGCACGCATGCGCGTATTTACGGCTTCGGCCCGAGCGCACCCAGGAGCATTCCGGCACCCGTCGTGCAGCGCACTATGCACGAGACTAGAGGACTGCGCCTGCGGTAATGAAGGTTGGCGCCCGGCCGTAAACGTCTCCGTAGTCATGTGTTGGGGCGTTTGGGGGGAGCAACACGAGTAACCTTGTTTGGTTTATTACCTCGAGGAACCCGGCTTTGATCTGTAGGGGCCCAAGGTCAGTGGGCCAATTTAGGTTGACCAAACTTGCATCCATTACACTACTAATCTGTTGCATCGCAGGTGGGTAGTGGGTGTTGAGGCCAGCTGAGTCCCCGTCAACTCCGAGACCCACACACTTGACGTTGAAGGTGGGCTTGTCTAACGAGTCACACAGCTGTTCTAATGTGGCCGCTGCCTGGCCAAAACGGTGAGGCACTTCCCGCTTTCGCTTTTCATAAGTGGCAGACGCCTCTGCCTCCCATGCGCCATCCGCATGGTGTTGCACGTTGAACCTTATATGCCTACTATAACCCCACGACCTCTGGGATTCTGTCAGTCTCCAACCTCACCCTCGGGTTCTCAATGCTGAGGCCCCCCTTGACTACGAAACTGCTCACTGCCGAGACTCGTTGTCATCCAAGCTCGTCGCATCAGTCTCTATCCTTAGGCATCACCCAGATCTCATGACGACCGACCCCGGACGACAGGATGCAGAGCCTGGCCATGGGTCTCGCGGCAGCAGTGGATTGTGCCAGATCGTTCCGAGGGAAGGCGAGCCTCCCTGCCCCAATCGCGCGAGCCGAAAACAACCGCGGCTGTGGTGTGATGAGCACCATAGTCAGTGGAACGACCTCAACTTGAAGTACAAGGAGGCGGGCAACGACGCTGAGCGTTACAGACTCCAGCTGCGTCAAGCCGAAGCATGGCGGCGCGTAGAACAGTACAGCAAGGAGGAAGTCACGAAGATACTTGCACTTCGAGAAGAGTACGCGAAGGCTATGTCCGAAGAACTTGAAGGACGTGTAGAGTGCTGCAGGCGGTTCTACGGTCCCCGTGGGTGTTCGTGAAGCTGTGGTTGACTTATTGTACACTGATATCATAACCTTGTGCATAGCTGATGCCGGGCATGCCAAGAGAATTGAGAACATTGAACGAAACCTGGCGAAGAACAACGACAAACTGAAAGAGCTTCGCGCCCGTAGAGACGCCGACGTTGGCAGAGAAGCTGAAGCGCAGGCACGGAAGGAGCGAGAGGACATCTGGAAGGTGCAGAACCAGGAACAAGAAGCGACAGAGCGGCGACGACGAGCCCAAGCGGACACTGCTGCTGTTGCGGCCGCAGCGGCGGAGCAACGACGAGCGGCCGAGAATGCCAGAAGGCGAACAGAGGAACGAGCCCAGCAAGAGGCACTCGCCGCCGCCGAGGAGGCTAACAGAGCCCAACGGCTTGCTCGCGCCAGCGAAACCGAGCCGCTCATCAGTCGGACTGCCCGTAGTGGTCCAGCGGCATCTCCTCAACAACCGCCGCTCCTTTTCCAGGCAGTGCCTCGACCGGCCAGAACCGGGCCTGCCCCATCACTTCCCTATGACTCCATCTACTCTCGCACCCCAAACATCGACGTGGAAAGCCTGCAGGAAGGCTTACACCACACAAGGACGACAAACTCGGGTTCGGAGAGTTTCCTGGACTTCCTCAAGCCGTTGCTGTTGGTGCTCTGTTCGGTGAGTGACGGTAGCATCAGTACTCGCGCGGTGGGATGAATGACCATGAACCCGTATCTTCGCCCAGGCCACTTTTTTCTTCATTTTCTTCGTCAAGGTCGTCGGATGAGCGCTGTCGGATTTTGGACACCTGCACCAATACTCTGTTCGATGATAGCCGTTCCTCCTTCGCTTCGTTCACTTTCCCCGCTTGCTTCGGATGTTGGGAAAACAGTGTTTTCGCTGTATATTGTATGTTTGAGTACCTAGGCACATATCCCGGGTCCGTACACGTATACGATGGGCTTGGCGTCTGTGCGGCGTTTGGTAGCGTGTTCGAGTTACCGAGGTGTTCGATGGGTAGCAATGTATATATTGAACCGAGTCACAGTACGTTCTCGCAGAGGGGTGCCTAATATGCCAACAGACATGGTTTAGGGAGGTACAATGTATCATCTGGTGAACGCCGGAATTCGATCGAGAACGTGGTAGTAGGCGCGTGGACTGCATCCCATTGTGTTGGGCACCCTGCGCCTCCAATCCGCTCCCTGCTTGAATGTTTTGGACTACGTTCTTAACTCGCGACTATGAGCTCAGGTAGAGAAGTGTTTCAGGAGTCCCTCGATTGCCAGAACCGAAGCCTCAACAAGTCCAGCGCCTTCGCATCCTCGGGTTGCCCCGTGATCGCGATCTCGCTGCGATCCATGCCAAGCATTTTGTCGAAGTTGGTCCAGGTAACATTCCCGGCCGACCGCGGGTATGGCAATGCGTTTACTCTGAGCTCACCGACGAAGAGCAAAGGGGTAGAGTGACGAGGGTCTGAGAGACGATTGAGTAAGTACCTCTCCCCCCAGTTAGAACGCAGAGAAACGCCTCCGGCATTGAGACTGACGTCGTGCCGCATGCTGATCTCCCCGTCTTCCATGCTTAGCGTGCGTGCATTGTGCACAGCGCTCTTACCCCGGGCCCGATAAACGACCGGAGCCAGAGCCGGCCCCGTGCTCGCTACTCCTCACCATCTTTGTTCCCTCCTGTCGACCGCACCTACGCGCGCAGACGTCAACATGAGCTCGAACTCGCGCACGGTGAGGCGGAAGCCTCGTCTCTCGAGTGTCTCTCGCTCGACAAACCTGTCGACGTCCTCGTCCATCACCGTCGCGGAGACAGCGCGGTCAAGCGCCGACGTCCGCGCGAGCACGAGCGAGAAGAAAGCGAAGCCGCTCCCTCCCCCGCCAAAGTCACTCCTGTTCCGGTTCCATCAGCAAGGATTCAACACGATGGTCCTGTACGCCGCCGACTCAACGGCGCACTACCACGTGACGGTCTGCATGAACTGTTTCATTCCGTCGTCATTCATCACCGTCGTCCGGCGGCAACACGAGAGGGGGGAGTTTGTTAGCTCGTTCGAGTACGTGCATCGCTATGGCTGTTCACGCGGAATGACCAACGCTCCTTGCCTAGGATGGGAATTTCGACGCAACGTGCGACGGTGAACGTCCGAGGCATGGAAAAACCGTTGGACACGATCCTCTCCAGAACGGGGAGGAAATCTGACGTCAGTCCCTGTACCCGACAGTGTCGAGATTAGCTTCTCACGAGCACCTGCCGCCTGTAGGATCGCATATGGCAGTGGAGGTGGGACGACGAACCGGGCCACATCCTCGGTTGGCACCGCGACACGCCCGTACGATATGTGCGTCTTCCCAGTCCCTTCGGTGGCCCTTCGTTAGACGCTGACGACTGTCCTAGTGTTATGCTCTGGACAAGGCTGGAAGCCCGATAGGTCCCATAGTCGCAGCGTTTGTAGTGTCCCCTCCGGCGGCGGAGGTCCGCGAAGGCCCCCCGCACAGGCCCACGCTCAAGATCTTCCCCGACGGCGTGCACATCATGGACCACATCGTGACGTCGGCGTTGGTCGTAGAGCGGAAGAGGCTGACGCCCTCGCCCATGGCTATGAACTCTATTTTCAACTGAACTGAGAAGCGACTCTTCGTTGCGCGAGGGAGAATGCCTTGACCCTTCGGTAGGCCTCGAGGATGCGTCTGGAGGCTTCTGCAGCGTCTCAACATGATGGATTGCCGCCTGCGCGTGCCTTGGCTGGTCGCCTATGCGTGCTGCGTCTATAGTGCTCGCAGACCTGGGAGAATGCACTACGATCTCACGTATGTCATGGGGCTGGACGTCCCTGGCTTCGGACGTCGAACATGAATCGAGACGGTATTCGGTGAGCGACTATGTGAACTCACCATGGAGGGCTTGACTGAACCATCGCCCGAGACCTCGACTCTTTGTGCTCTCTGAATGCTCTGCCGAACCGTGGCCACCGATGTGCGCTAAGCTTCAAAGCTACTCTGAGCCAGCACCAGAACATAGCATCTCCGATTCCGTCCATGGTAAGGCCTCGTCTTTGTTCTGTCGAGCGCTCACACTTATTGCGATCCTTTCCTCCGGCGCTCATGGTGGGTTGGCTGCCGATGCCGTGCCTCAGAGATATCTGAGTCTGCCATCTGTCCCCTCCACGTCTCTTGCATAGCTCTAACTACTTACTGCGCTACCACAGGTGCGAGTCGGCTAACCCAATGTGACTGTGACTACACCCCCGGAGCAGTTGAGCTTCTGCGACAACGCCTCACCACCAACTAAGGATTGTTCATATTCTGACGCGCCGATAGGATTTCGACCGGCGACGTAGCGGTCTGCAGGGGTGCGGTGCTTCTCCCTCACGGCGCTTTTCAGCTGAGGCTGTACGACCCGCGGAACGACGACGATCGTCTAGCCAGTGTACATCATGGACGATCCGTCGACGCTGCACAAAAGCTCGCCTCCCTCCCAGACAAGGCGACCACTTCTGTGCTACAGCCGCATGCCCTATCACGACGGAGCCAGAATCGTCTCCGCACTCCCGGATGCGTACAATTCACTGCAGGTACGTCTACAATCAGCCCTCGGAAATGCGAGGCTTGATGCTCATGGAGTGTTTCAGCGTGAAGTGCCAGAAGGAGGACTGGCCTCGCCTATAAACCGACGTGCAAGCAGATTCTCGCCGTCTCCTTCGACGAGCGCGATCTGGAATGGGCTACATGGCTCGGGGTAGTCTAATTGCTCGTCTGCAAACGTTGACCTTTCTGGCATGGGGAGGTGTACTGACATGCAACTCGGATCCGCCCTCCACGTTATAGCAAAGCGTCCCCTAGTTGCATAACTGTTTTCATTCGAAGACACTTTGATCTATGATATCGACGCCCTTGTTACCGGGGTAGTGGCGCATAAACTTTCCATGGGCCGGTGGCCATGCCGATGTATTCCATGCCCATGCCTGAAGTGGCCCATGCTTGTGACGGGCACCTAAGTAGACTTGACGATTTAGCGGACATATGAGTGGGAAAGGCAAATCCACTTCTTAAAGTACATCCGAGAATCAAGTTGCACGCGATTCTCCACGAATGGAGAGCCTCTCGGTACAGACATTGGTGGATTCTCTTAAATACACCCGACGCCATTCGCGCCTTCCCTCTGCTCCTACTACGAAGCAGCGACGATGGCCGCGCAGCCGCTTTCCCCGCCCCTGAAAGAATGGGAACGCGCGGACAAGCTGAACATTGAGCTCATCGGCTACGGCTGGTGAGTAGTCTACCACTTGCTCCTTGGCTAGCGTAGCCCATGCGCATCTGACTGCCTCCAGGGAGGAAAAACGGGTGATGGTCCGCTTCCACCTTCCGAAGGACCGCGACTTTGATCGCATCCAACTCGCCGTCGCGCTCATAGGCCGCGACATCAAGCACTCCAAGAACTGGCTCTGCGAGTTCTGCGGTACGCGCCGAATCGGATTCTTTGTATCCACAGCCTCCTCCTGATCATACCATGCAGGCGCACCCGCACGCGAAACGCACTTCCAGAACCTGTCCTGGCACCACCTCGACCCGCCTCGACTAATCATCTACGTGCGTATGCTCGCCCATTCCGGCGCATTTCGTCTCCGAATCTGACACCTCCCCAAATCACCCTCCCCAGATTCACTTCGTGTGCGACATGGAGGAGCAGCACGTCCGCGCAGGACTCACGGCGAGCCACGAGATGCTGAACCTCGGGAACGGCGGGCGCATGGGCCCGATGCCGTCGTTCGAGTCGTTCGGGAAGCGGCCGGAGGGGGTCACGCACCCGCTCGCGGGCAGCTGTGCGTGCTGCGAGCGCGATGAGACTGCGGCGGGCGGGGACGCGGGACTGATGCGCTGCAGCGCGTGCAGGATGACGCGCTACTGCGGGGCGGAGTGCCAGCGGCGGGACTGGAAGAGGCATAAGGTCAGCTGTGGGATGGTCTACTCCATCACGTTCGAGAACTGGGATTAAGTCGTGGTGTATGAACACATGGGCGGGCGAAGGTGGTTAGTGTGCAATGTGACCCGCGGGGAAATGGGTACACGTCTGTGATAGTGCCCAACCCACAGAATGCGATATATCGTCCGAGATCCCAGTGCGCTATCGTACAAATGCAGAGGAAGATGTGTCCGTGCAGAGTGTACCGAGTCATGACGAATGATACTTCACCACCGGTCTGTAGTCCTCCACATCGATGCTGTCCTGCGTCGCGCGGCCGACCTCCCTCAACTCCGGCAAGACGTCCTCCATCGTGACCTCGACCCGCGCGCCCTTCGCCCGTGGTTTCTTATTCTGCAGATCAGCCCGCAGAAGCTTAAACGGCCGGAGCAGCTCCAGGAGCTCGAGCGCGTAATCGCGCGAGCACCATCCCGGGGCAGACGGTACCGGTGGATGGCTCCGGAGGTACTCGACCAGCTTCTCGAGGTCCGCCGCCTTGATCGCGCCGACCTGGACGCCCCCGAGGCAGAGCGTGCGCACGGTCGCGCACACGTCGAATAAGGACGCGTGCCCATGCCGCGTATACCACTGTACGTCCATCTCTACTTCCTCCTCTGAGTCCTTCTGTGCTGCGTCCACGAGCGGGCCGTCGCGGGGGAGCCCAGCCGTGCCCATCGTGACGCTCGCGCTCGTGCTCCGCCGGCTGCCCGCGCTGCTCGCGGTTTGGACGGAGCTGTCGGAGAGGCGCGGGCGGCGGAGACGCGGTCGCGATTGGCGTGCGCGCGAGGTTTGGGCGTATGCCTGGAAGGACGGGCCACTCAGGGTGGTCTTGTCGGTGATGACGACGAGGACCCAGTGTAGCGCGGACTCGTGGCCTACGCCCCTGTACTCGTTCTTGTACTGCGCGAGCACGATCGGGTAGGTCGTCTGCTGGCCCGTGAGGCGACTCAGAAGTGATGGCATGGCGGTGCGTGTGTGTTTACGCTTTCGCTTGAGCGTTGCGCTGTGCGGGTCTTTGTGCGCGGATATCTAAAGCGATTGGCCTAAGACCCTGCACTGATGCACACGATATGTTGCACGTACAATGTCAACAGACTTTGGACACCGTGGAGTTCGCGTCTTATGGAGCTTCACGCGCAAGTCGAGCGGCAAGAGGAACGGCGGGACGTCGCTGAGCTCTTCGCCTGTACGCTCACAGCCGCTTATATGCGCATGGGGGTCCGCTTGGACTCGCCCGAGCCACCGCCGCAAAGGTGCCATTGTCGCTCCCAAACCGCACGATCAAGTGGACGGAAGATGTGGATCGGGCCACCCAGAGTGGAAGTGCTCGCCACCCGGAACGAGGGTGCGTGCGAGGGTCCGGCCGGACGAGGAGGCGGAGACGGAGGGGACGGGTGAGGGGGACAAAGCGGGAGGGCAAAGCGGGAGGGTGGCATGCATACATATATACGCACCGGCGAGGAAGCGCGCCTGCTGGCTGCGGGCACAGGCGCCCGCAACAAAGCCGCTTGGACCTGCCACCGATCGCGAAGGTGGATGTGCACGGACCGAAGGCCGTGCGGGGAACGCGAGGCGAGACGAGGCGAAGTGACGGAGAGGCGTCGAAGACGCTGAGGTCCGAGAGCTACTGGGAAGCACTGAATTGACGATGGGGGCAGATAGGTACGAACATGAGTGCGGATGCGAAGATGCATGCGAGGGCTTGGTCGGTTGACCACTCCCACATTCAGTAGCGCGGAGCTTCCCCAGTTACAGGCCAATACAGGCTGTCGTCCGCCCGCGTCCACCGAATCATAGTGTAGATGTAACCTACAATGCCCAGGAAGTACGCCAGTTGTATCGCTGGTGACGCAAGCAGACGTCAGTACTCGCGCGAGCGCATAGGAGGAGCAGACTTACTACCGCGACGGTTCGGGAACATCTTAAGGTGCTCCACGTACTGCGGGAAGCCCATGATGTTGCAAAAGATATGAGATACGATGGGCGGTAAGATCGAGCCCGAGCGCAAGAAGAGATATGCGCAGTGGAATCCGAATAGAGTGGTATACGTGAACTGAGCCACTGGATTGCGCTTGTTAGGGCCTTACACTCGCATCGCACCAACAATACTGCATCACGTACCTGTATTCAAGAACGCCGTGCGGGCCGCGTAGTCGTTGCGTCCGAAGCGGTTGTAAACGTCCCAAGCATGGTGAAGATGGGCTTCCGAGCCACGCTCAACCCACAAGAGCTTGAAACACGCAACTGAGGCACTCACCAGCGCCGAATGTCAGCGGAGTAAGGAATATCATCGCAGTGCGGGATGCACCCGCCAGCTGGTAGACAGCAAGCATGCAAGCCCTGAACACAATTTCCTCGGTGATGGGCCCCTATGGCACCGTTGGTATCAAGGCAGATCATCACCGAATACGGACTGGAACCTACCACAACGTAATTCCTCAACCCAGTCCACGTATTAACAAGAGGCAGGACGTTGTTTTGGAAGCTCCAGCGCCGTTGTCCGGGGAGCGTTTCAGAGAAGTACTCAACGTACAGAGGCCCGAGATAGAGGACAGGTGCAACGAGGCAAGGGAAGATAAGCCATAGCGCAGTTTGCTGCCCGAAGTCCAGGGTTAATCCTAGCCGTGCAAGAGTGGATGTGAGAGCAAGGCCGGGGTACTTGTGAAGCTGCGGCATCAAATGTTAGCTTCAGTGAAGTGCACCACGGGTGCTATACTCGGCACAGCAGCACAAAGTCATGGATGCAGGCTGTCATATCACGAGGATCACGAGAAGTCATGAGCGACGGTGACCGCCATTTCATGGCACTGGCACTGTCTGCTTCTCTCGTCACCGGACGAGCCTCCCACAATATCTGAAACTCGGCCAACGGCGAGAACAGATGTTCTGAACATAGGAACTCACCTCTTTCTTTGGAATCACACTGTGCAGGAGCCAGTACACCGCGACGACGTTCAACGCAGTGCTGACGCTCGCAGCGAAGAGGCGAGCGCGGATGACTTCTGGGTCGTTCCTCCACCGCTCCTCCTTTTGCTTCAAGCGTTCTTCTCCGTATAGCACTCCTTCAGCCTCTGTGTTTTTGAAAGAGAGGCGCGCGGCCTTCGAGAGGTAGAGCGAGCCCACATAGGTGAACGTGAAGAACGCGGCGAAAAGGTGCGCGCTCGAGAGTGGTATTGGCGGGGTCGAAAAGGCGAGAGGCATAGCTAGAGCTCACTCAGTGCCTGAGGACGAGTAGTTGCGAGAGCAGACAGCGGTAACACGATCCTCGCGAGTCGCAGTCAGCTAGGGCCCGGTCAAATAGCTCGCTCTATTGTCGACCAGAACGAAGACAACACAGCGAAAGGCCACGTCAGATTCTCACCCGAGTGAATAGGAGGCAACGAGGTATGCGTCGTGGTGGGAAAGAGAGAGACGACCCGTGGGCACGACCGAGGCACCGCGCGCCGTCGTCGTCGACGTTTGAGAAGACATGGGAGGCGGCGTCAAGCACTCGCTGCGCGACTCTGGCACTGCTCCCGTCCTCTTTCACATCGCCATGCCCGCTGTCGAACTCACGTTGCATCTTGCCCTCTTCTCAGGCAATCCGTGCGAACGATGATCATTACGTCGATATCCGGTGAGGCTACAGTGTGTTGTGCAGGATTACATACCACCCGGCGTTAACATGAGAACCATTACTCGCAGATCCCTTCAGCGACGAGCATAGCGGTCCGCCCTCTCCAACCGACACGCTACTCCCAGAGTACATACACGCTATCGTCATGTCTTAGTACGTACTGATCATGAAAGATCTACCAGTTACGCGTCGCAGGCAGACATACCTCCGCCTTCTCTACCGCCCAGGTCGGTCAGCCTCGCCAGGAATTTCCACGAGATTCGCGCATAACAAGTGCGCTGCAGCTATGCTTTGACGGCGAGGCCGTCTAGGCCTCAAATATACACCTTCTCGTCCCGTAGCAACACGTCGATGGTCCTGCTTCCTTCGAGCGATGTCGACTCGACCCTGACGCCAGTATACAACATATCTGTCTCGCTTAACTTGAACCCCTTCGCTCCCTTGTCGTATGTAACGGCCGTCCGACGCGGGCTAGATGAAGAAAGTATGGAACTGGTGGGCGAGTTCGAGTGCGCCATCAGCCTCGTATCAGCGCGCGAAGTGTGCTAATTGTCGCGTTCCGACCCATCTCTAGGCTAGGCGTTATGCATAGTCGGGCTACGCTCACAATGAACGGCCGCTCGACTCGCATGTCTTCTGTGCTCAAGCAAGAAGGCTACTCACCGGTAGGCGAAGAACCTGCCCTTTTGGTGGAGATCAGTACTGAATGTCATGAAGCGCAAGTGGAAGTGGGAATACGGAGGCGTCACACTACGCTGGGACTGCCGAGCCACCCTCGACGATGGGTCTCCTATGTGCATTGTACGCCAGAAATTGCTGTTTGAGCTCGCGGGGACTTGCTAACAGCAGGATTCATTTGTATTGCTAACATGCGCAGTGCTCGGATAGCAGCTCGCACCAGATAGCGTCCTTCGTGCCTCCACCGCCGGACCCGCCTCAGCCGCCCCCGGCCGCGACGCTCACTGTCTTTCCGGACGGGCACGAGGCGTTCGACCATATCCTGTTGTCCGCTTTGGTCATAGAACGGAAGATCACGATGTCATTTTGACCTGTTAACAGTCCATTGATGCGCGCAGCGAGATGCCTGTGTACTGAGGCTCGGTCCTCCCGAAACCGAAGAGTCTCGAAGACTGCGTGCCGTTCTCGTGGGCTGATCATGCCTTGTTGTCCGACTTACTGTCCAGCACGGCAAGTCTGCAAGTGGTGAAGTCCACATGCTCTTGGACGACCTCTCCGAACCGGGATCCTCAACATTCTTGTCTCACCGTTCCCGCGGTAAACATGCATGTACGACGGAATTGTAGGAGTGGGTCCATGGGCGGACGTAATCTGTCAAATCCACCTCGCTGATCGGAATGCTGTAGCCCGTCTTGGGCGGGCGCTTCAGCCATGCATGTACGTTTCCGTCTTGAACCGTCCTCGTTCACTCGTGAACTAATATCGTAGTATTCAGGGCATTAGTCTAGGGACCGATTGCAAGGAGCAATCACGGCCTTCGATGTAGGTTTGGGTGGTTGCGCTGCAATTGCGTGTATGCAACGCTGCCCAGCCGCGCGTGATTGCCCATGAGAGCGATTGGTATACGTTCACTGTGAGTGGATCCTCCATTTCGATGCGAGTGGTATCGCACGCTAACGGTACATTTTTTGAGAGTGAGGACCTCAACAATAGTAGAGTGTTGCTTATTTCGGGTACGTAGAGAGAGTTCATGACGTCTCGTAGGTTTCACAACCGTGAACATGCTGAGGACGCCAGTGAAACCTTACGACACGCCCACTAAACTTTCGTGGCCGGTCATCATGAATGCTTGAACACTCCTCCTGCATGAACCAGTCCGTCCACGAGGTACTCCCAAGCCGCGCCTCCAATCCCTATAAAAGGCCGTTCGCAACGACGACAAACCTCAAGCGAATCTCATCGCCCTCACACTCATTGCCTACCAGCCCTCGCGCTCCTCTCCAGCCCACACACGCTCATTCAGCACCCACCCACCCCTCTCCACACACATTATCACCATGTTCGCCAAGACCGCCATCTTTACCACCGCCGTCTTCACCGCTCTTGCGGCCGCCACGCCCGTCCCCCAGGGCTCGGCGAGCTGCAACACCGGCCCGATCAACTGCTGCCAGGACGTCCGCTCCGCCAACGACACGAGCGTTACCACCCTCCTTGGCCTCCTCGGCGTTGTCGTCCAGGACCTGACCGCCTCGGTCGGCCTCCAGTGCTCGCCCATTAATGTCATCGGCGCCGCCTCGGGCAACGCTTGGTAAGTCTTCCGCCGGGCCTCGCAACAATCTAGCACGACGCTTATCGTTTATGTCTCGCTATAGCTCTGCGACGCCCGTCTGCTGCGAGAACAACAACGTCGGCGGCCTCATCAGCATCGGCTGCGTGCCCATCATCCTCTAAGCGGGATACCATATACCACTCAAGTGACGAGGGTCCACCGTCGGCCAGCTCTCTTTCATCGGCGTCGGCGGAGTTGGGGGGTTTTATCAGGGCAGAGGGGCGCAGGGGTTGGCTTCGGAATGAGCTGTTGTTTTCCTCTCCTTGTTGCTTTCAGACGGCCTTTGTCGTAACTACTACTTCATTTTAATCGTTCGTACCAGGTTCCTCCCGCTTCCATTGAGCCTCTCGTGTGCACTGTGATTCTGGCAAGCGCCCACGCCGATCTTGCGCAAGATCTCAGATTGAGATCTCCGTCATGTCTCTCCGTTCACTTGAATCTTGAAGTGGCTGAATTCGTCAGTGTCCGCCTACTGCATCTTCCTCCCCATAGACGTCGGGATTGCCTGCGGATTGGCAAACATACATTGCTCGGGGACTTGCTTGAGCGTACCTCCTGCATCACCCACCGAAGACATCCCACCCTGTTCACCGGGGCACTAGACTCCTGATCGTCGCTTGCATACTCGGACAACCTCCGCCGCGAAATGGCGAAGAAGAAGAGCGGGAAGGACGCGACCAAGTCTGCCGCGAAGGCCGCCAAGAAGGCTAAGGCCGCGCAGAAGGTCGAGCGGAAGGAGAAGAAGAAGGCGACGAAGACCAAGGAGGAGTTTGATGAGGACGACCAGGACCTCGAGAGCATCCTCGACAAGGTGAGCACACCGTCTCTTATGTCTTTGTTTGTAAGAGGAATGTGGGGCGCCGACGCGGGAGATGGTCTAGTAGATCCAAAGAGAGTGGGAGGAGGCCCACAAAGTCACCGAGGAGCTCGTCGAGGGCCCGCCGAGCCGCCGCGCGAATGCGACGCTCACCCCCTGTCCGAACGGGAACCATCTCTGGTGCATCGGAGGGGAATTCTTCAGTGACGACGGGAAGGCGGTGAGTTCTCATATATGTGTACGCCTGCGCACGCTCACGTCCCCTTGCAGCACTTCTACGGTGATGTCTACCGCTATTCGCCCGAGAAGGTATGCTCTCCCTTCTCCCAGCCTCAGTGCCCCTTCCTCATCTTCGTGGTAGAACGAGTGGCGAAAGTTCGTCTCCCCTACCTGCCCTGGCCCAAGGTCCGCCCATGCTGTCGTAGCGTCTCCCGCAGGGGGCGGAAAGCTTTACCTCTTCGGTAAGCCCTCCCGTATTGCCTCGGCTCCCGCACCCCCTCGCTGATGAATCATTTGATATTTAGGAGGAGAGTTCTCCTCTCTGTATCAGAACTCGTTCCATCATTATCGTGATTTCTGGTGTTTCGACATCTCGACGCACACATGGGAGCGTATCGAGACCAAGGTCAGGCCCAGCGCGCGGTCGGGGCATCGGTGAGTATGCGACGAGACGATCCTCAGAAATTATATAGCTGAACGTCGTTTGGATGAAAGTATGGCGATGTGGAAACACTACATCGTCTTGTTCGGCGGCTTCTACGACCCCGGAATCAAGAGTAAGTCGTCTATCTGCTCGGAGAGGACCCTGCTGACCCGGTGCGTAGCGAACTACTTGAACGACCTCTGGATCTTCGACACCCAAGAATACAAGTGGAGGCAGATCGAGTTCAAGGAGACAGAAAGACGGCCGTCGTAAGTGGGCGCAGTACCTATAGTTCAGTGCCCCAGGATTGAACACGTGGGATCTCACAGACCGCGAAGCGGGTTCTCGTTCTTGTCTACACCAGAAGGAATCCTTCTGCACGGTTAGTCTGCCCTCCGTCTCCCCGCTTCCAACTACTATCTGACCTGTCTTGTCGCAAAGGCGGATACTGCAAGGAGTATGTCAAGGGCGCCCTACCTGTGGGCGTGATGCTCGACGATACCTGGTTCTTACGGTATGCATATCCGCCCCTCCACGCTGCCGATGCTTACAATCTGTCAAATAGAATGACCCTGAATACGGAAGCGCCAACGACAAGCAAGTCCTCTGATCCCCTCACCGTGAAGTGGGAAAAGCGCAAGAAGTCGTCCACTGCATATGCACCCTCTCTAAGGTCTGGATGCACGATGGCGCTCTGGTCCGCGAAGAACATGGGCATCCTGTTCGGCGGAGTGACCGATGAGGACACGAGCGAAGAGACGATGGAGAGCGTCTTCCATAATGATTTGTGGGTCTATCACATGAATCTATATTGTGGGTTTGCGATGCTGACAGTACTTGCGGTAGGTACGGCTACCAGATCACGGGCAATGGCCGGTGGTTGTCCATGAACCTGAAACGGCCAAAGAAGAAAGGCGGCGCCCAGAAGAAGAAGGCACCTGTGCAGCCTACGCGTCCAGATCCGGAAGACGAGGATGAGCAGGACAGCGAAGGCAGTAGTGCCAATGAAGATGAGGATGAGAAGGTTTGTTGTGCGTTCCTTGGAAGTCGTCACCACCAGCTTATTTCCCACCTTTCGTAGAACATGAAGCCGACAAAGTCGTCGAAGGCCCCTCCGAAGGCTGCTGCCTCAACGAACTCACTGCCGGAGGACGAGGTCGATCCGGATGACCCCGCCCTAACAGTGCCGATGCCTCGCTACAACGCCATGCTCGCAGTCCTGCGAAACACACTGTACATGTAGGCCTATCAACCTCTCCGCCAGGACTAGATATCGCTGACGTTTGGACAGATATGGCGGCATCTTCGAGAAGGGCTCGCGCGAGTACACGCTGGACGACTTCCACTCTCTTCAGCTCGACAAGCTGGACCGATACGTGTGCCTGAAGGCGTCGGAGATCGCTATCGCGGATGGTGATGAGGAAAGCAGCAGCGACGAAGACGATGACGAGGATGATAGCGACGATGACGATGCGACCGTCGACGGCCGTGACGAGACAGAGAGTGTAACGGTAGTCGGGGAGGAAGACCAGAAGGACGTGGATGTACTCGAGGCCATCGAGGAGGAGGTAGGCTCCGCTCTGATGCGCGACATGTGCAATTGGTTGATCGCGAGAAGCAGAATCCGGACTCCCTCCGCGTACAAGCGACGGCGTTTATGGGTGTCGCGAAGGATACGACGCGCTCAGCGGAGGACGTGATCAGCACGCCTCTTCCCGGGGAGACCCTAGCGATGTTCTACGCCCGGTCCCGTGCGTCCATTGCTTCATAGAATCCCACGAGCACTGACCCACTCGAAATGTATTTTCCAGGCGAATACTGGGCGCAGAAAGCGTATGGCACAACCGACAGCCGCGGCAAGCAGCTCCGCCGAGACGGCTTCACGATGGCGGAGGAGCGTTATGGTTAGTGTCCCACTCTCATATTGCTCGAGGGTTCTTCTGAATGTTCTCCTCTACTCAAGCCGCTTATAAGCCGATTCTGGAGGAAGTAGAGCGCATCCTCGCCGAGGCGGGGTTGGACGAGGAGGAAATGCGGAAAGGTGCTGCTGCAGGCCCGCAAGGTGCAAGCGGCCAAAGCCGGAATCGGCGTTGACGATGCCGGCACTTTATCGAGTTCCTGTAGCATCAGCACAATGTATTCCACGTCTGTATCAAATAACACTGCTCTCTCTACGGATGCTCTCTGGAAGGCGGAAGTAGCGGGGATTTGGGCATAGTGTACTCGTAACGCGCGTTCTCTGATTAAGACGCCCATGGCGGAGCAGGCGCTCTTGCCACCGTAACTTGTCCTCAACGTCGATGTGCACTCCTTCACGACGTTCCACACTCTCCACCATTGTACCTGTCGCATAATAGACCATCTTTCTCCTTGACCTGAGAATGTTCTCTCACACATTCAAGACCTTTGGTGCCCGTGCTCGCCCTCATCTCGTCTCTGCTTTCGGCTTGGGAGGATTGTTTCTGAACCCTGCAAGGCACTCCTCTTCGACTGCATATTTATTGCGCACACCTCCATCTTCTGCACCAAGAGAGGCTCCAACGCCACTGGTCTTTGTGTCTTCGAGCCCCTGGGATGCGGACTCGCGTAAAGGGTTAGTCGGCAAGCCGGTGGTCCAGAACAGGCTGCGGAGAGCTGAAGCGACCACACAGAATGACCGCTTTCGCGTCTTGGTTCTCAGAGCGCGGGTATACGTGCCTCGAGATTGACCTGGGAAAGCCGGAGGACGCGTCTACTTCGGAAGCTATGATGAGTCGATATGAGTCCGGTGAGTGAACACAGGGCCACCCCCTTGCGCCGTGTGCACCGTTGATTTCCTCGATCAGAGCTTGCCTCGCACATCCGCATGCTGTCAATCCCCTTCGCTCCCGTAATCGTCTCCCGGGCAGGAGGCACGCTCATCGCGCAAACATATATATCCTCCCACCCAGCCACCGGTCTGCTACTCATCTCCCCGCCCCCATCGAACGCTGCAGTGTCCCAGTCTCTTCTGTCAACACCTCTACGAGAGTTCGACTTTGAGCCCAGGTTCCCTTGTGCGGTCATGTGCACGCAGGCTGAGCAGGAGCGACTGGCGGCGGACAACAGGCTATGGCAAGAGTCCGAAGTGCACAAGATCGTCGTCAGGAATGAGGAAGCCATCGTTGGGCAAGAGGGTGTCGTCAAGATCGAGCAGTGGTTGGATGAACTCGGCATCTGACCCGGACTCCATGTAGCATTTACTGATGTGAAGTCATTTGTGTTCGTGTCTACTCACAGTGTATATAATCGTCCCGTAATATGGGACAATTAGGACCTACTTGCATAAGTATGCTTGTCATGGTATGGTCGCTGGATCGTCGACACAGAGAATGCTACAGCTGGCGAAAGGTACGTCCTCGCTGCCTTACGTCCAATTTCCTCCAGTCTGACTTCATGAATCCCTCCTATAGCGACGTCATCTGACAGGCTATACCCATGATAGCCCACACGGTGCACACAGAGCATACATTCTGTACCGGACCGATACCTGAAGGTGGGAGCGGAAGCATCGAGTCTAAGCCGGACTGCTTCTCATGCGCTCCTTCGCACGACCCAGTCTGATAAACCGCGGCGGCCGCGCAGGAACGCCGCATCGCCCCGCCTCCATGTCGCTCCCAGCAACACGCCTCTTCATCGACGGCGAATGGCGCCCCTCAAGCACCGGCGCCACCTACGAAGTGTGCAACCCGAACACAGGCCAGGTCGTCGGCACCGCCGCGTCCGCATCCGCAGGGGACTGTGCCTCCGCCGTTGAGGCGGCGGCGCGTGCGTTCCCAGCGTGGGAACAGTACCCACTTCCGATGCGGCGCGATATTCTTCTACGCGCGGCGGACGTGCTCGCGAGCGACGAGTATCGCGCGCGGGTGATGGACGCGGTGAAGGAGGAGACGTCAGCGACGGACGAGACGGTCGTGTTCAACCATGCCGCGCCGGTGAACGAACTGCGCGCGTTCGCGGGTGCGGTCGCGGAGCTGAAGGGCGAGACATTCGTGTCTGGCATGAGTGGTGGTCAGGTGTTTGTGCAAAGGAGAGGCATGGGAGTCGTGTAAGTTGACATGTTGATATTCTAAAAGAGTTAACGCGCTGAGTTCGATAAAGTCTCAGCATCGCGCCGTGGAACGCCCCCATCGGTCTTACCCTAAGAGCGACCGCGCTGCCCATCGTTTGCGGAAACACAGTAGTCATCAAGTGCTCCGAAGTTAGCCCCCGTACGCAGGCGATCGTGGCTGAGATTTTCGAGAAGGTATACACTGCCCGAGGGTTTGAAGCGTGTCTTGACAGCCTCGAAGGCAGGCCTACCCAAAGGAGTGCTCAACTTCATCTCGACGTCGAAGGAAGACTCGCCTGCCAGAGTGGCTGAGATTATCGCCCATCCTGCTGTTCGCAAAATCAATGTACGCTCCCCATCGTCCGTATACCCTTCAGGCGCTGCTTATCCTCTCCTCTTCATATTCAGTTCACCGGGAGCGACCGAGTCGGCAGGTTGATCGCCGCAGAAGCCGCGAAGTACCTCAAGCCATGCGTTTTCGAGCTCGGTGGAAAGGCCCCGGTCGTGGTGGGTACCCCACTCTATCCACCAAGCTCGTCAATACACCCGCTCATCAAGCGGTATAGGTGCTTGACGACGCAGACGTGCCGCGCGCGGCGCGAGCCATAACCTCTTCTGCCCTACTACACGGCGGGCAGATATGCATGTCAACCGAGCGCGTGATCGTCCAAGCGGGCGCGGCAGAGGCTCTCGTCGGCGAGCTGACCTCGTTGTTCAGCCAGACCAAGGCCGGTGACCCGCAGGCGGACGCGTCCGTTGCATATGGTGCCCTCTTTACGGAGAGTTCGGCGGAGAACGTGTTGGGGATGATCAGGGAAGCCGTGGCTGAGGGCGCGCGGGTTCTGCTTGGGGACGCAAAGCGGGAGGGTAACGTCGTACAGCCGCATATCGTCACAGGTGTGAAGCCTGGTATGAGGCTTTGGGACCGAGAGAGCTTCGGGCCGGGTGGGTATCAGCTTCTCCACACAGCGTGTTGCAACTTCACTGAGCGTACACATTCAGTGGTGGCCCTGATGGAGGTGGACACTGTAGATGACGCGGTGGCCATGGCGAATGCGTCCGACTACTCGCTGGTAGCAGGCTTGTGGACCAAGAACGTGCATACTGCGTTTGACGTCGCTGCACGTATCCGCGCTGGTAGAATCTCATACATCATCGCGAGTCGGATGGATGCTGACTTCATTATTGAACAGGTGCCACGAACATCAACGGTCCGACCGTACACACCGAATGGATGCGGATCCACGGAGGACTGGGGTGAGTGCCAGAGGCCCATGGACACTGATGAGATGTTGATGACACCAACAGCAGCTCAACTGGCTACGGCCATTTCACCGTTGAGGAGTGGACAGAGATAAGGACCGTTATCCTCCACCCCGCCAAGGAGCCGTCGTACCTTATCACCTCCAGTTTGAGCAGGAAACCGTGAAACGGGGTTAACTGTCCACCGTGATAGTCAAGCGTCGAAGGGTCAATAGTACACAGAGTATCGAAGTTAACCTGGGTCTGTGTATTGGAGCGTATTGTTAGTGCATACCTGCCACTACCTGTCTGTTTGAGGTCAATAACCTGAGGAATGAATTTGATCCCGGCCACCTAAGAACTGACTTGGCGTTTCCTAAAGACTTGATAGATAGACACGGTCACGTGGCCGCGCCTCTGTCGGCCCATCGCTAGCGTTCGTCCCTTGGTCTCGTTGGGCAGACAACTTGGAAGCTTGATTGTATCAGAGCCAGAAGTGCAAATACAAGGACGTGGAAGCGAGTAAATACGTAAGATGCGTCACCAGGACGGCCTACAGTAGATGTCGCAGGGTTTGATTACTGCTTTCAAACCGGTATGTCGGATAGCTCCAGAACGCCCCATGCCCCGCTTCGTAGTCCCCCATGCCTCCAGAACAACGACAATATCTGTTCAAGCAACTCGTCCTCTGCGTCTCTCTGCTCCGCAAACCCGCATTCTCTTTCCCCCGTCTCTACTAGTTCAAGCTGTTCCTCCACAAGGAAGTTATTCCTGTGTGCCCGAAGGCGGTCGAGTGCGTTGTCATTCTCAACTATCTTCCCTTTAAGGGTGTCGATTCGTCTGGCGTGCGGTTCGTCCGCTGTATATAGAGGGTATATATAAGCACGACGCATGTCGTAAGACACGAACAGCAGCACAGATACTCACGGAAGCCATAGAACCGCCTGGAGAACTCCACCCGTCCTTCGAGCTCCTCGGAGAGTGCCACGGCGTACTCCTCCCTCATCGAGAGTATCATATCGACCTCCTCCCGGCTGTACTGTCCTACGGCATGCTGCCTGTCGGGTTCTATGACCTGGTCCAGATCGATGTCGAAGTTGTCGACCCGGTCACCCGCCGTTTTGTACTGGCGGTAGAGAGCACTCCGCTGGCGGTCATGCGCCCGGCACCACCGCTTGTTTCCGTCCGCCCGTTACAAGCAACGGGACTTGCCTGGAGCGGGGACAGTCTGGCATTTGTCGCTGCTCTCGCGAGGGTCTGCCTCCCGACGTTTGCGGTTGATTGCCATTGGGTTTGTGTGAGACAGAGGAGAAGAGATGGGAAGTCGTTCGGATGGGAGTAGGTTACGACGGTGCGCAGTTTGGCCGATACTAGACGGGGCAAAGGTAGCTAGAGACGTGGACAGAGTAAGGACCTCAAGGAGATCGTATCTGTTGTCTTATACAATATTGTGGAGACGAACTCTACGCCTTGCACGTTACGCGTGGGTTGCACACTTCTATGGTGTGGAGGGAGGGTGAAAAACGCCTTTCCATTCTTGCCATTCGACATATGCTCTCGACCGCCCGAATCGGTGAAAATCACCCCGAGCTATCCCAGCACAATAAGGCCGATTAGGTACCCCGTCCGGCAAGCGGTGACTACGCCGGCCGCGAGTTATTCCACTCGGTGAGTACCACCTCAATTTAACGATCAGCCCCTGTGAGTATAGCCTGGTACCATCATGCACTCGTGATAGCCAAAGAGAGTCGGCGTATGAGCTGTTCGTTATATCCTAGAATCTGTAACAAAAATATCGGCGCGGTTGCCGCCGCAAACGTGAGCAATACTGTTGGAGGGTGCCGCACAGGACACTCGTGTGCCATGCCCAAGACACCGTAACGCACGAAGCCGCAGTCGGCGGCAACCTTCATTACCGCAGGGAGCGCAGCACTCGAAGACTTCTATGCGCGGCCGGACCGATACCGGAACTGCACGCAGCAGTGCTAGACACGAAGGGTTTGTCGAAGGTCAAGACCCTTTGCCGCATTGGCGCATGCATGCATTTTCAGTCTTCCAACATGTTTCCTGAACCGAATCTGATTATTGGTTTGGAGATATAGACGGGAGGAGCCATTCGCACCATATACGCGTGAGGGCCTCGGAAAGAGAGACGCCCGCTCTCCATAGTCGCTACGCCAACCTATGGTACAATCGAACACAATGTCTCTGTGTGCTGTAGGCCTACTTACCATCTGAGGGTGCCCCTTCTAGACTTACAGATCCGAACCGAACAGCACCTGGGTCCTGCTCGGTTCCCCAGGCGGTGGTTGACCAGACGCGATCACGTGGGCGCACCTCGGTCAAGAGGCTGACCGCGTAGCAATCCCGTCCGCCTCTTCTTCAGCCATATAAATTGTCTCCTCTCCTTTCTTTCTCCTTACCTCTAACCGCCATCTGCCTCTTTTTTTTCCTGCTCTTTGCTTTCCGATACCCGCTTGTCCAGCCTCCCCTTCCCGCTCAAAGGTGCTGCCCTGCTTTCTCAATCCAATCCTACTCTCGCGCGCCATCGCTAATTATTATATCGAATAGAATTCATTGGGTGAGTGAATTTCAACCGCCCCAGTTGGAAGGCCAGAGGTCTCCCTGGCGCAGGTCTGGGTTCTAGCTTCGGTTAGGCGGCGTCAAGACGAGCCAAATGCAGGTGCGTGCTCTCGTTCCCGAGGGAGGGTAGGCTGTTCGATGCTCCACGGTGTTGGAGGTCAACGGCCTGTCCTGGCGCAGACCTTTTCGTGGTCCTCGGGATAAGTACCTCTCGCGAGCGCGAGGGGGAAACCAACATGCGCCTTAAGTTCGTCGACCGTATGCGACGATGGCTTGTTGCGGGATGCCTAGACGGAGCAATGTCTATTAAACAGCCGTATAGCACCTGTAGGGTCTTGTAGGAACAATGTCTGATGAAGCAAACATCAATGCGCCGTCATACCTGTGACGCCAATG
Source organism: Trametes polyzona (assembly GCA_022606195.1). Lineage (NCBI taxonomy): Eukaryota > Fungi > Basidiomycota > Agaricomycetes > Polyporales > Polyporaceae > Trametes > Trametes polyzona. The sequence continues at coordinate 341,168 of JABYQF010000019.1, forward strand.
AGAAGTTAGTTGATTAGGGCCCACTACAATCAGGATCCCCCTGACGGCCAGACATCATGCATCATCGTCTAACCTCGACGTTCAGCGACAAATGACGCCCGATCACGTCCGTTTTTGGCACGCAGTGACTGCCATGCGCAAGTACAATACTGCTGTCCGTTGAAGATATTGCAAACGCCGAATGGGCCTCATACGAGTCTATGCGGGATCTAGACATAGTACGAATGGTTATGTGTGATATCCCCGGAAGGGGAACGACGTGACAGGGAGAACTTCTCTAACTTGGTTATCGGTATTGCTCATTATTTGCTCCTATTAGGATCGGAAGTGTTTGCCAAACACACCCCTACTCCGATATTATGTTGTTTTGGACCATTCTGAGATACTACCTACGAGAGAGTCGGACTATGCATGAGCTCGATGATACAAAGCATCAAGTTAGGTGTTTGAAACAAACTCAGCACACATTGAGCGGCGAACCTAGTATACAAGAATACATAAGAATACATCATAGGGATACTTCGGAGCTACTCAACTGCCATGTACCGTCATACAGATATCGTGATGTGGTCATATATGGTATACAGCCATGAACAAAGAGTATCACCCCGCTACAGAGAGTATCAACAACAAACGACAACATAGGCTACTCGGGAGCGCATCCGAGTTCGACCATGAAGACCTCCTCTCCTCTGCGCGCCGGAGGTATCTCGTCATGACAGGCGGGACGAATACCGAGAAAGATACGCATGTCTCCCAAGTAGTCGATCCGCCTAAAGCCCCGCTCTAAGTTTTGAGCATGGTGCTCGGGGTCGCGTTGGAGGCGAGCCTCGAATGCCAAGCGCAGCGCCTCGCGCTCCGACACCGACAGACGTTCGTAGTCGTCTTGGTGTATCGATATCCTTAGCGACTTGTACAGGCCGTACAGCAGGTCTCCCACCGTAACGTAGGGCAGTGGCCTGTCGGACCACTGGGCGTTCGCAGAGGGGATGACCTCGACTTCGAGTGGCACGCCGGGAAAGATCAGCACGACCGTCTGGAGGGGAAGTGAATTGCGTTTCCCGCTCGGGATCCACGCCGCACAACGAGAGGCTTCGAATTGTGTCAGTTCCCGTGCGGTAGGTGAGTGTGTATTGCCGACTCGTATGTTCTCAGGGTGGGTCGAAATGTCCCAGAAGAGCGAGAGATCGGCCGGCGAGGGGTGCACCTCCAAGAGCTGGTCGACCTGAGGAACATCGGCTGCGGTGGGCGAGAATGTCGAGTAGCCATGAGGGGAGGTGGGCGACTGAGGCATTCCCTGCCATGTCGGGTACTCATTGTGGCGAGCCACCCTCGGTGATGAGTACGTCGGCGATAGTGGAGGAGGGGTCGATGGTCCCGGAGACGAGCCCCATGATTCGGACGTGTTTGACGACTCTGGAGAGGGCGTCCTGGGAGAGAAGGAGACGAACCGCACGCTCTTCCTGGAATGGTACTCCATTGTGGATGCCGTGGACGATGCGGAACTACGAGAGGGATGGTGAGCACGGAGGAGAGGATGTCGTAGTAGTATCGGCTAGAGAGCAGTGAATAGTAGGACAGGAGAGCTTCGCGGATGAGGACCGGTTACTTACCATACGTGGGCTTATATGTACTTGAACGTAAGACGCTTTGACCAGCGGCTGCGCGTATACAAAGCGGGCCATGACTCGCTGGCTCTGTCCATGTGCTACCATATCCAAGCTGTTGCCATCCGCATACGTGCCTTCTCCAGAACGCCCGCCCCCATGGGTTACGACCGGGATAAGCCAAGGGCTTCCGCGCCTTGCAATGGCAGGCAACATATTGAACTCACGTTAGGGTGGGCGTACAGCACCACAGCCGCCAACGCTGCGCTTTGGCCCGGCATCAACAGCGGGCGATGGCGGCCTGTCGTTCGTGCATACCGTGTGTACTGGGGCGGCGCTGTCGAAGACTTCGCGGACGTCGGAACACGAGGTACCCCGACGTTAGGTTCCTAGAAAGGCAGAGGCGCGCTTGGGACATCTCAACATACGGTCCGCGCTTGCAGGCAGCAACGCCACGCCCCAACCAGGCCCACCACATCCAATGACGGCTGCAGTGCAGTGAAGATCCCTGCTACCGAGCATGTAAGCCCTCGCAAGGCGCATCAGCATAGCATACATCATCAATCCAAGGCGCTTTGTGGGGGGCTCACCAACATTGTCCAGGCGCGATATCTGGGGCCACAGGATTCATGGCCGGGCTGCGCATCTGGCCCCGTTGTCAGGTTCCAAATTGGTAATCTTTCCTCCAAGTGCTGCAAAGGAAGGTTTGTATGTGGGCGCATCAAGACGCACACAGGAACTATCACGTTTGGCAGAAGTCTGCTAGCTGCCATGGCTGGAAGTGGGGGCGCTCGCCAACGAAACTGAATTGAGGAGCGCGGAGAGCTACTACGCCTCAAGTCGCTGTACGCGGACATACGTGGACTATACTCGAACCAGGTCCCGAGCGGTGTTTTGGCAAACATACCCGCGAGCGCTATGGACGCATACGGGCGAAGAGTTGAGTCACGGTAGGCAGGATGAACCCCGTACTGTGTATACCTAGTGGGCGGAAGCAATTGGGCAGCAATCAGCGAGCGAGGACAACACTATCGGTGGAAGTGACCTACGGCAGCTTTTACGACGACGCAGCAAGCGTTGTCTTAGTGAAGTCCACCATATGAGAGGAAAGGAGAAGATGATAGGGTAGTCTATGTGATTAATCCGATGACGATACAATATGTGAGCAGATACAATAGTCGAATAAGTTACTACACCTCCGGAGCCGCCTTCACAGCAGCGCTTTCAGGAACTGTTCGACGGTGTTCGTCCAGTCAACGTTGTCCCCGTTACCCAGCTCCCGAACTTTCTGTAACCGCTTGAGGCCAGAGTTCGCACGCTTGGCCTTAGGCTTTGCGGCGGCGGCAGCGCCCCGATACGACTGCGCGAGCCTCTTGATCTCGTCCAGGTCAGACGTCGCCTGGGCACGCAGCCATGACGCGCTCTGGGCACGGTGTGCAAGACAGTCCGGCGGGCTGTATCCAAACAAGCTACTCCCACAGTCCAACCCGTCGTTCTCCACCATTGGCGCACCCCCTGGCCATAACGACCCCCCGTTCGTCTTCTCGAGTGTTTGCGCGATGTCGAGGCTCTCCCCGGGCGGAATCGGGTCCGGCTGAGAGGGCGTGACGCACGGCATGTCGACTTCTTTACGGAGCACGTGGTCAACGTCGACGGAGGAGAAGAAGGCGACGCCCTGTGGAAGGTCGTCCATGCCAAGCTTGTACGCGAAGTAGCTCCGTGTCCAGAGGTTGGCGATCTGCAATGCGAGCGCGGCGCGGTATCGATCTTCTTCCTTGACGAGGTAGCGCAGCTCGTCGTGCACGGAAATCAGGTACCGCGCCTGGATGTTGTACTTCGTGATCAAGTGCTCCATCGAGACGATGAGGAGGTGGAGGTAGTCCACTCCCGAGGACTGCACAACCCAGTTGATGCGCGATGGCATGTAGTCCGACCCGAACTTCGCAGGGAGGTACTCCTTGGAGAGCGCGTACGTGATGCCGCACCCAAGGGCGGGCGTTTGCGGGCGGTCGGAGAGCGCGATCTCCTCAAGCTTGTTGAACACGAAACTCTCCGTGCCACCGTACCAGAACTTCCGCCCGAACAAATGCGTGCCGTGAGTGTTTTTGCCCTTGGTCGACGCGTACAGGTTCTCAGCCAGCTTCTGCGCTTGCTCAGGAAGCATCCCCGCATTGGACTGGAGCAGCAGGAGGACAGCGTGGCGCATACCCGCGCCGTAGATACGGGAGTAGTTGAAGACCTTCGCCTGGTCGCGCGAGATTCCGAGGATACTCGCCGTCTTCGAGTGGAGATCTGTGCCCGCCGCCTTCGTGCCCTCCAGCGTCATCCAGCCAATCGCCGTCGCGCCGTGCAAGCCAAACTGCGCGTCACCCATCACGCTCGAGATCCACAGCTCCTCCGAGTCGACGTCCGCGCCGACGAGCGCGTACCCAGGCGGCGCGCGCACCATCGCCTTCAGCTCGGACCCGACGCGGTTCTTCTTCGCGTTGCTCGCGGTGAGCCACGTCTTCTCGATCGCCCGCCGGGTGACCGTGCCCATCGTGATCACCTGCGGGAGGATGACGCCCCACTTCTTGTCAGGCTCCGCGGGGCGCGGGATGCCGATGTCGACCCTGTCGTCGTCCTGCCAGACGACCATCTGGTTCATCACCCGGTCGCGCGCGGAGATCCAGTAGCTGCACTGCGCGTTCATGTCCAGCGCGCCCTTCGCCTCTTCGAACGGGCTCGCGAGTGTCCCGTCCTGCGCGTACTTCATGAACGTCTTGCCCAGGGGACTGCCGACGTTCGCCTTCTCTCCGTCCTTGTGCGGCAGCTTGTAGAACGTGAAGCCGCCTTGAGACGTCATGTTGTGGAGGTCGTCGTCAGCTGGGTCGGCGAACTTCAGCGCGGTCGCCCGCGTCTGAAAGTCTGCGTGATTCGGTACGCGGAATGTCCATCCGTGCTCACGTGAGTGGAAGAGAGGCCATCCTTGCCAAGAGAGGCGCAAGAGGAGAGGCGCGATACGGTTACGCACGGTAAGATCGAGCGTACCCGGCGCGCAGTCCTTCTTGGGCTTCGCGAGGTCCCAGTACCACTTGGGCCAGAGCACCGGAGGAGGTTTTGTCGGAGCAGCAGCCTTGACCTTGCGTTTCGGCGATGACGTTGGGGTACGCGAGACGCTGCCCACGGCTAGCTTCCAGTCGAGCTGTTGCAGCCAGGGGGAAGCGGACACCTCTTCGGAAGACGTCTTCACGAACTGCTCCGCCAGCGATAAGATTGACCGTTTGATGGTCTCTGAACGCTCTCCTCGACTGATAGCTTTTGCGAGCTCGATGTCGAGCGCCGAGAGACGACCGCTCTCGAAGCCCGGGGTGCCGTGGGAGGGGCCTAGGATGGCAATCACCTTCTTGCCACCCGAGGTTGGGAACGTTTGCGGCTCGCCGCCAACAGCGTAATGCCACCCAAGCTTCGACGAGTACTGCAGGGGCTGGTCGTCGTACTTCATCTGAAGGAGTGGAGGAAGGATCTTGTTGACGACGGAGGGATTGAACGGGTCTGCGACCACGTCCCTGTACCACTTGGGCACAGACCCAAGATCAACAGCCGGTTCTGCGAGTGCAGGTTCCATTTCAGCGTCAGGTTCGGCAACGGCTGTCGCAGAAGTTGTCGTCTACAGTATCGATCAGTGACGATATGCGTCGAATTCTCACCAGAACTGACCTCCGGTTGAACCACGCCCCTCGACTTGCCCGCGACCTTCGGGGTCCAGTCGAGTTGACTTAGCCAGACATCTTCCTTCCATCTATCGCCCTCCATCTGCCCCTTCGCCTCATGGGCGAGGTCGATAAGGCGCCTTTTGACCTTGTCCTCAAGCTCCTTGTAGGTGCGTTCGGCGTTGGCCAAGTACTTCTCCCACTCCTGGTTGACCGTAAGAAGGCTCGAGCCCATCGTCAACACGCCAGCAAAGGAGACCGGGTTTGGACACGCGGTGAGGAAAGCAGGAAGTGTCTTCGCGAACACGGCGTGGGTGACCGCGACATCAGTCGAGCAATAGTCCAGGTAGGTGTGAATGCCTTCGCGAATCTCGTCAGGAGTCGCTGTCATAAAGTCGTTACGGACCTCCTTGTCCATCGTGATGTCGCAGTGCAGTTGCGCGACGTCGGCGAGCGAGTTCGCAGACGTGAGGTCCTCCCAGCGCTTCTCGACGATCTCTTCCTCTGGCTCCAGCGCGTAACTCGTTGCCTGCAACGTCGGAAGACTCTCTTCCATCTCGCGCATGACCCGCTCGAGGTCAGCACGTCGCTCGGGATCGGTCTCGTTCTGCAGCCGCTCCTCCGCCTCGCGTAGGAGTTCGTAGACGGTCGCAATCGCCTCCTCGCGTTGTTCCTCCGCCTTCTCCTTCGACTTGCGGTACTTCATCCACGCGGGGCGTTGGTGAGAGGAGATACCCTTAACGGCGACATGCAGCGCCATGGTATCGATGAACCGCGTCTGCGTCGCGTCGATGTTGTACTCCTCGCGGACGCGGCCACGGTCATACGAAACATTGTGTCCTACCACGACGCGCGGAACACTCGGATCGCCAAAGGGGATTAGCTGTCGCGGATCGGACGACTCGCCGAGAAGCCAAGGTGATATCCAGGAATACCACGCGTTCTTGGACGCCGCGCAGGCCATGACAGCGTACGGACTATACTCCGGCATCGTCTCCACGTCGAAGACGAGCATCTCCTCCGGCTTCCCCTCGAACTCCGGAATCTCAACATGCTCGCTGTAGCTCGAGCCGTCCGGCATGAAAAGGTAGCGCGTCCATCCTGCTTGAATGTGCCAGTGATCGGGTTTGGGGGGCGGTTCCGCCGAGGCCAGATCCTGAGCGAGCGTGAGCCATGGCTGCGCCGCGGTGCTGCCAATACGATAAAAGTGTTCGTCGAGCGTGCGCCCCTGTAATGGAGGGAGTGTGAAACCGATATTAGGGAGGACTGACCCCTGACTGGGGTCGAGCCCGTGGGCTTTGAGGTGGTCCTGCGCGATGTTGACGAAGGCCTTCGGTGGGGGTGGGAACTTGACATTGCGGAAGATCTGCCGGTGTAGCTCTCTCGACAGCAACTGAACCCCGAGCTCGTTGCGCTTTGGGCCTAAGAATGACATGCTTAGTTACGGACGGTGCAGCTGGCAGGGTCTAATGACATACCAGATACCGCACTCTGGTGCTGTTTCTGCCCTTGCGCTTCCTCGGCACCCCTTTTCCTGTTAATGTCCTGTGACTTCGCTTTGCTTGGTATTTGCTTTCGTCGTAAAACGGAGGCAGTAGCAGCAGTAGAAGCGGAGACATGTAAGCATCGAGACCCAGGTGCAGAGTGGAGTTTTCGTAGCATCGGAATGCGCGAACGACGGACATTCGCAGCAGACAAGCAAAATGGTTTTTCTTGAGCCCTCAGCTAAGACCCAAGGAGAGAGTGCGCGTAAGCAAAGCAGAGATGAAACAGAACGACGCAGAGTGAGGGGAGAGTAAACACCAGAGGCGGCAGCACGGGCGCTAACCGCATATGCCTCCTTCCCGAGTCTGTCATCTTCGCTCCTATCTGGTATCCCCCACACTCGAACTTGAAATGGCTGATGCTCGGGCTTAGCTTGAATCGCTTTCTAATGTGTTCACGGCACTGCGGCTTGTCGAAAGGATGTACACGTCGCAGGCGCTTCTCGGTACACCCGGGTCAGAGGCTGTCGGGGCTCCTGAATCAGATTCTCGAGCAACTGGTCCAGGTTCTATACACGACGGTAGTCCTGCCTCAAGAATCCCCTGACTGCGTGTGGCGTTCGCGTGGGGAGGTCGAACGACCCGGCCGACGGCGGGGCGGGGCGGAGGGTACTCGAAAGACAAGGACTGGCGGGCAGGGGCGGGGAGGTTTGCCACTTGTGGTAGACCGACGTCCAAAATGTGGTACGCGCCGCCCTTCTTTTCCACATGCCATACATGCGGTTGATGCCCGTGGTCGGAACGGGCGCACGAGGACAGGGCGGAGGGCGGGCTGTTACCACAAAAGGAGCGTCGGGAGGACGCATTGTCGTCCTAATAAGGCAAAAACGTCGGGTGCCGCCCTCCGGGCACCCAAATGAGGCAAGGGGCGGATTGACGCCTGCTATTCTAGTGCGTTCATCATGGCGGCGGCCCGTCTTCTATCACGGTGCCGCCATCTGACTCGACGTCTCGACGCCCGACGCATTGGTACGGGCGGGCGGCGGGCGGGGCGCGCCCCCCTGCGGTCGACTCATTTAAGCCCGAACCGGCGGCGGGTCAATGCCCCCGACGCCGCCCTCCCCGCCCCCGTCAGTCCGAACCCGCCGCTACTGCCCCCGACGCCGACCACCTCCGCCATCCAACAATTTCCCACTCCCCTCTGTTGTGACTTGCCTCGAAGGTAACACACCAGCATGTATCACTCGCCAAGCACCGGCAGCACCTCGTCGTCCTCGTCCCGTGGACTATCCACACCATCTGACGCGCCGAGGTCAACGTATTATGGTGGCGACTCTGTCGCTATACGCTCCCCCAATACGGTAACGCCTCCGACTGCACCGGGGAGTGTTGCATACATTCCGTCATGTGTACCATCACAATACGGTGGGAACCACAGCGTAACCCGTAAGTCGACGTGACTATATTTTGTGTGACCTGAGCGTGCACAAATGTCGGCGGTCACTGAAATGCATTTCTTGCAGACGGCCTGATAACTCCTCCGGCCAGTCCTGAGAAGGCCGTACGCCGGGGGCCGGATTTCCACCCTTCGTTCGACGCTGGAGGTCGCCCCATTCCGTTCGACGTGAGAACTGGCGCATCGCGACCGTACTCAAACGTGCCGATCATCAACCATCCAGTGAACCGGTTGTCCATCTCCGTCGGCGGGATGTTCACCATCGAGGTTGTTGCCCGCGGGGGTCAAGTCCCGCTCATCGACGACTTCACGAACCAGCTTGCCTATCATGCCAGGAGCAAGGCGCGTATACTGGGCAACCGGTGTATGTTCGTCGGCCTTTCGCTGCGCGCCGTCCAAGGTGGGGTTGCGTATTGCAACCTCCACCTCCAGAACGTAGCTTAAGCGACGCTGGAGTCGTAACGCGGCTGATTCGAGCTTCCACAACTAACCTGGCCCAAGGTGCTGGTCCGAGGCGGCGGCTGTGCGCGTCGCAAGCTGCAGCTCCCGACGGGATCTCGAGCTGGCGTTGGCTCTCTACGCCATCCAAAGTGCTAGCTCACGTTTTGTGCTGCTGGCGTCCTGACACGAACCCTGAAACCTGTACTTCTGTGTAGTATAGCGCGCTGTGAAGACCTGCATGTAACTTATTGGCTCTCGTGCTCTCGCTCTCTGTAACCCTCTGTCGATAACCTCTCCATACCACTTTCCTTGTACTCCCGACTCATCTCCACTCATCCCCCTCTACCTCCAACCCCATCATACCACCCAGTTCCCCTCCGTACTCCCTCACCCCCACCCTTTCCCCTTCCCCTCTCTCCCCCTCCCCTTTTTGATACATCCACGTCCTCTCTATCCACTCCCGGAACTCTAGCCGTAGCTAACCAAACCTCTGCTCATCGACTTGGTATAGACTCTTGGAGTCTTCTGAAAGCTCTTATGTACTCGCGGTCCTGCTCTTAACGTTTCACTGCCGCTTTTACAGCCCTGCTATATGTCAATTGGACTAGTGAAGTGTGTTCAAGGAAATGATGAGCAAACGGACGGTGTCGTTCTGACATCCTGGTCGACCGGTATCTGCGGGCGCTTCCCGCCTTCAAGTTTTCTCTCATCTCCCACCATCGTCTTCCTGCTTACTCTCAGCTCGACGCCTTGGAGGTCTCCCTACCTAGCTCAGTACGGCAAGTGCATCTCAACGTGGATTGGAAGCTGACTGTCGGTTCCCCAAAAATCTACAATGGTGAAGCTCGCTCTCGTCGTGCTCGTTCTGGCTTGTACTGTTCTGGCCCTGGATTCTCTGTTACCTGGTGAACAACTGAACCGCGAAGACGATCTCTCTGTTCTGAACCTCCTGGGGCCTGAAGTAGCTAACCTGATCCCTGGGCAACCCCTCGCTGGACCTAGCAAAGCCTCATCCTACACGCCTCAGCGGCTCGACTTTCAACCGCGCCAGAAGCGTGAGTCTCAGACTACACCCGCGGACCTCCGACCCTCCCCAGAGCCGACGGGCGAGTCGTCGGCGTCGACGACAGTGCACGTCATCGACGAGCACGACTTTGCGCTCCTCCTGCCCAACAGGCCCGGCGGTACGTCTCATCTCCCCCATAGACCCTCCGCGCGGGTTATATGCGCGGGTTTTCGCAGCTCACGGACGTGTTTTCAACGCGTCTGACGCGTCGCAGAACTCATTTCCGATGCGGAGAGCGACGGCGTCGCGTTTTGCACGCGCGAAAGCACCGATCCGGCCTGTGCGCGACGCGTCGAGGATGGGTTCATCCGCGCGGCTGCGGTGACCACCGCCGATGATGGCTCGTACATCCAGGTACGGCTCTCCCCTATCGCGTTCCTCTTCTCAGACTCGGCTCTATGGCGCATACGTCAGCCTCCTGTGGGTGAATGGCCGGTACAAACTATACGAGGAGTTCCTGCTCCAGGCGCCGGCGCTTAGCTCTTACTGGGTGGCCCTGGAACGACTCGTTGCGATCGTCCGCTGCAATGTTGCCCATGCGAAGGTCGTCCATGCGTATACATCGAGCTGATCCTTGAAACGAAGCTGTTGTGAGACCGATCGTGTATTGTCTAGACCGCGACTTACAGGTGCATACATGTTGCCTGTAAGCCGCGGTCCAGCGTGCGGTTGAATGGCAGTGCCCTCAAAACGCCATTGGCGGTGTATGGGGCCACCGGAGGCCAGGCGCGCCAGTTCTGTGAGGCTAGGGACAGTGGGCAATGCACTTTCTGCTGGTCAGCGCTCGTTGTACATGAGAAATGCTGCAGGAAGCGACAACCTTACCCGCCGAGGCACCGGGGCCCGTAGCGCCTGGAGCTTCCTCCAGGGGATTCGCGCTGTGGCAGATTGTAAACTACGCGCGAAGCCTTCTTCCAATTGAAGGGACCCCGTTCCACGTTTGCTGAAGCACGCCTATTCCGGTTCCCGTGTCCATTCGACCGCTATCGGAGATGCCTCTGACTTGCTTGCGCGTGGCGAGACCCATCCTTCGGACCACCCCGCACCCCACATCGCGCATTACCGTCAGATTCAAAGGCCTGGCTCTAGAGCGGAAGCCGAGGGGATCTGATCGAACCACCTCGTACAATGCCTTGTGGATTGCTATACCAGAGATCGGGCCTCGACAGAGGGATCTACCTGCTGTTTGGGTGCGGGCACACGACTCTGGGGTATTGGAGCATCTTGTATGTTATCCATGCGCTCGCCATCCTAAGCGCGGCCTGGACAACCTCGTCGTGCTGGCAGCCGATGCTGCGCTGCATCATCCGTACGGAGGCCGTCCCGGAGTTCTTCTGGTCTAGGCACACGGAGCGGGCAGCAGAGTATGTGGGGAAATGCGGCATGAAGTAAACTAACGCTTCTTTCGTGCCCAGGTAACGGGCTGCCTCGACGTGAGCAAGTCGACCCTCGACCCCTCGGATAGCGGCGGCCAATTTGACGTTCGCTTCCCGAACGGCGCACAATGCACATTCGGTGGCTACGGCGCGAGCTTCATCCAACTGTGCGTGTTACGTTTCGCATTTATTTTGAGCCTCGCTCCTCGCCGCCCTGCCCGCCGGCCTTTCCGGCACCTTCTTCTCGTGTTCGTCTCTGCCGGGCGGTACACCGCTTTCTTCTACGCGACTGCAGTCCTTGGGCACGTCGTTTCTCTCCCCTACACGTGTCTTTCGCGACCTTGGGCATTTCCTCGGGCCTCCGGCTCGAGCCTCTCTACTGAGTACGTTCGCTAACCGTCGACATTGTCACCGTCACCGTCCCCGCGTCCGGCACGGCCTCTCCTCCTGCTTCTGCCGCGCACCTGCATCAACGACCAATGGTCACCCGACGATCTCATAACATCACACGTACCGTCCCACCGTCTCCAACCCCGCCACCCCCTAAATACTGCAGTGTTGAGCCTGCAGCAGGCCGCTTCTGCCTGCGCTGTTGCAACAAGCACGACGACCAGATCAACTGCAACTCACACCAGGACCGTTCCGGGTGCCAGACCGCGATCCCGGGCACGTACGCGTTCCCCGCGCTTGGCGTCACCTGCGAGGAGTGAAGGGCCGCGTGGGCGCGCGCCGCCGCCGCGTGTGCAGCGCACTAGCGGCGGGCCCAGGGCCGGGGTCTGAATCGCTCGCGTACGCGGCGGACGATGACGCTCGGTGGTAGCGCGCTTATATCCGGTTGTGGGCGCAGGCGCAGCGTCGGGACGAGGGCGGCGGTCTCCGGGAGAAACGTACCCTCGAACGTCGCCCTGGACTGTGGAGCTTCGTGGCTGGTGTCCGTCTTCGACCGGCCAGGTCACGCCTGCTCTACAGCGCGTATACCCTCGTGGGACAAGGTCCGGGCAGGTCCCGTGGTCGCGTCTGCGGGTGATGCGGCGCCCAAGCAGCTGCGCGCGTACCTTCCGCCCTCGTATCTCATTTCTGGCCCTGTTTCCGGCGCGAGCCACAACGCTACGTCGACTCTCGTTTGCCTTCCTTGGAATGTATTGGACTTGTCGTGCCTTGTCGTTACTGAGTTCTGTTCTGTCCGTCGTACGCCCGCACCCTCGAATTGTATCATTTCTCCGCCCACCGGGAAACGTGGATCACTGCGCCGTGACTATCCTTGTCCCGCCACAATAGAACACTAGGCCTGTGAGAGCCCCGAAACAAGACCATCTCATCTTGGTCGTGGTGCAGTTGATACGTGCAGAGTCTTATACGTTGGATGTGCTGCGCTACATCAGCGTTGATCACAACATGGAGATATGTTGCGGTCGCGCTATGTACCGCAATGCTCTACTACCCCACTGACAGAAGTGATCAGCCAGCTGGGGGGTGGAAGCTCGCGTTCGCGTTTCGAACTTTGCAAGACAGACATGATGGACATATTGCATGTATTCATTGGTGGTATGGTATCAAAATGCCCGCGACTGTGGCGCGGGGTATGGTATGGGGGGGAAGCCATAGAGAAGGCTATTAACACAATACGAGCGGGCGCAATATATACCGAGCGCGGAGGCGTGCTGCGTAGTATATTACTAGACCGTCCACTCGAAGAATACGTAGAACGGAGAAGGATGCGGAGACGAGACGAGAGACGATGCGAGGTGAGGGGTGGGGATGCGGGATGCGTGAATAATGTACAAATGAGTCATAAAGATCATCGGGTCGTGGCGGTCATCAGAGGCGACGTGGCGTGGCCGTGAGACGGAGCAAAGGGGAAACAACGAGTCGAGAGCAAGAAAGCACGGCAGAGATGGATGGAGGGGAGGGATGGAAGGGGGGAAGATGCGGGGAAGAGGAGAGGGGGGAAGGGGAGGGGTCGATGCGGCTCAGCGCTGGTCTCAGACCGGCGTACCGCGTCGGGTGCCACGCGCAAGGCGGGCTCGCAACTGCACAACAATACACCTACCAAAGCCCAGCGAAAAAGGAGTCCAGAACGTCCGTATATCATCTTCATCATGATTCGCACCTCGCGGCGCTAGCGATCGAACTCGAGCCCGCAGGCGAATTCGATCGAGGAGACTGCAAGCCTGCGCTTGCGCGTGTCCTCCTTCGCGAAGGGAAAGGGAGCGAGCGGGCGTCGCCCGTGGTGTGCGACCGAGGACGCCCACAGGCACATGCGGCGCCGCCCGCTCACGGCTTGCCGAAGACGAGCTTGCCCGCGCCGCCCTGGCCGGCAGCCTTGTCGACCTCGACGCCAACGAGCCACGTCTTCTCGCCGAGCCAGTCAATGCGGCGCACGCCGCCCTCCCAGCCGCCGCCCATGCGCGTGCAGCGGCGCTCGTACGCGCGTGTCACCTTCTGCTGCGCCTTGCTCCCGTGCCCGAGCGCCTCCCACTCCTCGGGCGTGATGGGCACCATGAGCGTCGTGTGCACCGCGTAGAGCACGTCCAGGTTCGTGATCGCGCTCGCGCCGATGCTCCCCGCGTCGCTCCCGCTCGTGCTTGGGTGCCGGCTGCGCGACGAGCTCGAGGGTGGGCCGACGGTGAACCGGGGCCGTCGCGAGGCCGAGCCCGTGCCCGAGGCCGAGGTTGCGCTCGCGGGGGTGCTGTGGTGCGACGCCGTGGCGATGACGGGCCAAGGGAACTTGTGCGAGTGGAGGACGAGCCGCCCGCCTGCGGGAATGGGCGCGTCTGTCGCGGGCTCCGAGAGCGTGGACGGAGGGATCGCCGAGCGGGTCGCACGGTCCAGGACGGTGCGTGCGGACGGCGTGAAGCTCACGTCGTACAGAATCGGTGCGCGGTGGAGACGCGTGTACGCGAGCAGGGGGTGCATGTGCAACGTCGTGCTCCGCGTCTGCTGGTAGAGCGAAGACTGTGACGACGAGCGGCCGCGCGAGCCGTCTGCATGGGCGCAGCACGTCAGCGATGTGGATCCCTAGCGTTCATGTGGAATGACACGTACATGACGAACTGCTGCCCGCGGTGCCAGTCGGATGCCAAGTGTGGTTCTGGCGCAGAGGTGGCCGCGGCTGGCCATAGTGTCCAGTGTCGGAGCTAGACGTCCGCGGGATGCCCGGAACTCCAGGGTAGATGGACGAGCTCGAGTTCGAGCGGGAGCTAGGGGGAGTCGCGTAGGAGACGGAGGGCGTGTACAGCGCGGTCCGAGCTATAACAGATTACGACATCCGTCAGCACACCCCGCATACCCGACGACAACACGTCCTCGGGAGACAAGTAGACACATACGGGTCTCTGGCGTCTTGTAGCTCGCGCGCCGTGCGGCATGCGGACGGGGCTCAGGCGAGGGCTTCGTCGCAGTGGGCCGTCTGCCGTAGCCGTAGACGGTCCGTGTGTCCGTCCCGGTCGTGTACCGCAGCGGAGATGGAGTGGTCGAGCGTGCGGTATGGCTGTAGCTGCGCTGCATTGGGGGTGTGGCCAATCCTGCGCGGGAGCCGGCAGCGCTGGGGGTGGCGTAGATCGGCGCGGGGGCGGGAGCAGGACGGCTCTGCTTGGAGGACGAGCCACCGCCGAAGAGGCTACGGAAGTACGAGGGCATAACGTTCGTTCGTGGGCGTGCGGGGGAGAGCGCGGTCGTGGGGGCGTGAGGTGGCACTGAGACGAAAGATGGGAAGCGAGCTGGGAGGGACTCAAATATACACAGCGAAGAACGAGGACAGTCGTTGACTGGGTGGACTTTGTGGGGAAGGCAGGAACCGAACCAGCGTGCGCGGATGACACCCAGCGGCGGAGAGCGATGCTGAGGGAGACAGGAGATGGTTGCGAGGCCGGGGCTGCGGTATATATACAGTCCGCAGAGGCAGGGGCCGTGGCCGGTTGCTGGAGGATGGGACGAACAAGAGCGGGCGGTTCCAGGAGGTGTAGCAACCGGGATCTAGACTGTCGGTCTTCCGCGAGCGATGATCAGAGGAACCGCCCCAATTATGCAAGATCGTGCGCGCCGTAAAGATCAGGCTTCGACCGTCGCAGCGTATCAGACGCGAGAGCGAGGAGTGTGTATAATTGCCGCGCGCAGCGTTCGCGTGAGCGCGCGCTGGCACAGGCCACACACTCGAACGAGCAATCAGGGGCCCAGCGACCGCGAACGTCCGTCATCCGACGGTGGGAATCCGCTCGCCCTTCCCCGCACACCCCCCGGGCCCAATCAGCGCGTCCCGAAAACTCGGGCAGGGACATATTCCTGAGGTAAACAGTGCAGCCCGGGACATGATTCGCGACCGCCCGCGCCCTCGCCCTCCCGTGCGCGGATTGGGCCCTCCTTTCTCGAACGCCCGCGCCGCCGCGTGCAGGACGCGTGTTCGCCTTTTAGGGCAGGCGCACCAACCGCGTTTGCCCATTCGAGCCTTTTGCCGACCCAAGCGGCGGCGCGGGAACGCATGCCCTCCCGAGGCAGAAATAATACGAGCCCGTCTGGGGCCCGCACTAGCTGTCGCCCCAAACGTCGCCCCAGACGCGGGGCTCTCTGTGCCGCGCGTCCGGGGCTGCCCCGCACGATAAGGGGCGCAGTAGCAGTATACAGCGAACACAGACCACAGGACACAGAGTTGCAGCTCGCGCGAGGAATGAGGAGGGCAAGGGGATGAGAACGTTGGCGAGCGAACGATCTGCGCTCTGCACATTCCGGGCGCGAAGCTCGCGCTGGCGCAAACTCGAACCCGCACTGGCCGCGGCTGGCTCAGGGCTGCGAGGGCCACTGGGGCGCCTGGGGAGCGACACGACACCATCGGACGTACGAGCTGTCCCCGGGAGGGGATCGGGGCCCACTCGGCTGCGGTGGATATGCCATCCCGAGGCGGGCACAGGGCCCAGGCCAGAGGCCACGGAGTGCGAACCCTCGAATCGAGAATCGGGCGTGCGCGAGGCAGAGCGTAGACGAGCGAGATGCAGATTTAGATGCCGTACAGACGCGAGATGCCACACAGATCTGTACTCTCACCTGAGGTCCCTATCATGAGCACAGTAACGACATCACACCTCCAGGCATCCGGTAAGAGGAATAGCCTGCTCTGCTGGCCCCTGGGGACCTCGCTGCGGACCTGTGGTGCCGATAACATACGTTTCACATACCAAAGGTCTTCGTTGCACGATCGTGCTGGGTGTTCGCACGCACGGAGACGGGGAGGAAGGTTCAAGGAAGTGTGCCTGCTGCCTTTGTTGCGAGGCGGGACGCGAGGCGAGAGCCGCGGGCAGAACGCTGCGTGTGTCAAAGGAGCACGTCGGGTGCGAGGCGACCTACGCGACACACGTACCGCTCGGGGGCTAGGCCACGGTTCCGTGTTGCAGCGGCGGGCAGCGTGGCGGCGAGCGCGCCCCATGCATGCGCGTCCCGTGTGCGGAAATGACTTCACTCGAGGCGGATTCCGCTCGCATGGGCATCGAGCTCTCTCCTGCAATTCGCCCGAAGCAGTGCGGGCGGTGTCAGACTGGGAGAACGAACCTTGCACACCATGCTACAATGACAGCATGCCAGCGCCGGACTCCTCGGGGCCCCCGCGATCGCGCGGACTAGAACGGTGACGTTGCGCTAGCGGTGGGTATGGGCTGAGATGCATGAAGGGCCACGCTGCAAGGACAGTGCTCCGCAAGCTATGTCAGACTGAATGCTTACGACAACGGCCAGGCTCTCAGAAGCCTCAAAGACTCCGACCGTTGACGGGACGGACGAGAAGTTTTCTCAGCATCAACCCCGACAGAACGTTGTGCGGGCGCCTGCGATAACGGCCGGGGGCAGCAGCAGCAGCAGTGAGCTGACGGTACGTACCTAAAGCGCGCTGTGGCAAATGCCAGCTGTCGGCATGCGTAAGAGACGGGATGCCTGCACGTTGGGCGTTCACCGAATATGGATGCAGACGATCAGCCACAATCTCGAGCATTGAACGATGCGTGCCTCTGAGAAGTTCAGAAGCCCCTGAGCCTGGTAGCCGACTGTATTGGTCCGGTGCTTGGGGCATGGAGCAGTTATGGTGGGGCAGGTTCATTTGGCCACAGTTGTCCTCCAGAGTCTGTTCCTCACATTCGATAGCCTGAAGCGTATAGGTTGTTGACGGCATGGCCACAGGAGATACGCGCCATTAACGCCTCGTCATCGATAGTGCTCGGAGGCGACTCACCACGTCGCAGACGAACGTGCGTTCTGTCGCCGGTGCGCAGTGCCATGGCGCTGCAGTAAGGCGCAGAACGATAAGTTCGTTATCCTGTCAGTGAGTATACCCTTGATACTCGCCTCGCCTCGCCGTGGCTGACCGATGGGTACAGGGTGCGGAGAGACGCCGTGCCGCGCGGTCTCTATCATTCCCGCTTGCCGCTATCGGTGGAAGCTTGCCCATGTCCGAGGCCGCCAACGTGCAAGGCTGAAAATACCACAGCATGAGCTGCTGCAACTGTGGCCGGAGGATTCTAGTCGCACCTCATACCAGCCTGGCCGGCGACTACCTGGCTGCATCGCTCATCAGGTACCCGATGGGACGATGCTTCCCACAGCAGCGGCGGACATGGCGTTTGTAGTGCAGATATGCAACTCGTGCCAAGGATCCAGGAAGCCCAAGGGCCTCCTTTACCCCCATCACTAAGCACATCCCGTGCTCTAACTTGAGGATGACACGCTAGTCCGTATGCTATACGAAGACACTGCGGTATTCCGCCCGGACAGCAGGCGGTCCGGCGGAAGAAGAGCTATGAGAAACGCAGGCGTGAGTGATCTCTCATTCTCAGTGCCAATACGAGCTTAACGAACCTTGCTATCTCCGGATGAACGAGTTCGTGCATACAACTATGCGGGGTAGTGAACCTTCACCCCAGAGGCAAGCCGATATCATCTGGTAGCTTCTCACAAGGGTTCTGTATTCTAGTGCGAGCTCGTCGCAGTCAGCACGTCCAATGCATGGCTATACTATGCACGGTGAGTTTCTCAAACGTGAACCTTCAACACCCTGTCAGAACTCACAGTCGCGATCCCGACGAAGGCACTCGCCCCAGGTCCCGCCCAGCCTAAATCACAAAGTTCGGTGGCACGAGAAGGCAGCGCTGCAGCACTATACAATCGGGCTGCACGCTGCGTCGCACATGACACGGAGATCTTCGCTTTTGAGATTTGCGTTCCGGTGCGTCCGTTACACTGGGCCGACGGACCCTGGCGTTCTCGCATCGCGCTGGGACCTGTATATCACATGAGCACTTCTGGGAGAGAGCGAGGCAAACGCGCGCACCTGTAGGCCAGGCCGTAGGCGATATATGCGCATGATCAGGTTAGAGAGGTGAGTGCTATGTAGATTTAGGCGTATGATTCTTTACACCCGATGCACTCCGCCCTCTCTACACACAATGCAAGTTCAAGCGGGCAAGATTCGTATTCTGAGGTCCATTCAACTACACAGTACGAATAAGGTAGTACGTAGCTGTCTTTCGTAGCTATTCTCTGCAACCGTTGCCCTCAACAGATTTGCTTGTCAGCCAGAGACTTCAGTTAAATTCTTTGTCTGCGTCTTCTCCGTGTGATCGCGACACGTCGTGAAGCCAACGGGGAGTTCTCACCCTTGCTACAGAGGCTGCGCAGTTGTCTGAGAGACCAGCAAGAGAGACAGACACGAAGGCATAGAGATCCAAGATACGCGTAGGAAGTGATCGTGGAGTGTAAGGTCGCGACGCGGTAACTGTGCACTCCTGAGCGGTGTCGATGGCGATCTTGACAGGACTCAGTATGAAGACAAGTAACCAGGAGACTAAGAGCGCACCTCGGCCATTCCTGCCATCTTCCTCCCCATTCACATCCCCGTAGACATTCGCGATCGCAATGTTCCTATGCGCACAACACTGCAAAGATAGCTAGCCGAGCCCAGAGAATCTGGCGTCAAGAGCGGCAAAGCGAGGTACTGTATACCCAATGCTCCTAGCGTTCATCGCTGACCGTAAGATAACAAGTACACCCGACGACCAGAGACCAGCGACGAGGTGGATGTTGTAGACGACGAGGGCGGGTCAGAGATGGTTATCTCCGCGTCGGGCGCTGGAATGGGCCACGGCCTTGCTAAGCTTGGGCACCGTCTAGACCAGGCCGAGGCCGAGGCCGGTACGGCTCCCATCTGCTCGCTCTCACCTCGACGCAGCCATCGTCCTCCTTGTTCCCGACGACGACGACGGCGACAGTGACGGAGACGGCTTGGGGTCAACTGTTCCCGCACTAATCCCCGCTTCATCTCTCTAGAGGTACGTATCAATGTTGCTATTGGCTCTCTCCCAGATCGTGTCCGGATTGGACTGAACGAGATAACCTCCAGCTCTCTGTTACACTCCGCTGCAAGTATGGGGCTCACCACCATTCGCGATATCATCGCCGAGCTCAATAGACAGGCCGCCGAGCACCAGGTCCACCGTCTACTCCTCATTAAGCAGATTACGACCGACCCGACATACCAGGCAAGTTCCCTGTCCTTCCTGCTCGAAACCGTATGTAACATATTATGTCCCGCTCCGCCCAGCGTGAAATTAAGCGGATTCAGCAGTCTCATGGCTGGGATGTCTTCCACAGCGCCCCAGACGGCTGGCGCGTCATGCTCGAACCCTCCTCCGACGCGGACAGCCCGCATTTCAGCCCGTCGGTCAATGCGCTCATGAATGAGGTACACATGAATGAGGCTTCCCTCTCCTGCATCCGAGCCAAGATAGAGGCACTCTCCACCTTCCTCGTCCCCGTCTTCCGTCTCCCTCCCGAAGTGCTCGTGCTCATCTTCAAAGCAGGCGGACGCATGCCCCACGATGGCCCCGTCACCGAGTCGTCAATACCCAGGCCGTTCCCGCTCGTCGTCGCCTCCGTCTCCCGACAATGGCGAGAAATTGCAATCAACACGCCCGATCTCTGGACGAACGTCGTGATCAAGCATCCGCGACCGCACGGTTGGGTCCCCCTCTGCCTACAACGGTCGGCCGGGCAACCAATCGACATCACGATCGACTGTCGATGTACGAACCTCCTCACTGCACCTGTAGTCGATGGGTTCATGGCTCGATTGATGCCGCACGTACACAGATGGCGTCGCTTTGCGTTGATGACCTCTGACCCTGCGACAGTCTACGCCATAGGACGCCGGCTAGCGGACGCCCGAGCCCCTGAGCTCCGACATCTGCAGCTATCACTAAGCGGTTCGTCAGGGAACCAGGAGGTCCTTCTGCACGACATCCTCCAGGGCGGCGCCGAGGCCCTCTCATCCGTCCGTTTCGACTCACTCGCGACGCCATGGGGCTCCCCTCCACTCGTGAACCTCACGACGCTCGACCTCCGCTGGCTCTGGCTCCGCACACGACTACAATACGACCAGTTCCGGGACATGCTCGCCGCGTCGCCGAATCTCCGGGCCCTCATCCTCCGAGGCACCTACATCCACCTCCACGCAGGACGAACATACCCGCCGCTCTCGATCCCCACCTTGCGATACCTCGAGCTGTCTGGGGACACCGTATGCCGAATGTCGTCTCTGCTGTCGACGCCCGCGCTCGAGGAGCTCACGCTCGCGAACCTGGACGAGACGGAGTTCCGCGAGTTCGTCGACTCCCTACCGGACGGGCGCGACGGCGGGCGATACCCCGCCCTGCGCGCGCTATCCCTCCTCAACGCGAGCATGTGTACGCCCACACGCCGGTTCATGCTCGCTCTGCCGACGATCGACCACCTGACGGTGATCAACTCCGCGACGGCGAAGTTCCTCGAGCTCTTCCGGAAGGAGCACGCCGAGGACGGGCTGCTCTCCTGGCCCCGCCTGCGGAAGCTCACGCTGGTGGACGATGTCGACTATTTCCTCCTGTACGGCGTCGTGAAGGAGCGCACGGCGCTACATCTCCCGCTCGAGCGGCTGATACTCAACGCGCCGTTCATTCACGACGAGTACCTGGTCTCCACCCTGGAGGAGTTCGTCGAGGTAGACATCGTGAAAGACGTGGACTTGGACCATTGATACGTGGATTGACGCGCGCGGGACATGCGCGCGTTCGTTTCGTGTAGTTGTAGGTACAGTATCTGTAGTGTAGTCCATCCCCTTTTTGGATTGCTGTTCGTCGGTACTCTTCCCTCTTGTCCATTATGTTTTCTGCTGCATTCGCGTTCGCGGTTAGGTTGTGGCTGGCGGTTCCTCGGATACGTGGCTCAACGTAGGGTCATATTGGGCTATGTATGTACATGTATTATACGTCAGGAATCTAGGCAACATCCACTATCTGCTGGTCGTCCGTGAGCATCCATCACAACTTGTATCTTGCTATCCGTGAGTAGCCGTGAACTCTCCGAAGCGCCGCCATACGAAGCTGCGGCTATGTCCCACCCACTCTCGCCTTCCGAAGCTGCGGCACTGCAGCAAGATCAGAGAGCTGCAGCACAGTCTGCAGTTCCTGCTCTCAACCCTTGCACGAAACCATGCTCTGGGGATGAGATTTCAGCATCGAGTCACCACCACATCGATGAGCAGCTGCCTTACCGAACTCCCACAGATTACTATCACCCTTGGTCGCGACGTGCTCGCGGACCCGTCGGTTCTTCCATGGGCCAACGAAACCTATCTCTTCCACGAACGCACTCGACCTGACCTGGGAGAGAGCCGCAAAGAGGTACGCGTCATCCCACCCTCTCGTGAAGCCCTCGGCGAACCGCCAATGCTCGTAGTTGCCGGGGTACTGCTGCCAGTACGATGCGTGCTGCCCTGCACAGACGGTTATGAGTCGCCCTTAGACTCAAATGTGATGAGGGCACTCAGGGACTCACCTAGTGCGAGATCTCTCGCCTGATCCCTCCGCGCGTCGCTCACCTCGTCACGTCGCGGGACGTGGTCACGACGCTTGAACAGATCGACGGGGAAGACGCCGGCATCCACCGCGTCCCGGAACGACCACCCGGTGTCCCCTCCATGCTCCTTCTTGTACGCCCAGAAGAACCATCCCGCGCAATGCTCCTCGAACAAGCCCAACTGCGCCTCGACGAACGCCCTTTTCGCCGCCCGCTCGTCCACCCCGCCCTGCAACGACCCGGGGTTGAGTGCGGCGGACCACTCACCCACGACAAGTGCGCCGGCAGCGCCCTCAAGCTCGCCCGCAACGCGTGCGAACGTCTGCGGGGTGCCCTCGCCCCTCTCACGGAGCCTGCGCGCATGCTCAGCCGCGGGCGTCGCGATGTCTTCCCCGGTGAAGCATCGGTACAAGTGGTGGTCCAGCACAACAAAGTGCGTCCCCGCACGGCCGGCCTCCTCCTTGATAAACGCAGCGTACTCGTCCAGTGCCCAAGCGTCGCCGATGTACAGAGGCAGATCATGGTCCCCTTGAGCAGCGGCGGCCTGCCGGATGGCGCGGAACGCGTCCCGGTACCACGCCTTGAGCGCGTGGGCGCCGTGCGGGGCGGAGCTTGGCTGCGGCTCGTTCAGGAGCTCGATCCCGACGAGGTTCGGGAGAGGCGGGTCGTGTGAGCGCGTGAAGGAGGTCAGGTGAGTGGCCAGCGAAGCGAGGACGCGGAGGGCGTGCGCCATGTTCGCCGGGTGCGTGAAGAAGGTAGGCGGGGCCGACGTCCCTGAGTGCGCATCCGCATTCTGTTTCCCCGGCGCGGCGTGCAGATCTGCGGGGGTAAGATGAGCAAGGCACGATTGGGTACAATGAGTCGTGGATTGCAGGGGCGCACCCCGGGGAAACAGGTATATGGAGACAACAGAGTACAAGCTACCGCGGCGGAGCCTGGTCAGAAGACGACACACGTACCGATGAGCACCCCGATCCCATACCGATACGCGTTGACGAACGCGTTCAGCACTCTCGTCCAAGCTCCGGCGAAGATTGGGCCCAGATTGGCGAAATCGGTGTGGTCGAGCACGGAGGGATCGGCCCCGCAGATATGGTAGTACCCGATCTGCAAGGCGGGGTTAGTACTTCACTCGACTTCGCGCTGAGCCTGACGATCCCCTCTTCGCAGTCGTCGGTAGCGACTGAAAGCCGATATGACGACGCAGCGCAGCGAAGGCAGGCCGAGGTCAGTAGAGATTGGCGTGGTGAGATTGACTTACGGGGATGCGGACGGTGTTTATGCCCTTCTCCGCGAGCCAGGCCCAATCGGCGTCGGTGATCCAGGTGTCCCAGTGGTGCTCGAGGATCTCCTTCGCATCCGAGCCCGTGGCGATGTCGAGATCGCTCTGCGCCGGAGCTGCGGCGTTGCGGAATGGAGAGTCTGAAATCCATCTCTCCTGTACAAACCACGACCCTGTGAGACAATAAACACACACTGTGAGTGTCTCATCTGGCGTTATTGTTCTGTGACTGCCCACCTAGGTTTACTCCGCGCTGCTTGCGATAGCGATACCAATCCTGCTCAGTCGGGAAGGGGCCCAAGTCAGGGGGTGCTCCGAGACCGGGAGCTGGTGCGCCCACACGGCCCGACTCCTGGACGTCGGGTCCACCTATGTCTTCGAGCCGCTCTTTCACCTTGTGTATAAACTTCCGCATCGTCTTCCGAGCCTTCTGTGCGATGCTGGGAGTAGTACGAAGTCCACGCACACTCACTGCGTGCGCAGTACGCGCGGGGATGGTGCCGACACGTGCGACTTGACGTCAGCGACACCAGGCTCTTGGCCGTGGATGAGATAGAGACTAGGCCCGACCCCCGAGTAGCTCCCGCTCCCAGCGGGACGCTGGGGGACCTGGCAGACGAAGGTGCGATCCATGTATAACCGACGATCAGTCATCGGACCGCGACGGCGCTGGTGCCGGAGCAAGGCGGCGACAATGCATGGCCCGGCGGGACACGTACGCCTGGCCAGGATCGGCACTGCGGGGCGAGTGGCACATGAGACATAGATCCAGCGCGATTGGCGTGGCGTGAAGGGCTTGGAGGTCCATATGGGTCCCCTTCTCTGCAACAAACGAGGTTCCTGGTGGCTAGTCGCGAGGTACGGGTGGCGGTTTGGGAGACCCCCGACGGCGAGCCGCTTCGCTGCACGCACGGTGCACGTCACGACTCAAGAAGGACGTCCCCATGTGCGTAAGATGGAGGCGGAGATGCACACACCAGAGATAGAGCCCCTAGCGACTCGCCCGAAGAAGGCTGACGGGGTCGTCGCGCGCGGCCCCGGCACGCTCCTGTTCTGGCCGACTCCGCCACCGAGCTTCGCCAGGGCTGGATTCTGATGATCTCCATTCCCAATCTCTTGTCCTAGGCGAACATATGGACCCATATTGTTCCTAGGAACACAATTATGGGGATGTAAGAACGCTGAATGAAGGAGGGTGGATGACAGCGAGTGTGCCATACCTGTCAGGTAGAGTGCCCGGCGTGGCGTCCATTTCGACTTCCCGTGGCGCTCGCTATGCGGACGTCCAGAGTATTGCCATGTAGCGGCTGATCTGCGCTCCACGACGAAGGTGGAGAGAAGTTGGTGGATGTAACGGACGAAGAAGGAATCGTGGGCGACGGAGACAACGGCGGGCTCGCTGGAGCGCCCGGCTGTACATCGCTGGGATGCGGAATTCCCTCAATGAAGTCGTCTGTCATTGATTTGGGGTCGGCAGGGCTACTCATCGCTCGAATTTAACAACATGGCGTCCGAGCAGGGCCGCCTGGTCGTATCAGAAGGGTACTCTTGCTGGGGAACATGATATGAATTCTGCTAGCTCATCATACAGGAGGACTACTACTACAACTACGTATTGTACGTGCACGGCCTGTATAATCTACATTGTGGTGATTGCGTATGGAAAGCTCGTTAGCTAGGCGTGAGTGCAGGTGTGATACGTATCATGCGTCGTATGAGCGTGGCAGAGGTGGAGAGGCGAGGCAGAGACTATGTATACAACAACATTGATGATGCTAGCGGCGGTGAGACTGCAGTCCATGCCCGGTGGGTGGGGATGGCGATACAATTGTCCACGATGCGAAACGAAAAAAAACCAACAGGAACCAATAAAGACAGAGGGAGCTCAAAGCGACGGCTAGATGTATTGTGAAGCGTTGCCAGACGCTTCACCATCGAGCCGACGCAGGCGGGACGCACCGAAGCTCCACGACGTACACGACGTCGGAATGCTCCGGGCGCGGCTCTGGGCGCAGCCCCTGGAAGTAGAGATCCCCGGAAGGCCACAGGTCGACGCGTCGCCACGTGAGTCCGCCGTTCCTGTGGGCACGGTTGGCGGCGGCGATGGAGTAGAAGGGATCGGAGGGCATGATCCAGGCAGAGTGCAACTCGCTGATCAGCTCCTTCTCGATGGCTTTGAGGACGTCGTCAACGCTGATGAAGTCGCTGCCCGCCCGACGGTCGACCGTGACATCGCGACCGTGGCCGGAGGGAGCCATCGGCGGGGAGAAGCGGAGTATGCACGTCTTCGGAAGGTCGCCAGGGAAGGCAGGCTCGTTGATGACGAGGTTCCGCACCACGCCTTGGGGATGGCACCGGCGGACATTCCAAATCAATGGGAAGCGGCGGAGGGAAGAGTGAATGAGGACGGGCGCGTCCGTGGGGACGGGCGGGGGCACGGGGAGCATTGCGACGGGCGACAACGCCTGAGCGCCGGCCTTCACGAAAGGTGGGCGAGCGGTGTGGAACCCATCAAGGAGGTGGGAATCGATCGACGGGCGGATGGGGGCGTCGGGGGAGTTGGTGCTGTCGCTGTTGGACGAGATTGACCCGTCGGAGACCGTGTCACCGCCCTCGACGCGCTGAATACTGCGCGCGACGGCCCACGGTCAGACAGGGCAGAAAGGGACGCACAAGCAGGTCATTACCTGTTGCCGTCACCTGCGCCACACCAGCTCGCCCCGACCGTTGGAACAGGAATTTGACATATAATCGGCGAAAGCAATCCCTGCTGGCTTTGTACTGGCCGGGAGGATTGCACGGCTGCAGGAAAAGCGGCAGGAGGGTAGGGAAGAACGGGAGGGTAGTGGAGGGGTGGGGCGTGGGGAGGGGTCTGAGGGTAACCGTGCCGACTGGACTGATCTACGAAACGAACGCGTCTGGAACTCTGGGAGCTCTGGGAGGACATCTCGGAAGTGGGCGAAGGAGGACAGAGAGAAGATCTACGGATGTGTGAGGGGCAAGAGCGAGTCGAATTGGTCGTGGTGGTAGGAAAACGCAGAATAGGTAGGCCGCCGTGCGCAGACGGGCCTTAAATATGCGCGCTCACCCCGCCGACCAGAGAACCGCGCCGCGTCGGAGTGAACCAGTCACGTTTTCTGCCCGAAAGGTTAGGTCGTGCTTGCGCGGCCGGCGCACCGGCCTGGCCGACAAATCCGCGGCGGAGGAGCAGCATAGAGTGCCAGCCGAGAGTATAGACATCCGCGGGGCCATCAGCAAACCCCAGAACAGAAAGTGAGAGTGCTGCCGGCGCAACCGGCAGTGGACGCGAAACATGAAGGAAGACGGACCGGCCGGATTATGACGGTCTCGCTATAGAAACAGCCGGGAAGGGCGCCGAGCCCGTGGCTTGCTCGCAAAGCCAGCTGGAGGATGGCCAGGACGAACGTGAGCGGGAGGACAGAGCTTCTTCGTGGGGATTGTATCGGCGGAGTGATCCTGCTGGAGCCATAGACTGACAGGGGCTAGACCGCATGGTCGGATTGGGCGGACAATAGCCAGGATAGGCCACAACAGGAGGGGTCTTCGAGGGAATGGACAGAAAGGATCAGTCAGGGAGGACAGAGCAGGCGCTGGAGGAAGCACGAGGCCATGCGGCTGATAGAGGAAGACGACATCCAGAGATAGAGGAGCTGCAGCACAGGAACCAGGCCAGAGACGAGGGGATGGAGGACAAAGCCTGCGCAGTCGGGCAGAGGATGGGCGGGCGGGAGGAGGTCGGAGGCACATTTCAGGGCACTGCGAGGGCGGTGCGCGAGGTATATAACGCGCCTTCCACGGGACGTTCATCGCGTCACCGGTAGCATTGCCTTGCCCCGCAACAGAATCCAGAATCCGCCCGTCGACAAGGGCGATACCACGCTCCCTGCAACGCGTGCGCGCGCGCCATCTGTCATCACATCCCCGAACGCCGCGCGCAGGCAGCAGGGCACCAAGGATACCATCCCGTGAGATGGGATTGAAGTTCCCTATCGCGGGCAATCATCCTTCCCGCCGTATCGGCGGCAGATGGACGGCGCGTTTCATTTGAAGCAGCCCACGGACGCGTCCGGTACACTACTCGCGCAACAAACATCGTCCGTCCGTGAACACTCACCCACCTATTCGGAATGTATCCACGGAGCACACTGCTCTTTGCAGGGGTAAGTGCAATCGCTCGACGTCGTCGGGTTTGCACGTTCGTGACGCGCGAAGAAGCACGGCACGGCATGCGGCCTTTGACGGCGGCGACACGCACCTTTTCCGATGAATGGGCATTCCTTAGGCTGCCCGGACCGCTATGGTCACGGGCATCGCGGACAATTTTTCCTGCGCGACGATTTGCACGTGAGTAGTCTCGAAATACACAGACTGCCAAGTCACGCACGCAGCTCCCACAGTTGGACTCTGGCGCAACCGCACCACGCGTATACCGCACGTCTCGACGCAAGCACTTTGCACGAGTGCGTACGAAGCGTCCGCTCGAACATATGGGTAAGACCAGATTCATCTGCCTAGAGAATAGCTATTCAGTGTTTCGCACTACATATGATTTTCACCTTCTGAGACCCACTCACGCTGGTTGCTAGACATTCTAGGTACCTGTATATGGCAGAATTCGTACTTCGGGGCTCCTGAAGTTATCGCATGTTTCCGGGCGCAGGGGTAGGATCTGTAGAGGAGAGAAACGGAGGGGGAGGGGGGGGGGGAGTGAGCGGGAGTGTGGGGAGGATCCTGCCAGCATGCTTATAACGCTCACATCTGGACACCCAGGTACCCAAGCGGCCTACCGCACTGCCGCACATGGGGTAACTGGGTCGCCCACCGGTAGCAATACGGATCGATCTTCCCCTGCCGTGTTGAATCCAGTTCGATATGGAAGAAACGTGGGTACGCGAAGGCCTGCCTCACCTCTTCCGGAGTAACGCTGGGTTCCTACGTCCGGAATTTATCAATTGTTAGCTCCCGTCGTTCGGCCGCCCGTGTAATTGTGCGCCCACAAGAGAAGTGAGAAGATACGGCAGTGGATCATGTGGCAGGTCTCCTCGCGTTGGCTAGTGACTCCAGGGCAAGTGGCTCAGTATGGGGTGCACCATCCAGGTGTCGAACAATCGGCCAGGAGGTTCCAAGGTGTTCCTATTGTTGTTGTCTTGCGATGCCTCGAGAGTAGATATCCAGATATCCAGAAGGGAGAGAATGTAAGGTGGCAAGAGTACTCTTCCAAAGATGAACGGGTTCCGTGCCAGCTCACAGCGCCGCGTTCTCGAACCACGCTTGTTATGTATATTAGCGCCCATGCATCATTGATTGCGACTCGCGAGTTTGGATTAGCGCCGCTCGGATCCTCATCTTGCGCGCAACGTCCTGCAAACGCACAGAGCCGGTCAGCGAGTACTTTGCACCGTTTTTACAACTTTATTGACTTCTCAAAGATGCAATCTAGCCCTGCATGATGATATACGAATTTTCACCGTCTAGATTACGCCACGATTGGCCCTGTTGAGCTGTCCAAACCGCCAATTCGAAACATTGCATCATACGAGCCAGATACTACCCCGTCATCACGATTCATTCGCGGTGTATAGAAACGCTCATTTGGATATCTGGATATCAATACAGTGGTATGGCTAAACTACGCTTGTCCGGCGACGACCTTTCTGGTCCATAAGTTCCTCCATATAACGAGCCTCTGCTCCCTCTCCCCCTGACGGTCGACCTCTCCATGCCTCTCACACTCCCTGCGTACAACATCTGCCCAGACGCTATCGGTCACGAAATTTATCCGCTGCCGACCTCGACAACGAACACCTCCCCGAACTTCCTCCCCTCCGGGAGCTCGTCGCGCGCAGCTACACGGATTCCCAGGAAGCGACGACGCCCGCCGAGCATGTCGACGTTGAGTATCTCCGGCGGTGAGTACGAAGGGTGGTCCTGGGGCAGGAGCGCTATCCGGTGTGCCGCCGAATAGCGCATCCTATCCCGCTTGGACACCGACGCGTCGTGGTATATGGCCGAGTCGATCGGGGCGCGCAGCGTGCGGTACAAGGTGTAGAGAACGTCCCACGACGAGACGCACTGTCGACCTCTGGGGTGGGTCGATTTCTGGTACAAGAGGGTCGACCGCGGCTTGACCTCGACCTTCAGTGGGATCGACTGGAAGACGAGGAGGAGAGACTGGATGGGCATCCCGCCGTCCTGTGAGCGCGCCCATGCGGCACTACGAGTTGAGAGCGCGGTCCACGATGCGCTCGGCACGCCACCGTTCATAACGCGTAAGGTGCGGGGATCGTAGAGGAGATCCCACGCGAACGGGAGCGTGGCCAAGATGTGCGGCCTATATGCGATGAAAGGGTCGATGTGAGGGTGGTAGTGGAGGGTGGTGGAGCAATACGCTGGTGGCTGTGGTGCCGGGGCTGTGGCCGGAGGGGGTTGCTCCTTGTCCTTAGCCGCGGAATCATCGCTTGTTGCGCCTGCAAGAGGGATCGTAGGTGCCTTGGGCGCTGGCGGCAAGGCCGGGGACGCCTGGCCATCCGAAGCGGTTAGAGGTCCGGTCGACCAGGCTGGGGATGGGGTAACCGATGGATAGAGGAAGTAAAGCACCGGAAGTGTTGTCGCATAGAGTAGTTGCTGAGGCACGGCCATGGCTGAGAATGAGGGGGGATGGCCTGCCCGCCTTCTGGATAGTTGGCTTTATAAGCGCAGTCCAACCCTTCAAGTGCTCAACCAGGAACAGCCTCTATGCGGCCCCTGCTCTGCACGACGCCCGGCGGGAATCCCGCCGCCACAGGGCGCGGCGACGCTTCTGCTGTGTGAATTTTGCGCGGTCGTGACCGTGAACGGGACTTCAATATCGTCGTGAGCACAGTATGCGGCCGCGAAGCGCGGATTGAATGGGGCGCCTGTGCCAACCATACTGCCCCGGCCTTGGCTTGGGAACGCGGCCGCCAGAAACGGCCGCACAGAATCCGCTGCGTCGAGGGCCAAGGCTATGCTTCAAGCCGGTAGGCTTACGGTAGGCGATACAGCAATTGGGACATACAGGTATATCAATGACAGTGTATTGTGTATGTCATCGTCAATGGCGACTTAGATTCTCCTACTTTAGGCCTACTTTATCTTGTGGTCGCGAACAAACGTCCTAAAAATTCACGCAGTAACAAGTACTCAGCCAAGTACTTGCTATCCTGAGGATTGGAGGCCACTGGCCGCCGGTGACTGGCCCTCGAGTATCGCAGACGCAGGCACGAATACCACAGAAGATAGGTCTGAAGGCCGAACGCCACGATGACCACCCTCCATGGACGATCGAAAAAGTGTATTGCTCTGCTTGTGGACGTGCACTGGTCATCGGACTTCGTCAGAGAAAACGGCGAGCCGAGGCGCACTATATCGAGCTCACGATGCACGAGATCCGGGACGATCACCCTCAAGGAGTACAGGGATGCGTCACGGGCGATGGCGAGATATAATCAGAGAATCAGATGAGACAGGAAATGTGGTCAGAGAAGCCTTCGGAGGTCCACCTTTGACGTTGATACCACCCACCGCCACCGTTCAGATTTAGCAGGAGTGCTTCGGGTGTAGCCTCGAGTCTGGACAATTCCAGTATCGTTGCATTGCGCGAGGAGCACGGAATGATTACAATGATGTGCCCGCTGCCTGGCTGCCTAGTTTCGTCTTCCTGTGTCTGCGAACCAGATGATCGCGGTTTCTGAGGGTGACAGTCGGTACGCTAAAGGCCGGGGTAAGTGGATGGCAAGACCTTCGAACAACGGGTATGATAACGCAGAGTCTGACATCGCCATGCAACAGGTGTGCTTCCGCGTTCACATCCACCTCGAGCGGCGCAAACAAGAACAAGTCGGACACGAGTCCACGACAGTCGCGGTGGTTGCGGGAAGGAAGAGCTCGAGGAATAGACGCCGGCGGGCGAATGTTTTAGATTGCTTGTGTCATAGTCCGCGCGCGGCCCAAGGTTCCTTTCGCGCGCTCACTTCTTCGAATTCATGGCTCTGCTCTCGCCTGCAACTATCCCGTGTGATGCGGTTGTGTGTAATTCGTAGGCCAAATGAACAGGTCCTGACTGCCTCACTAAACTCGGACAACTTCTAAGGAACTCGGCCCTAGTGCGACTGTGGCAGTCCCCCGAGTTACACGTCAACTATACACGCAGTACGGGTTGTGTACACCCAGTACGCACCAATTATACGCACAGTCAATTCCCTCACAAAGTGGTTATCGGCGGTACATACCAGCGTGTTCGTCGGCCGCACACCCTGTTCCGCTGCCGGCATTGTACCCCGTCCTGGATCACTCCCCGCCCTACGCATTAACCAGAGGTACCGGAGATTGCATGACATGGGCCCTCCTGCGGCCCAGTCCGGTGAGCGCAGCTTGCCCGACAGTATTTTCGAATTGGGAGCCAAGTACACAAGTGGAGCGTTGCACACGCCCCCGCGCAGCGTGGGCTTTGCGCGCTCTACGTGTGCATGCCGGGCCCTGCTGACCTGTTATGGTAGAGAAAACGGCGAACGCAGCACGCAGCACGCAGCGCTGGTCCTCTAATTAGCGCAAGGCTCAGGCTCCGCACGCGGACGTCGTTCCAGAGCTAAGGCCAGCATCCCCGGGTCGACCCGGCATAAGCACAGCAGCCCGCGAGGGCTTGCGTTCATGTGCCTCGCGATCAGATGCGCGAACTCATACTACGCACTCCTCTGCGCTGTAGAAGCTTATGCGCCTATACCTCACCTGGCAGTCCTTGCGCAGATCCATAACCCTGCAAATGCGCGTCCGCCGCATTGCGCCCCTCCAATGCCGGATCCCGTGGTGGTGGTTGCACCGTGTGGATGGGTACGTGTGCAGGAGCGTGGTACTCCCGCTCTCCCAGGTTTCATAGTACCCCCTGAGGCCCGCTACAGAAGGTGTGCGCTCGCCCGTGCGCAGGCAATCCCCCGATGACCGACGTCACATCCGCCCACTCCCCGCCCCGGGACCATGTCGAGCGTCCATGGATTGCACTCGGCCCGATGTCGCACGCCCGCATGCTGTACGTATATCAGTGTATCACGCTGGACCGCAGGTGCCAGATATCCTCCGTTCGCGTGTCCGCAGACACTGTGAACTACTGTAGAGTTTGACGAGCGCGGTCCGCTCGACCGATGGAATTAATCTGGAGCATGACCAAAAATGGACCGGCGCGTTCTCGTGTCCAGCATGATCTGTGTGCCGTACGTGTGTGGTGGGATGGCGATGAGTGGATGACGGGGGGTCCGTCAGGGATGTGTTCGCTAGCGTTGGCATCTGGCATAGACGTCCGGCGTACGGCCACACCTGCGCTTCGATGGTTGGATGCGAACTTGGGGGATTCGACGCCATCGGGATACCCGGGGTTGGACCGACCGACGGCGTCTGAAGTACTGTATAGGGCACATAGGCATACCTGGTCAAGCGACGCCCAAGATTCCGCGGCCATAGCCAGCGGCAGCACAGCTCTGATCGTCGCATGCACGGGGAGGACTGCCGCTCGCTCACCGGCGCTGCCATCTGCTCGTTCGCGCCGACGTCATGCTGCGAGTTGGTCGTGGTCGTAAACGATGGTCATTAATCAGGACGGTCGTCATAAGGCGTGAGTACGGGTACAACAACATAAGTACACTGGTATCGTAAACGTCGAGCCGACAGTGGTAATGCTAATGGTGATGGTGATGGCGATGGCGATGGCGATGGCAATAAGTACAATGCTCGTGATTTGGTTTGCTGGTCTTCGATGGGGAGGGGAAGAACAGAGGAGGGGTATCTAACGCGAGGAAGGGTATTCGTACAGCTATTACAGTGCACATAAAGAGGCAGTCCGAGTGGATGATCACGATCACGGGCGGCTGCAAGGTCCATATGACGGGAACTCGGTATCCCCGACGGCGGCACGGGCGATTTGAATGGGCGGTGGGAACGGCAATGATGATGGGAGCGGGCGGGGCCGCAGCTCTCGGTCGCAATGCTACACGGCGCATCCCAATCCGTCCGCCGTCCCCTGCACGCTGCACGCTGCTGCACGTTCATGGTCGCGCGACGTGCAGCTCCCACACCATGCCGGGCGCGAGGCCCTTCGCCCTGTTGCCCTCGGGGACGAGGGAGAGGCCCTTGAACAGCTGCGCGCAGCAGAGGAAGTCGACGCGCTTGATGCCCTTGGTCTTCTCCAGCGCCCGCGCCGCGGGATGCGCGACGCGTCCGTACCGCGCCACATACGCGTCCCGCACGAGCTCGTGGTGCTTGGCCTCGCACATCCCGAGCTCCGCCTGGGTGACGCCCAGCCGGAGCGTGCGGTAGAGCGTGTAGAGCACGTCCCCGACGGTCACGTAGGGTGCGGCCCACGGCGCGTCCTGCCGCGGGACGACAGTGATCGACCAGGGCAGCTGTGCGCAGATGATGGTGATGGACGCGAGCTTGGGCATAGTAGCGGGCTCCATTGCCACCTGCGCAGAGAGCGGGCGGAGGGCCGTCGCCGTCCGGACCAGCACGGACTCGACAGGCTGAGTGAGATCCCAAGAGAGCGGGGCGCCGAGGTCGGGGGTGCAGGCAAGCACGGGGTGGACCTGAACGGTGCCGGGAAGCGGTAGTGTCGCGTAGTACGGCGAGGGAGAGTTCGAGTGTTTCGAAGGCAGAGGGGTAGCCAGCAGCGAGGGGGGCGTCGCCGGTCCCGGGGACGACGCGAGTGAGGCCCCGGAGAAGGTCGAAGACGGAGTCGCGGGGATGTCCGCGAAACGGACGCGGTGGTGTCCAGGCATCGTCGACAGAGGCAAGAGTATGTAAAGGCAGTAAGGTCGGTAAGACTGGTGGTGGTAGAGCTGGTAGGAATGCGTGGTTGAGAGCAGGATATGTTGGTTCGGGGCGGGACCTGCTGTGAAGGACTGTGACGATCGCCCTTAAGTAGGCGGCGGGGAGACGATCTCGGGCGCAGACCCGCAGCGGGAGCGAGAGGAAGTTCGCGCTTGCGAACCGCCTCCCGCCCTTTCCACGGTGCCTACGGAGCTGTGCTGTGTCGCTAACCGCACGGCCGTGCTTTGCGCCCCTAGCAGACGAGACTCAGCGTGAGTCAGTGCCGAGGCAGAGCCGGGACAACTCCTCCTGCGCACATTTTCGAATTCCGCTGCTTCTCAACCACAATCCAAGGAACGCATGACCCCCTTCAGGCCCGGGTTGCATGCGACGATCCCAGCCAGAGCGTAGAGCACTTGCCAGAGGCGGTAAAACATGGCCCAAATAGGCACCTAACATTGGCGCTCCTGAGCGGTGCAACGCGATGGGATCTCCACCGCATTCCCGCGGTGAGCGCCGGAATGGCCATGAAGTTGGGTGGGAGACGTGGAAGAATCGCATCTGGTGTGCGCGTACTTACCATAACGTGCCAAAGCAGCTGGTATACTGTATTGATTGTTATCACGTCGGATCACAGAGCGGACATGCGGAGCGGGAGTGTACTCGCGACTCGACCTGTCGGCCAATGCTAGCCATGTCAGGGCAACAAACCATTTCCTTTCTCGCCTTGCCTGTGAACGCGGAGGGAACGCGGCTGCGGTGCGTAGACAACACGTCGCTGTTTGCTGGGCGATGGATGGCAGGATGCGCCTCGCTCCGAGCAGAGATGTGGATGTCTACGTCTCATTTGTTCCCCTCGTCCGCAGGTGACAGGATGCTGCGAGCTCGAGGGCTAGCGGTCTACCAACGTCGCGGTGTGCTGCGCCCCCGGATTGGCATCTTGTGTTTGCTTGTGATACAAGCGCGGGTACATTGCATGGCTCGCAGCCCGTGGCTGTTGATCAGTGACGGCTTGGACACCATCGCGGAGGGTGTGCTGCAGGCCAGTACTTGCACCGTGATCAGCACCGCGTCGGTGCATCCATGCACCTTCGCGCGCTTCTCCGCCAGAGTGTGGCCCTGTACCGCCATCGGTGGCGTAGAAGCGTCTCGCGGAATGATACTGAGTCTTTATCCAGCTGTTGGATGGACGCGACTTCGTCGTCGTATATTAGAACCCGAGCGGCGGAGATGAGTGCGATATCGGGTTAGTGTATACACCCAGGCTCCCTGTGCCGTTGCCCGCCTCCTGTGGCGAAGCGGCGTAGCTGTGCAAGCCATGACGTCGACGAGCGACATCAGCATACCGTGTACCGCAAAGGAGCCCCTATCAGCGTGAGTGGAAGCACAAATGGCTCGTCTTGACTCACCGGCAACCCGACCCCCGCTCTCCGAGTCTCCCTCGCCCGAGTCGAGTCTGATGCGGAGCCTTCTCAGGGGTGCTACGTCTTGGTAGATATGTAGCGCGCCAGACTAGACAACCGATACAGACCCTCTGCGAGCAGCTGTCGGGGGCGTTTGTAAGAGTTCGCACGGTCTAATCGGAGGCTGGGAGGAAGACGGATGCAATCTGCGTGCACGTGGAGGCTTCCCGTCAACAAGAGATCCAGAGAGACTTCCCGGGGCGAGACTGCAAGGACTCGAGAGCTTCTCACATAGTATAACATATTGTGACTGGCCAGCATCGGCGTCTTTGTCGGTGGTGTCAAGCAGGCGGTGCGAGGGTGAGCCTAGCCTGGAGGTGTCCTACGCAGTCCGCGCAGATCGAACTGTGGTGGTATGTCTGTGACGTCTGTAGTATTTTGCCTGAGCATATTGACAAAAGTCATCCCACGCATTTATACTCTTACCCGTTCCGGGACCTACCTGCCGGTGCGTTTCATCAGCAAATCTGACAGCCCGGAAGTGTGCGTTGGTTGAGCAAGCCTTGCAAGTTCAGATCCGAATACCTAAATCAGTACGAGTACCTGGCTACCCACAAGACGTCGTGTACCTAGAAGAAACGACGTGCAAGTCAGCCTCACGGTCAGGGTTACCCGGGGTCAGAGTGCCATCGGGAAGAGTTGTACTGTAACTGTAGACGCGCGCTGGTCGGCGGTCGCTTTGACTGATACGGTGATGAACGCCGGCCCCGACCCCGCCACAGGACTGCCTCGTCGTCCCTCGCCCGGACGACGACCAGCAATTGCTTTTCCTATACGTGCTGTGCTCATTCCCCATCGAGGCGGTGACACTTCCCCTCGTTTCCGACCCAGTGCCTCGCGCGATATCCTATCCGGCTTTCTGGACTTCGATTCTCTCCTTCCGTATTCGCAGTATTTCTGGACTGAGCCAGGCAGCGGTGTACGGCGACGCAGACCGTTGCTCAAAAACTCCCTCCCCGGACGAACCAGTCGCTCTGACCGGATGTCTTGTTGTCTCTGATTTCCTCGCCCTGCCGATCATCTCTTCGTGACCGTCGACTTGTGTACGCCTGCCCGCCATCCGAACGTGACCAAGCCCGGCTGGAATGGTGAAGATTGGCCCTCTCTATCGCGGCTCGTCGCGTGCGGACGGATCGGTGAAGAAGGCCCTCCTCATCGGAATCAACTACACCGATGCCCCTCCACATCCCGAGTACTCGCCTCTGTGCCATGCGCGGGAGGACACGAAGGCGTTCGCGGACCTTCTCATCGGTATGCAGTTCTCAATCCGGGTATGCCTGCACATGCTCATGCGCACACGCGTGCAGCGAAGTACGGGTACCGGCGAGAGCACATCGTCATGCTGCTGGATGAGGAAGGAGACATGCGGACTGCGCCCACAAGAGACAACATCGTGAGTGCACCTTGTGTCTACTGCTTGTGCTTGACGGTCCTTATTGTGCACAAAAGCTTCGCGAGATCCGCAGGCTAGTGCACAACGCCCGATCCGGCGATCGTTTTGTTTTCTATTGTGAGTCACGCTGTTCATTGTTCGCCATATCGGGCGTCTTCTTGACCGGGGATCCGCAGATTCAGGGCACTCGGGGCAGGTCGAGAGCCCTACCAACGAGGAAGACGACGGAATGGACGAGTGTACGCCTGTCCGCACGTCACACACTCTGCCGTCTGACAGGCTTCTTCGCAGACCTCG
Organism: Trametes polyzona; assembly: GCA_022606195.1. NCBI lineage: Eukaryota > Fungi > Basidiomycota > Agaricomycetes > Polyporales > Polyporaceae > Trametes > Trametes polyzona. Next base: position 378,424 of record JABYQF010000019.1, read on the forward strand.
TCCCCGTCGACTACTGGAAACATCCGGAGGAGCCCACCAGAAAGCGGATGATCCTGGACAACAAGTTGCGGAAATTGCTCGTGGACACGCTTCCCGTCGGCGCAAATCTGACCGCGATCTTCGATTCGTGCCACTCCGGGACGCTCCTCGATCTCGATCACTACCTCTGCAACAACGTGTACTTTCCGTGGATAAGCCCGGGCTTCCGCAACCAGAAGACGTTGTGGAGGCACGTCCGTAAGTGGAAATCCTTGCTATGGCAGGCGCATTGACTAACGTTGCCTTCTTGCTCGATAGGGCGCAAGAACGGCCAGTGTAAGTCGCATATCTCGACTGGTGCCGAAGTTCGCGACCTCAATCTGCTCTACAGACATGAGCCAGCCGGGCGTTAAAGTCATAGCAAGGAAGCACTCGACCTCGCTACGACGAAGTAGCACCTTCTCTTCGGCCGCTCGCAGTACGCGTTCTCTGTATTTTCTTTTGACTCGCCCGTATAACTTGATGCCTTCCATAGAGAGCTCGACGTCTAGCGTGCGAATATACCAACGCAAACGTGTCAGCCATGACGAAGTGCTCATCCTCGACACCTCCGTTGACATCCTCAACGGTAGCGGCAAGACCCGGCAGTTCTCGGTCCATAGCCAGCCAGCCTCCGTCAAGCGCCGGCCGAGCTCGATGCTCTCCCAGTTGCTCGAGGGCCGCCTCTCGCAGCTCTCGGTGGGCTCGTCGGATGGTGTCGGTTCGATACAAGAGGACTTTGACGCGCCGGTTTGTGCGTCGCCGACAGACATGAGGGCGTGCAATGGGTGGTGCGAGAAGCCCGACGTTCCGAGTGGTGCGGAGTCATATGCCCCGAATGTGGTACGTCGCGTCCGTTCCCTACGTACGGATTCGCATAGGACTGAGCGTGTGCATGCGGTAGGTGTCGATATCGGCCTGCGGAGATTCACAGATGACGTGGGACTCCAAACGTCACTCATTCACACAGGTCAGTGCCGCGTCTACGGTTCATCGATCTCAGTAGTGACCTTGCTCCTGTCATACAGAGTCTCATCGAGATGCTGAGTAAGGATCCGCCCCGGCCGCTGCACTCGTCCGGATGCTGACATCTTGCAGAACTCCAGCCCAACCAGCCCATCGGACAACTCATCCAATCTTTGACGTGCGTCACGCCTCACTTCTAGATGTTGCCGATCGTGCCCGGCTCATTCCGGCTTGCACGCCCGTAGGTTCCAACTGCACAAACACTCGCGCCGATTGCACGTCTGGAGTGAGAAGCAGCGGGATAACCTGAAGCAGCGTTCGAAGGGCAAAGGCAACGGCAGCGAGCCTGAAGCCCAGGTACCGGACGCGCCCGAGCCGATGCTCGAGCTCGTTAATTTTACAGAGCCTCAGGTATGATAAACGTGTATGACCGCCCCCCTCCGCTGTTAACTCTCTGTTCTATTTGCTAGGTTGGGAGTCTGCGCTCTCTGGTGCGTTTTGTTACGTCGCAGCTCCAGACGGTATCCTTATTCATGTGCCGCTTCATAGAACCTGCAGGAGCCATTCAACCCTTAATTGATAACTTATACTCCGCATCTACTTGGTACTTATCAGCATGCATACACACTGCAATCGTCGTCGCACTCTTCTTGGACTTTGCTGCACATCTACGCTCCACATCTGTATACTACTCCAGGACCTATCTAATCTTGCACACGCTATGCCGCACTCGCGCAAAATGTCCTTGCTGCCTGATGCTCTCGCTATACAGGCGACAAGCAGCCGTATTCGACAGCCGTTCCCTTCGGTCTCATAAGTCCTCGTCGTTGCCCGCTATTATCTGTCTGCCCTTCGGCCATTATTACTTAGTACCTCGGCTTTCGTGGGATTAGCAATGCAACTCCACGTAAACCCCGTACGGAGCTCCTCTGCCTGGCATTCTGGCAGTCTAGTGCATGCTGCGCTTGCTGTGGGTGACTGCGCACAGATATATCTTTCCGCAATTGTCACCGCCCTGAACCACGAAACTAAGCTGTACAGGGTACATGTCAAGGTGCGTCCTGGTTTGGAGTGTGGTCACCGTCGGTCGTAGCGCCAGCCCGCCACGTTGGTATTCTCGGTTCTTACATGCTCGCAGACCACATGGGCGCGTCCTGTGCGTCCTAGGGTGCCCGATTTGGTGAACCTCGCCCTTTGTCATCGGATATGCTTCGGGCAAGGTCCGAAGAGCTCTGTGCGTGTCAGAATCGAGCCACACGAGATACCAGTGTCTCGTCAACGCAGCGGCGGGGTGTGGGCGGTGGCACATGGTGCGTTAGTGGTTTTCATCTTCGGGTCGCATTCACCGCCCTCATGTGCCAACTGTCCGGGGAGGATGTGGTTATCCGGTGTTGGGTAGATTGCAATTCATTCTTCGTGCTTCAGCAGTGGCCTTGAGTTGCTATCTTTCCGGGCCTGCCGACGACAATATCTCATAATCTACACGCTGAACATCATTAGACTGGCACACTGAGGATGCGCACTAACAAAATCGCTCCCCGGGTCCAGAAAGGTGCTACAGTTTGACCTCTGGCCCGTCTTGCAGCGTTCTTCTCCCATAACTCAGATTCGTGGCATACCGGGATATAATGAAGTTACATCCTTCACATATCATGCGAACATAGCGTAACTCGAGGCGCCTCGTGGGCGCCACGGGAATCGCCAGCATAATGGCGTCTGGCGCACCGCAGCAACGGTTCTTCGTTTGTTAGGTTCACATCTCCAGCCATGGCACAAAGGCTTCGAAGAACCATGATAGTTCCTGGGTGCGGTATTAGCCAGTCATGCACAAGGCTTGGGTATCATCTGCCAGCCAGGAGCCACGGAATGGAATCCTAGCAACGCATTGGCCAAGTGGCGAGATACGCTGCAAGGGTCTCGCTTCCGAACTTCGTTGGTGAGTGTACCCTAAACTCGTGAAATATTGGGAAAATGGAGGATGCTATTCTCATATCCCCTGTGGAGGTTGCTCGTTCTGCAACGGGCACCACTACTGCACTGCAGGTGTCATTGCATGTGGTTGGCCAGGTTGAGGCGATGCGCCGCCACCCGAACGCACCAGGCCGCATGTTGAGATGTCTCAAGCGCCCCTCTGCCTTTCTAGGAACCTGGCGTCGGGCCACCTCGTGTTCCGACGTCGACGAAGCCCTCGACGACCCCGCCCCCCGCACGCGCTGCGTGCCCTGCTCGTTGGCGGCTGTCGGTCTTTGTCGCGGCCCGGCCCAAGCGCAGGCTGTCAGCCGCGGTGCTGTTCGCCCGCCCTAGCGTCACTTCAATATGTTGCCCGACATCGGGCTGAGCACATTCATAGCCCGTGGCAGCAGCCTTCCAAAGACGGCACGTATGTGGTCTGGAAGAGGTAAGCACATGGGTCCCGCCAGGGAGTCATGGCGAGCTTTGTACGCGCGCAGCCGTAGGTCAAAGCGCACCGCGCCACGGCCCAGTTACTATAAAAGCCCCTGAATGGAAACTGACCGATCCTCACCCCACTAGCCCTCCCCGTCCAGTACTATCGCTGTAGCCCATACTGCCAGTCCTACCATATACTTCCCCTTTCCCCCTTGACGGTCATCACCAATACCTCATCATCGTACACGATGGAGCGCTGTTCGAAGAAAACAGTACGGTTCGTGTCCTTCCCTCCAAGGACACCTTCCCCCGCATCGTCGACTACATCCGAGTCATGGGCCTCATCGCCGGGGCCATCGACCCCTCCTCCCCTCTTTCCGATGCACTCCCCACCACGGGTGGCTCGGTACAATGAATACTCGACATGGCAAGGAATGCCCCAGTCGCCATCCTCCCCACACAGCTACCAGGCGTTCTCACCCGCCCACGCTGAGGTCGCCCAGATCGACCCGCTACTGGAGGTGCTTCCCTCCCCAGCGCTCCCGCCGCTCCTGTGGGACATCTCCACCCACCCAGAGAACATGCGACTCGGCAGCGCGCACTCCCTCACCACCCAGCGGCTTATGCAATCCGACACCGTCAGATGTGCTGCGAGGTCGAGCGTGAAGAACAGCCGGCTCCCCCTCCACAAGGTCGTGCTCATCTTCCCCGGGGTCCCGCTTGAAGTCGAGATCATGCCCTCCGCCGACGCGCGTTGGTCCGACCGGCCGCTGCCGTATGTCACCGTGGGAGACCTGCTCTACGGGCTGTACCGTTCGTTGCGCACGTCCGTGCAGCAGGACGAGTACGAACGCCTGTCGGTGAGCGAGCGCGAGGCGCTGCGCCGGGCGTTCGACGCGCGCCTCCGGCGCGACCCCCAGCATCATACCCAGAACCTAGAGCACGGTATCCGGCGCATCGACTACCTTGGAGAGCGGCGGCGGTTTCTCGGCATACGTCCCGCGTCGCGGCGTGAGATTCCTCCCCAGAGGAGGGGAGAGGAAGTTTTTGTGGTCGAGCTTGGACGCGCTTCCTGATACCCTGTTCGGCGTTTCGCCATGACCGCCTTCATGCGTACTCATCTATGTGGTCCATTAATGACATAACTCTATCACCATACCCCTAGTATTGTATCATGTGGTTTATTAGCTTATCTTCGGTGTCATGTTGTTGTAACAGTTGGCGAATTCTCTGTTCAATTCGTATCGGAGACATTCCGCCGTATGCAGTCTGATATACCTTAAACGTATGCTATCCAAATATACATAATTTCATAATGCAATCATGGTGTACGCGCTGCAGGGTGGCACTCGTTGTACTGGGATGGTTACAAATAGCATGATATCATAACAGGCGGATGTTTGGCAAGGGCTTCGGATCCTAACATCAACAAATACGTTACAACAAACGCCCAGCCTCGTTGTGCCGTGCCATTCTTCAGTACTCAGTCACGGTCGTGGTCTACCCGCTCTAGCGATTTTAACCGGTGCTGTCAGCCTTTGGAACATGCAGGGTCTCGTATTTAACCGTGAGAGTTGACGGCAATGTGTGAAGTCAATAGCGCGAGATTGCAGTGCGTATCCGAAGACATAGTAAGATTCAGGCAAACAGGGTCTAGTCGTAGGAACGTCGCAGAAAATGCGTATCTCCCTTCTCCATAGATGGTAGGGATCGTCACGCCGAATATGACTAACAGCGAATATGCCTCGTCCTCGAGTCTGGAGGTCTTCCGCGAGGACGCCCAAGATATACGCCACGCGACGCTGACGTGGTGGAGGTATTTCCGCGATACCATTGCGTCAATACCTGTGATCTCCTCGAGAATGTCTGCCCATTGCGCCTTGGTCTCGAGACACAACCAGCCGCGTGACACAAAGACGAGATGGACAGGAGGGATGAGCTCCTGCGGGTGTCCCGGAAGCCACCTGAGGTGTCGAGCCAAGCCCAGTCGTCTCGCAGCCCGGACGAAATCGTGGATCTTGTCACATACGCGAGAACCATCGCATCCTACTCCCTCGGACTGCAGCTTTTGGACATCTTGGACAGCTCCGATTCCTGCCAGACATGGGAAAGGATTGCATATCCGCCCTGAAGCGTCGGTGAGATTGACGAAGATTTGCAGGTCAAGTTGGCAACCGTGGAATGTTGTCTGGTCGGTAGTACTCTACTCCTGCTGTTGGTCACCCCAATAGATAGTAGATGCAAATGAAGAGCAGTAAACCGACCCGTTGTGGAGGTGAGCAGCTCCATGGACATGGAATGGCGACTGCCTGTGAAGACTGGTGGCATCCTCTCCTTGTGGGCACGTATGGCGCGAGGTCCGTAGACAGCCCGGCTTTGACAGCGCTTGCAGATAGGACGATGCCGTAGTTTCTGCATATACTAACACTGTTCCAATGGCGCCGATGGGAGACTATATGTGCAGTTTGAACCTACCAAGTTGAGCAGACTTTAATGCGGGATGTCTCCCGCATGAGTCAGCTTACAGTTGGCAATGGACAATGGGTATCGCTCGTTCACAGGTGAGAAGGTCTTTGTGTTGTCCCAGTCAATGCAGAACATACCATGTACCTATCTGGGTGTCTACGATCAAGGTTGAATCTCGTTGAACGACCGCAGGACCTGTATCGTACCGCCCCAAGGCCTGTCAACGTGATCGTCGAGGTACGTGGATTGATGATTGTGCACAGCGCACTGAGATCACCGATACCAGATGCGTCGAGTCTCGTCGTAGTCGGTCCGCTAGCACAACGCCGGTTCAGCGCCTTGAGCCCCTCAGTGAAGCTTCACAGGGCTGTGGGTGCAGGAATCCCGCCACCACAGGGCGCCCCCGACACGGCCAATGCTGATGGACGCGAATCTCCGGTCGGCGTGTTGTAGACATAACCGTCAACGGCTGAATCATGAGAAGCAGGCGATCCGGCCTCGGCGAGAGAGCGTGAGGACGCAGCGCAGCTCAGAAGGACAGAGTCGACTCAACTTCGACTGCCGAGACGCGGCAGCGCGGTCACGTGCTCTTCGCGTTCAGTCATTCTGCCCGTCGCGGACGTAACCGACACCAGCGTGCTCGGTGATGCCGCGTTTTAGCTCTCGGGCGCGCCTTCATTTGATTTTCCAGTAAATGACTGGCTGGCCTTGTCCTCGTGCAGTATAGAGGGGCTCTTGAGTATATAAAGAGGTGTCAACAGCCCTCGGATGGGGCACCCCACCAACTAGCAGCTGTTGAAACTGTTCCCTAAGCAAACCTGTTGCAAGAAATGTCCAAGAAGATTGTCATCGTCGGCGGCCACGGACAGGTGAGTTATGTGTTTCCCTACAGGCTAGGATGCCACTCACCATTTCGTTGCAGATCGCCCTCCGCTTGGCCCGCCTTCTTGCCCCCAAGCACGACGTTACTTCCATCATCCGCGACCCCGCCCACGCAGACGACATTACCGCCACCAAGGCGAAGCCGCACGTCCTCAATCTCTTGGAGGCATCGTCTGCAGACTTCGTCCCCGTCTTCACTGGGGCGGATGTCGTCTACTTCGCAGCGGGCAGTGACGGCAAGAGCGGTGACGAGGGCTTCAAGACTATCGACTACGAGGGCGCTATCAAGGTCTTCGACGCCATCGAGGCTGTCCAGGGCCCCAAGCCGCGTCTCGTCCTCATTTCTTCGATGGACATCCGCGACCCTTCCAAGCCTATCCCAGCGCACTATGTTCGTGCTGCTTGTGGTTCATGCGGGCCACGGTCGACACACTCACCTACTCCTGTGACAGGACGAGAAAGACAAGGAGATGTCTGCGCGCACCTTCAGCATGATCCCTGGCTTCATGAAGTACAAGTTCGACGCGGACAAGAACCTGTCGCAGCGCACCGCCTTCAAGTGGACGATCCTCCGTCCTAACTGGCTCACGAACGACGCCGGCACGGGCAAGGTCGCCATCGGGCGTACGCACATCATCGCGACGACGTCGGTATGTGGGGTTTGATGGTGTGGTCTATTACCTGCGCACTGACACGAGCGTGCAGAGGGACCATGTCGCGCAGGCCATGGCGCTCCTGCTCGACCGCGAGGACGCTGCGTCGCTTGCGTTCGACATCACGGACGGAGAGGTGCCGATTGAGGAGGCCCTCGACGCTGCGATCAAGAAGGGTGAAACCGACTTCTTTGGCTGAACATTCGGATCTCGTCTATACCTTGTCTTCCCAGTAGCTTCGCCTGTATATTGCTTACACTGAGATGTATTCCTGACACACTATCGCTCGTAGTCAAGCGGACACGTTCCATACTGCGAGGTCACTGAGCCATGAGTTTCTCCTTTTATATGTGCAGTGTTGAAAAACGCACCTTCACCAGTCCAGGTAATGACGTCGTGTGTACGGACTCTCGATACTGACCTACAGCTGTTGCCGTGTTCTGGCCCCATCGGGCTTGAATGGCGCACATGGCGCGCTAGAATCGTGTGACAACAGCCCACCAGGTGGTACCTATTCACCGATAGCAGACACATAAGCCGCCTGAGACCGGACGTATGGGCCATGGTGGCGACCAGGCTTCGTTCGCCTATGTTGCCACGAAACTTGGGTTTGCGAACGACGCCGTGCCACAATGGCGCGGAGTACCTGCAGTGAATGCAATGTTCACTGGTTCCGCAACCACCACTCACATGCACGACCCACAGAACATGTCTTGTACAACGGTACGAATAGATCAGCACTAGTACGAACAAGTATTGCATGGTGATGCGAAAACGGCTCACCAAATGCAGTTGTACAGTATAAGCATGCAGTCAACGCCCGGACACCTGGAACACAAAGCACACACCGACCTCGAAGATTTCTTGGAGATTTGCACACACAGTTTGGCAGACGAAGAACACAGGCTGAGGGCAAGCCACGCCAATGTGACAGGGTAAGAGCATGTAAACGACGAAAAGACTGATCATACAACAACAGAACAACAACGCTCTTCAGCTCCCCGTCCAGCCCTTGGGCTGAAACGTGCCGTTAGTCGCGAGGTGATACACATTTACGACTAACTAGTACTCACCTTCACTTCATCCCCGACGTTCCTGATATACACTGCAGGGCGCTCTGCCGTCTTCGCACCCTCCTCTCCGTCTTCCCACGTGTAGCTCACGCCGACCGCAAGCTTCGTGCCATCGCAGTTGAACGCGATTGAAGGCACGGGCGCGTTGTACTTCGGGTACTGCCGTAGTCGCTTCTTCGACTTGTGGTCCCAAATCGAGACCGTGCCGTCGGAGCCGCCAGAGGCAAACGTGTTGTAGCTGAACGCATCAAGTGGTCAGAGGTCCGTGTACATGGCTCGCTCGAATTCGAACGTACACGGGGTGGAAGGCTAGCGTGTTGACGGGCCAGACGTGGTCCACGTCGTTGATCAGTTGACGATGACACTTGAACGCGTATTTCTTCTCCTGAGCCTCGGGACTGGGGTCAAAGTACTCCACTGCAATGCGTCCCTCAACGGAACCAGTAGCAAAACCTACGGCATCGCGCGTTTAGAACATGATCTTATTGATATAGGAATAGATTCTCCTTACCTTGCCCGTCTGACATACACGCAAGCGCGCGTGTCATGAACTTTAGGCTGCTCTCGCGCACCTGCGCCGGTTCGTCCATTTTGCGGATGTCATAGATATGCATCAGGCGACTGGCCATCGCGACGACGAGAATGTGGTTGACAAGGTCCATGTTGTACACTCGTTCTGGGAGGTCGTGAGTGGATTGCTGAGGCGTCGCGGCACGGGGGTCCCAGAACCGGAGAGTCCTATCCCAAGACCCTGTGATGAGCGTGTCTGGGTGGTGGGAAGGTGAGGGTGCATTTGGACGTGTGTCAGGGGATAATCTCACTTCGATCGCGGGCAAAGTTCATAGCGGAAACGGCATCTGAATGCTGGCCGAGATGGTTGACTTTCTCGGCTTGGAGGTCAAACCTGCGGGGATTGGGTATTACGACTCGTGCAACAAGCGCGCGAGTGAGAGTAGACTGACTCTCTGACCGAAGTGTCCAACCCTCCGCTGTACGCATGATCGCCGTCGGAGAAACAGCACGCGAGCACGGCCGCGCGATGGTCGAACTTCGACTTCTGCTCGTTCGCCGCGACGTCGTAGAAGCGTACGGTCTGCAGTCCGACGCGCGTCAGCATACAGTCGCAGCAAATAAAACACACCCAGACAGTAGCTTGCAAGTTGGCCCCTCTGTCAGTTACGTCGAACGCACCACAAGCGGGTGTCATACCTGCGCCCCGTCCCATCACCAGAACCCGTACAGACAGACGCGACTTACCGTATCCCAGGATGATACCAGGAGATGGTTCGGATTGCTTGGTGAGAAGCGGACGGATGACACGCTATCAAAGGGTGGTGACGCGAGTTCGAGCTGGTCTAGCACACAGTCCGGTTGAGCGTATGTTCAGATGAAAGCACCTAGGATAACCGTATACCAGACATGCTTCTTGATGAATATAGCAGTTCGCGGCAACACACTATTAGAAAATGTTCAGAGACCCCAGCGAAGGACGCAGGTATGGAGTAAAGGCCGAGTAAGAGGGCAGAACACGGGCAGACGCGACACAGACACAGAGAATGAGGGAGTGCACATTGGCGCCCAAAGATCGCCACCCGGCTGTTTTCTCCTGTTTGCTCGTGTTAGGATCGGAAGCTCCTGCCAAACAACCGCCTTCTGCGATATCGCGATATACAAGCCGGGCCGTGCTATCCATATTCTGTAGTATCTCTGTCACAACAGCTCCTCGCATTCGAGTGTGCAGAACATGGATATACAGCAATGAACTACAAAATAGAATAGTCAAGCAGGATCTCCAACCGATACGTAAGTAAGCAGATTGTACACCTTCCATAAACCGTCGTGACAGTACAAAGCGTACAGCGCAAGGGAGGCATATGAACCGGTTTCGTGGATATAAAAAATCACAGAAAAACCGGTGCTAGTGAAGCTTCGTGAGATATAGCCTGCATAACAAAGGATAGACGACATGCGACCATATCCGACATCATAGGGCGCGTCCAACCTCGACCACGAAAACCTCCTCTGGTCGCCGATGAAGGGGGACTTCGCGACCAACAGCGGGGCGAATGCCACAAAACCGGGTACGGTCTCCTAGGTAGTCGACGCGCCTTACGCCACGCTCCAGATTACGTTGGTACTGCAGCGGCCCGAAGAAGTAGAGCCGTTTTCGGAACGCACGGCGAAGCGCCTCTCGCTCGGGTATGGAGAGTCGCTCGTACTCGTCCTGCTGCACCGGCATCCTCAACGCTTTATACAAGCCGTAAAGCAGGTCTCCCACGGTCACGTAGGGCAGGGGCGTTTTAGCCCAGTAGGCGTCTGCGGCGGGTATGACCTCGACCTCGAGCGGTATGTCGGGGATAATGAGTATGACCCTGCGGAGCGGATAGAGGATCCCTCTGATGTTGGTCCATACCGCGCTTCGCCCAAGGTCTGGCGGCGCTGGCCGCTGGACGGCAAGGGAGTGACCACCCCCGAGTCTGATATTGTTTGGGTGGGACATGACGTTCCACAACAGGGGACAGAGCGCCGGTGAGGAGGGCACCCTCAGTAGCGGGTCGGCATACGAGACGATGACCGGCGCCGGTGAGCGAGTGGGGTAGACGTGTTGGGAGGTTGGTGAGCGAGAGAGGGCCGGCTCAGCCGGGTAGGTTGGTTGGCGCCGAACCTTTGATGGTGAGTACGTCTCGAGGGGCTGAGGAGGGGTGGATGGCCCAATTGAGGAGGCCAATGAGGCCGACTCGTTCGACGACACCGGCGAGGGCGTCCGGGGAGGCAGGGCGAACCGCACTGTCTTCTTCAGAGGGTACTCCGTCATAGAAATGGGCTCGCTGTTGGAGCAGATGGCTCCTAGATTGTCGAGCACAATGGAACGGGTGAGGGGATGGCAGCGGCGGGGATGATGGTGGGGGAGGGGGAAGAAGTTTGGGGGGATAAGGGTCGGCTACCTGCCATACCGAGACTTATATAGTGCGTTGGGCGTGACCGGAACACTGTGGCCCACGGCTGCGCAAGGAGGGCAGCCCGTGACGCTGGTGCAAGTCTACACGCTAACGACCCCAGGTCGCTGTGACTCGCGCGCTTCGCTAGGAACCTGGTTCCAACACAGGCTGGGCAGCCGTTAGACCACAACCCGCCATTGTCGGTACGATATAGAACGCCTCAAGGAGCATTATGAAGTGGACGTCACGACACTGGAATTGAGGGCCGCCCGCCACGCGGTCAATGACTATCAGCCGGTCGGTCACGCATAAGATGGACGGTACGCTTTCAAAACCTCGTTGATAGGAGATGTGACCGGACTCCCAGGATAGCCAGCGAGCTCCAGAGACACCTGGACGAACTCGGGTGGAGTCGTACCGCCCCCTGAGGCGACCAAATGCATGTTATGAAGTCTGCTGTGCAGGATAGACCGCTCGCCCCCGCAGGTTGGGAACATTCGACACTGGTATGAGTGTAGGGTTTTCACAGTGGAAGGCGTCGGAGCCAATTCATAACCTGAATTGCACTCACTGAGACTGTACTACTGTCGAGAATGACATGGATTGGGCGGCCGTTGTTTGCATCCCGTTTGAGGCTGTACTAGTACGGTTATGGAGAGGTCAGTATCTCTGTAGTGATACTGTATTCTGAACGTCTCTGAACCATGAGAGCTTGCGAAGGGGTGAGCAATGACCGGATGGTCGTTGGGGATTGACGCGACGACCTTTGTTCGAATACAGAACATGGAGATCAGAAGGTAGCGGGGAAACCCGGGAATACTTGATTCCTTCCCAAATAGGCGGAGGCAGTGTTGCATAGCGAATGCGACTGATAGCACCCAATCTCCAGCGCGCTCGCTAGATATCTTTCGACCACGCCGCGAGTAGAGGATCCCAACCGCAATCCCTGTGTCCCGCCTCCAGACCTAGGTACACCGTAAGCCCAGACATTGAGTCAGACTCCAGAGAGCTCACTGCCAGCAGTGCCACAATAGCATAAAAGTGGACTCCGCAGGCGCGGAAAGGAAAGACGTGCGCTTACGTATGCGTGCACAGGCCTGATTTGTCTGCACTAAAGTCCGGACAACTATCTCTAAGAGCCGCGGCTATCATGTTCTCATCACGATTTATGCGACCGCTGTCCTTGTGCTTCGGTGTGCCCGGACATACTTACTGAGTGGATCTGCGGCCACAGGAGACTCTAGTGGTGCCGTTGCGGATGCGAGGTACCATCATAGTCGACATGAGGACTACCAGTAGTAGCACCACCACTCACAGTGTGAAGACAGCGACAGGCCTGGATATGTCGGCGCGTACGTGAAGCATCAAGTCCCCCTCTTCGCCCTGTAAGAATAGACGGAAATATGCTCCGGATATCGCCCGGACTTCATTGTCGCTCATTTGCACGGGAACCGTCCTGGTTGGCGGCAAGGTAAAGGACGGTAATCATACGGACGGATCGTGAGCGGCGGTGTGATCATTGCATGCAGCCAAGACGAGAACTCGCGAGTCAAAAGCGAGTCTAAATGGACCTGGGGATGATCGGGGTGATCGCGAGCATCGGTTGGACCCACAGCATCTCGTGCGGACGTGTCTGGTCATGACACACGGCAAGGACAGGTCTCCCATTGTTGAACGAGCAAACAAACGATGACGTTTTGAAAGTGAATTACCAGAATATGATATCATAGTGCTACATTATCCTCGTCTCGTGATATCGATCCCTAGATGTGTCCGCTCGTGTCCAGCAATACATACCACCAATATTATACTCGCGCCTACATATCGTACCCGCTACTATGCCTTGAGCGCAGACTGCGCCTTTTTCTCCTTCACGAACACACTTCTTGACCACCCGTCGCTGCTGATGAACGTCTCCTTCTTCAGCGTGTACCCGCCCAGCCACGGCAGAAGCTTCGCCCATATGAGCCAGTACACGCCGCCAGCGAGGATGATCCCCGTGCCGACGACGCAGTGCAGCCAGTATGGGAGGTTCTCGTAGATGTTCTGGTCGGGCGTCTCGGGCGGCACGTACGGCGCGACGACGAGGTAGATGTTGCTGAGGAGGAAGAAGATCGCGACGGGGAGCGTCGCGCGGGTGGGTGGATGCCAGTTGTACGCGTCCCGGTGGAGGTAGAGGTGAATGAGGCCACCGGCGACGAAGACGTTGATGATCGCGAGCGGGTATGAGATGACGTTGAGGACTGAGCGGGCGAGGCCGGTAAGCAAGAGCCAGGCGTGATCACGAAGAGGGACTTACTGAAGTTGTAGGCGTCACCGGGCGGGGGCGCGAGCATGATGATCACGGAGACGATCCAGTGCTCGAACAGCCCGGCGAACGGCGCGTCGAACGGCTTGTTGCTTGCGAAGAAGTTCGACCACGGCAGGATACCCTCCCGTCCGAGCTCCTGGACCAGTCGGCCCTGGGAGAAGATGACGGACATGACGTTCCCGAACGCCGAGAGCGCGACGAACACACTCAGCGCACGCTCCGCGCTGGGCCCGAACACGTTGCGGAAGAACGAGGCGGCAAGGATCCGACCGCTGTTCGCGAACTCCTCGTGCGGGACCGCGGCGAGGTAGGCGATGTTCGCGAGCATGTACATGATGCCGACGCAGATGATCGCAATCGGGGCTGCCCTCTTGATCGTCCGGACGGGGTCCTTCATCTCGGACATGGCGTAGTTCGCGTTGCTGTATCCGATGTAGCTCCAGATGACATTGTAGAGCGCGGTGACGACGCCGTACGCAGACCCGGTCGTGCCGCTGAACGCGTTGTCGAAGTTGTGCGGCTTCTCGACGCGGAGGTGGCCGCCGAGAGCGGCAAAACCGGCGAAGATGATGATGAGCAGGATGACGAGCTTGATCACGCCGAGCAGGTTCTGCAGGCGCAGACCCCACTTGAGCGCGAGGCCGTGAATGAGGAAGGCGGCGGTGATGCACGCGAGGCCGATGCCGCGCTGGTTCCACCGGTTGACCTCGACGTTGGCGGCGTGGAGGATGTACTCGCCGAACGCGACGGAGTTGGAGCCCGCCCATCCGAGGAGCATGACATAGCCGGTCTGTTGTAACGGTCAGTAAACAAGGAAACGGTTATAAAAACGAGATGAGAGGGGCGTTTCGCCTAGGGACCGTCTAGCGTTCGCTGACGATGGATTCGGGCTCGGAGACACAAGCGCACGAAAAGCATAGAGACGTTTTATCCCGCCCGAAATTAGGCGAAACGTGGAGGCACGTTGATACCTTTTCTCCACTAGAGCGCGTGTAGTGGCCTTCCTACAAGGCTTTCACTCTGGAGCGTGGCTTTGGGAGAAATGGTATCAACGCGCCTGACAAACATAACCTGTTTTCGGTAGAACGTGTTGTAATGCCCGTCGTGGGAAGACCCGAACTCACGTATCGACCTCGACCAGAATAGTCAGAGATGGGGTCGAAGGAGTCAAACGTTGGCTAGCATAACCCTCTGCAAGGGGGTTAGGTCGGGAGACTCGGACGAGATGGGCGGTAGAAGCACATTCATCCGCTGGCCGCGACATCTGGTCCGAACCAGGAATGATCTGACCTGGCGTGAAATCCCCTGGTCCGCATAACCGCGGGCGTTTCGCCGGTTCTAAATCAGTTTCAATGGAGAAGACACTCACGTAGAAACCGGTGGTCAGGAATTTGGGCCGGGTGAAGACGTATTCGAGATAGTTCTTCTCGCCGCCGTTGCGGGGAAGACCAGTGCCGAACTCGAGGTAGACGGCCATACCGGCGGCGGCGATGAGCATGCCGGCGACCCAGATGAAGAGCGCCAGACCGACGCTTCCGCTCAGCAGCAGGATGCTGCTGGGCGTGGTGAAGATGCCAGTGCCGATCATACGGTTGAAGATCCTAAAAAAACGTTGAGTATGAATTTACGGAGTGAGCGAGGAACAGCACGGGTAGCCCATGGGTAGACTCTAGCTACCGTGTTCCGACGCAGAGTCGCAAACGGGGGAGAGTGCGTGTCTTCAGGTATGGGTAGGGGAGAGCCGAAGTCGGGTAACCCGTACAGTTTAATGCAAAACGCTTCGCTCCCACTTCTAACCCCTTCCCGTACTCGCCGTACCCGTACCCGTGCCATCCTCTAGAAATAGAAGGATATGAAAGTACTCACAGGAAAACGGCGCTAACGAGGCCGATCTGGCGCCGAGAGTCGCTTGTCTGGTAGATGGAGTCGCCGTACTCGAGGCTACCGACCTGCGAGGCGGGGTACTCGCCGGAGCTGGAGGCGCCGATGCGCTCGCCCTCGTCCTTCTTCGAACTTGTGGACATGGTGGCGGGAGGAGTAAGAACGTGATAGCACTCAGCACACACCGATGGCCGGGCAAGAGAGAGTTTTATACGAAGGCCCGATGGGCGACGGCCCCGCCCATCTGGATTCCGAGATCGAGGACGTTGCGCCATCGGCGCGCGACATTGCGTCGCGGGCCAGAAGCGCCCGAGCGCCCGCCCCAGCTGCCTCTTATGGCGATGCGGGGGAAGCGCCGACGGGCGTCTCCGTGAAAATCGTCGGGGCGGCGAGGCACATCGGCTTTTCCGGAAAGTGCATCATCCATCGCTGGCGTCTTCGTGGCGCGCGCCCCAATCTGCTTGGCCTCGCGTGCACCGCGAACCATCGAGGGCTGCCCCGTCTCCGCCCCGGAGGAGAGCAAGCACGCGCCCGCGCCCGTTGCCCGAGAGCGGTGCTCGTTCCTTCCAAGCGAATCGCGTCATGCCCTGGGTCCGACTTCTCATCCAGGGCCGCAGCGCTAAGAGCACGATCCGCATGTTTACGCTGGCAGCGGACGCTTGAGCATTTTCTCGGGTTTGAATCGTTGGGCAGTAAACTGTATGAACGCTGGTATAAATACCGTACTGGGGTACAATTGATACAAGCGAACGCCCGACACGAATCCCAGCGACCTCCGCGTCGCGCGAGTGGTCACACGAGCAGCAGTACCAAGGGGCAATCACAGCAGGTTGCGGCGACTCCAACCTTACTTAGTGGTAGTAGTCAACGACAGGTGACAGGGGTCCCAAAAATCACTTCCTGCGCAGGTTTCTGCTCGATCGTCCACCAACAACAGGGCTGATGCCCAATGGCCTTGGTCTTTGATACCCATACTTTCTTAGATGCATAGTATCTCACTAGGATGTCAATAATCACGTTGGGTATGTGTTACGCATGGGGACAGAGTTGAGACTAGTCCGAGCACTAGACCAACCGCAAGCACTAGACCAACCGCAAGCACCCTTGACTGACCGAATAGGCATTAAATCTGGTCAGCTCTACTATTGGAGACGAAACTCCTTGACTTCTACGCCCGGCCGTCCAGGAAATCCAATGGATGACGAAGTCCCTCACATAGCATCTGTCAAGATTGAGGTCAAAGGAAATGCCATCCGCACCGAGCATGACTACGGGCAGGACCAGCACACTGTGATCTGCGGCATCTGTAGCTGGGTTGTATCCCTCACAAAGGAAGCAAATCCGACCTACTTCAGGCTACACTGGAACTTCATAAAGTGTCATAGAGGAGGGAAGAACAGAAACGGGTGGCGGCCTCCAGCATAGCATTGCAAGTGGCCCTGAACACGACCCCGAGTGGAGCGTTGCAGGAAGACGGCTGAAGACGGCGAGGAGATAACATGACCGCTCAGTGCTCACTATAATTTTACTTCGGCCAGGTAGTAGTAGTCGTTCCAAGGTGACCGGGGTCAGTCTACGCACTTCTCGAGGTTGGAGTCGCCGCAACCCGCTGTGATTGCCCCTTGAGTAATACTCTAGCTCACTCGATCTTTTGGCGCGAAAACTGCAAAGAAAAAAAAACGAGCGCGCCTCAGCATCGACGTCCCACGGATCACAGATTGACGACTGAGAGCAAGACCAGGCACGCACCAAGGTGACGACTGTCCCGTCCGAGAGCGTCTCCTTCCGCGGCACGTACTCGTACCCAAACCAGCGCGGCACGATTCGCCACGCGGCCCAGTAGAGCACGCCAGCGACCATGATCGCGATCCCGACGAGGCAGTACCTGAGCAGGACAGGAGGCGCCGTGGCGCGAGCACGTCAGAACACATCAAAGCGCGCGAGAGGAAAAAAGTGTGATATGTATGATGGGCCAACACCGAGGGGTGGATGTGAGGGGGGAGAGCGAGAAAAGGAATGGTCGGACGTACAGGTAGTACGGCAGCGGCGGGGTGTCGCCCACGCCGTTGGCGGGGCGCAGGAAAGGCGCCACGAGCACTGCAAATTGCGCACGCGTCGGTCAGTATTGTATCCGATATATAGCAGCGGCGTTCGTTTCTTCCCGGCAGGACCGAGGAACCCACGCGCATCCAGACCAGACGTTGATGGGCGGAATGATGGGACGTACAGAATATAGCCGCAGCGAGGAAGAACACCGCCAGAGGCCACCAGACTGCACCACACCGCTCCGTGAGCATCACATGGTCTAGAGCAAGTGGGAGCTAGCTTACCCTTGAACGGCCGAGGCGCGTGCGGCTTGTGCCACCTCAGCCAGAACAGGCCCTACACGACCGCGCGCGGGCGATACACCCGGTCAGCTCTCTCATTTCCCAGAGCAGCATAGTTCTGGGCTACGCACGACGACGATGAAGAAATTGATGATCTGGCCCGGGTAGCCCTCGACATCGAGGATGAACGGGTACGCCACGCTCGGCGGCGGCGCGATGATCACGATGATCTAGCGCGTTCCGCCGTGCACGGTCAGCACCTGGCGTAAGTAGCAGCAGGGGAGTGTCGGGACGCACCGAAGGAATGAGGTGGATGATCAGGCCCGGGAGCGGGGACTTGCCCGTCGGCCAGTTCGACGCCCAGAACCGGTTCCCGAACGGCAGCGGCACGCCCTCCTTTGCGAGTTCTAGACATGCCGTGAGCGCTCGTTGTTTGGATCTGAGGCGTCGAGGAGCCGGAACTGACCTTGGTTGATCCGCGCTGCAGCGAACGTCTGAGAAGGGGCTCCTGTCAGCGGGGTTTCTGAGTGATCGGGCGGGCGGAGCAGGACGTACGATGGTGATGACGTTCTGTGATGCAGTGCGTCAGCTGTGCATATACGTGTTTGAGGGAGTGGAGATACTCACTCTGCAGTCGCCGAATGCAACAGAGGCAAAATCATGAGGTGACCAGTTTCACTAGCATTGCAAGCGTACTCACCCTAGAGCACTACTCGGACGTCAGCTCCACACCTGAGTGCAAAAGATCCGAAATGTTCACCTGAGCGCGACGAAGACCGACAGCGCCTTTTGCGCCTTCGTCCCGAACACCTTCTTGAAGAACAGACTCGCGACGGTCGTCCCGCTATGCATGATCTCCTCCTTCGTCGCCGCCCTACCACCCCGCTCCCACACGTCAACAACACATCCTCCCCCAAGACATTCGCAGTGCCGCCGAGAAGAGGCCACTCACGCAAAGTAGCTGATGTTCGCGAGCAAATACAGCGCGGCACAGATCCCGAGCCCGAGCGGGCCCGCGATCTTGAGCGTCCGGACGGGGTTTTTCACGTTGTTGAGCACATAGTTGACGTTCGCCCAGCCCGCGTACGCGTTGAGCACCTTGAACGTCGCCGTCGCGTACTATCGGCCGAAGCGTTAGACAGCGTATGAGGGAGGAAAAGGAGGACGTTGGGAGGAACGCACGTCGTTGCTGCTATGCGAGCTCCCCGCGAATGCGTTCCGGAAGTTGGCGTGCGGGTCCGCGATGTGCGTCTTCCCGGACAGGACGACCCAGCCTGGCGCGAGCATGAGCGTGGTGGACAGTCCGCCATGGTGTGGTACTCACCAGTCACAACAACAAAGAGGAGGATGCCGATCTTGAATATACTCAGGCCCTAAGTGCGAAGAGGCGGAGTCAGGGCGTGCAATGGAGAGTATATATCGATTGAGACACGCACATTCATCACCCAGACGCCGAGCCGTGGTGTCAGGCCGTGCAGGAGGGTCACGAAGCCGATGACTAAAGGTATGAGGGTTGAGCAGCAGTTGGGGCGCGTTCAGTGCGTTAGCCCACGCACCACCCAACGCGATGCCGCGAGTAACCCATCGCTCCGCACTGTGTCCCGCGGCGACGAGGATGCTAAGGGAGCTACGTTAGCACGGAAGTTACAGCAGTGGAGCAGACGAGCATACTTTTGGGCGAAAACCTGTCCGCAGAAGAGCGTGGGTCAGTGCTGCGCCGCCCCAGAAAAGCAAGACTCCAGACGCACAATGCAGCCCGCGGCAGTGAAGCCGAGCACAATCGCGTTCATGGCAAAGACCACAGTGGCGAGGTGCTTCGGCTTCTTGTAGACCGCCTCCAGATACACCTTCTCGCCACCAGACCGGGGGAACATCGTGCCGAACTCGAGCCAGATGAACAACCCGCAGAAAGAGAGCGCGAAGCCGAGCACCCAGAGCATGAGCGACGCGCCGACCGAGCCTACCGAGCCGAGGATGGAGGAGGGCGTGGAGAAGATCCCGGTTCCGATGATACGCCCGACGCTGCAATGCCGGGTTATGACGTTTTTGGCGCGCGGTCGTGATGAATGGACCTACATGAGGAGTGTACAGCTGAACACGCCGAGATGTCTGCCCATCCCACCTGCGGCATCTGCAGACACATATCAGCCTGCGGGTACGGAATCCGACGGTCGAGTGCGTACCCTCTTCGAACGTGAGCTCGCCGGGATTCAGCTCTGGGTCGACGGCGGTGGTGATTTCCTTGGACGCGAGCGACTCGCTGTCGCTCTCCTCCTTCGACCTCTTTATGTCCAGCTGCGTCTCTGCCGGGACTGAGGCATTATCTACGGTGTCCTCGCCCTGTCGCCGGGCTCTCCATCGTGCAGGTAGGTGCTGAAGCAAGGACGACATGGCGACGAGAACGTGAACGAGGACGAGCAAGGTGGCTCGCACGATCCGCTACGGGGGAAGAGATAAGTAGGAGCAGCCGCAGCGCGAAGCGGAGGCGATAGCATGGCGGGCGATAGGGCTATAAGAAGCGTCCGGTTGACGTTACGGGGAGCATGTGGGGAGCCCTGTACGGCTTTCGCCATCGGGTTGGATCATTGCGTGCATTCTGCGACTATCAAACTCCGAGGGCTCTCATCAAGGCATTCGAGCGTGCATATGCAGACAGGGACCGCGCCAGCTGTCGGGGGCAGCGCTGAAGTCGGGTCATGGGGGTGAGACAGAGCTGGGTGTGGCTGGCCGGTGGTGTGCGCGGACGAATGGGCGTCGCGGGATGGAATGTCGCGAGAGTGTGCAAGCAGTACCTAGCACGTCATGCCGGTATATATAACACAGATCGACGATGCAATGTTTGTACGCAGTGGAATGAGTCCGAGGCTCTTTCGTCGTGGATGAGCGGTGCAAGATCTTTAGATCGCGCAAGAGCTCCGATCACCCCATCAAATTGATGGACTGTTCACTCGGGCCTCCTCGACGGTGCTTGCCGCCGGCCTTGGTCTCGTATCGTCATATCATCCACACACCTCTGTAACGATCTACTCTACGCTACAGTTGCAAGGCCGCATGCGAAGGTAATCACGCCGCGACCACAAGCCCCCCACTTCGTTGCGGGTTGTGTACAGTAACATTATATGGCCGATATGGCCCGGACGTAAGCGGCAACAAGGACTTGGCAAAGTCTGCGAATTGAGTGAGCGTAGTTCAACCTTCACTATACCACGATTGTACGGCGCACTGACGGTACCTTATTACCCGCTACAGCGCTGGCCGCGGAAGCCTGATGCTCATGGCCACAGTCTCTCGCCAGTAACATGCGCACATCAGTGCGTGAGCGACACGTTCCAACGTTTCGGTCGTAGTGCTGGAACCACTATCACCAGTCGACCGCCAGTGCTGATCTAGTCAGTCGTTCGGACTCTCAGGTAGTGCTGCTATCCGACTCCAGTCTACCTCCGCCTTGTATATCCGACTGTTACTAGCTGGTGAAGTCTAATGGCTTTCTACACAGACCTCTACATCGTCGACACTGCCGACATCACTATCGCTTTGCATTCAAGCTTACCCTAGATCGTCCGACCCAACTATGTTGAACGTAGCGTGGCTACACTTACGCTCGGTGCATACTCCACTGTTGTGCCATACCTGCTTGGACGCTTGCCTATCTCGCTGGCTTCAGGTTCGAGCTGTCAATGTTGACGAAGGCGGGAGATAGTCTTTTGCAGGTTCCTATAACGTTCAAACAGGCGAGTCTTTAGCCATTCATCTCAGACATTGCTGCGACGAGTGTGCATCGTCCATCCTGGCACTTCGGATCTCCTTCAACGATCGCGCATTACCGTCGGGCGGCTCGTCCGACGACTTTGGTGTCGGGTCGACGCGCACACCTCCAGCCGCTGCCAAGTCTGAACTGTCTCCCTGCACGAGTCCTTTGGATCACTGGTACCTCGGCCTCCATCAGTACCTCTGTTCGAGTGCGGCGTTCGGCCACCACGAACGGATAGTACACCTGAGCACCAGTTTCTGAGCGGACCGCGAGGACGACGTCGACCATGGGGACCTCGCGACTGCAACACAAGACATCCTGTGGCAGGGATGGCGGAGGCGTGCCCGGCCTGCGATCCCTTTGGCCGTATATAGTATGGGGGAACAGCTCCAGGCTCCGGTAACCCTCGTCGACTACACGTTTGGCAATACGCAGACTTCGGAGCTTCAGTGGGGTACGGACGTCGTGACAAATAGTTTGGAGGGTCGGACCCCTGGCCATGGCATACTTCCTGCACTACTCGGCTCCGTTTGAAACTGTTTCCTCTGCCTACGGAGGGACTTTGGTTCTAAGCAGCTGCGCACCTATGTCCGGGACCGTTGTAATCACCAGCGCGATGGAACGACTTCACAATAAACGATACGATACGCGGAACTAACAACAGCGGAATCGATAGCAGGGAAGGTCAAGATACTGTATTACCAGGCGGGTGCGCCATCACGATGCGACACCGCCCATGGTGGGCGTGACACAGAGTACGGGGTGCAGCGAGGGAGACGTTCGGCCACACGACCTGGAAGGCTCGCTAGAACGAAGGGTGCGAAGTCGACGTACCCCATTCTTCTCACCTGGTGATCCATGGTCAAACCCATGATATGACGTTTGAAGCACTCCCTCCGTCTGCAGAAGAGCGGCGAAGACCACTGAATTGGGAGACAAACATTCGTCTTGGGTGGCGAGTGGTTACACAGGATGCTTGGTGCTAGCACTCGACCCGATGCTTCCTCATCCTTCAGCTCCTGGCGGATACACCGGAGGACGTTCGATGGTAACTCGAGAACGGAGAGAGTGAACACAACTGCATCATTAAACAACGAGCTGAGGGTATGATGGCGGGGGAGATGGGCGAAGGTCAGCATGCGCGAACCATTAGTGCCAGTGCGAGACCACGACAAGCGAGAGTGAACATGAGCGGGGGGCGAGCGAGAGACCTGACAAGCACATGAAACGAGAGGAGCGACTAGCACCATAGTCGTACACCACCTCCAGCTTTGGGGCTTCTTGTTCCCTGACCGTCGTCAGAGGGTGAAACAGTCGAGTGCGCCAGTTACTACAGTAGCGACAGACACAACGGTCGGGGTGCTAGTCCGGAATCATCTTTTCTGACGGGCAGATGGCTGAGAGCGGCGGATCAGAGGCTCGGAGTGCTCAGTGAGACCAGTTTCGCCGTCGCTCCGCCGCTCGCCAACGCCCAGCGTGCAGAGCGTCGCGGCAGAAGCAGAGAGCCAGAACAAGGTCGTCAAGGTTCGACCGATCGGTTACGCCGGCCCCGGGAGATGCCCCTCGTCGACGGCAGACGCGGAGCAGCAGTAGCACTGCGGGTCCAGAGTATAGAATTCGTCATGGCCCGTCGGAGCGAACGGATGATGCGTGGGAAGGGGGGGAGGGAGGGTCCTCGAGGCGAACGACAATGCCTGCCGATTGCGGACAAGGACACCAGGCCTGGGAAGAATGTGGAAGTCTCCACCGAGATGGGTGGGCAGCTAGCCGGACTCGGGTTCCCGACGACCAAATACGGAACCCTCGGGGCTGGAGGTCGAACCTGCGTCCACGTGCAGCCAGAGAGGAAAGTCCGCAAGTGGATGCACTGAGACGGTCATCAACTGCCAGCATCCCAGGAGTCGAGTCGGCAATCTCCCAGAGCACTTGCCCCAGGCCTTCTTGCGCGTAGTTTGGATGAATGGAAGCGCACCCCGGAGGTGTACCTCCGCCAGTCCCGCTGGCTTGGCGCCCTCGAGATACGTCGTGCGTAATTCAGGCAAGTGAGGAGGCCCAGAGCGACGTCTAGGACGAATACAGAGGACCGGCGGATGCTGCTCGGCACGGCTCGAAGGAGAGAGCACATGCGCACGGGCCGCTCCTGGAAGGTCGAGCTTCTCGCGGTCTGCACCCGCCGCCGAGCCTTTCCCAACTGCACACGCCGCGGCGACCCGCAGCTGCAGGCCCTCCACGACGCGTACGCGGGGTCGAATATGGCAAGTGCGCGAGAGGCGATTTGAATTTGCGGGGTCTTCGGATTCAGAGCGTCGCGCGGTGTGGCGGCGGGGCTGGCCGACGCTGGAGCTGCGAACGGGAGGACGTTCCCAAGAGAGCGTGCCAGCGAAGGTGGCCGCTCCCGCTGGACGAAGGCTTCCTCGGAAGGGCGTCCCAGCCAGAAAGGGGAGTGAACAAAGTGACTGCCGTTTTCGTCAACAAGCAAAAGTACCGATAAGTGTGCTTCTTGATGGGAGACCCCGAGAGCACCAAGTCGCCGTCCTCAGCGGGTCAGCGCGATGTTCAGAGGCTCTGAGGCTCATAGGCCTTGCATTCAAAGCCGAGCAGACGCTGTTGGTGTGTGGACGTGCCTCCGCGAAGTCGATCACGACGGAGGGAGGGAAAGTTGAAAGCGGTGGTGGACACTGCGCGGCGGAGGCACTGCACGGGCGCCTGTGTGGTGATTGAGCGATGCGCTGGCACCCGTCCGGGGTCCCGGTCCTGGTCGCACGGGCTGGGAGTCTGATGGGCGGTCACTGGACGGAGAGTGCGGAGAGGATTTAAAGGTGCAGAGGACAATAGGGACGCCCCCGTGCTTCCCCTCCTTTTGTTCCCCTCCGTTTGGGAATCCGGTCTCGATCCTCCCGCCATGCCTCCTGCACGTTCTCTCATCCGCCGCAGACGCTCTTCCCTCGCCATGGGTATGTCTTCACTCTAATCGGCTTGTAATCGACTGTACTAACTGCGATCGAAAGGCTTGACCCAGGTGAAGCCAGGGAACTACGGGATCAACCACAACCCCTCCCCGCGCGCACTCACCTTCGCTCCCAACGTCACGCCTGGGACATACGTCGAGGCCGACGACGACATGAACGACGACTCGTCGTCGCCGTCATCCGCTCTCTTCCCACCCACCGCCCCCGCATCAGCCCCAAGTCGTCGCCGATTACCACCAGGAAAGCGTCTCTCGCAAGGCTACATCCCCCGGCCTCCCAATGCCTTCATGCTTTTCCGCGCGAACTTCGTTCGCCAGAAGCACGTACCCGGGTCCATTGAAACCAACCATGGATCGCTATCCAAGATCATCGGTGAGGATCGCCCACCATATACCACGTTCTCCCAACTCATCGTATGGTCAGGTAACTGCTGGCGGGCCCTCCCTCTTGACGAGAAGAAGTACTGGGAAGTCGAGGCGAAAAAGGCCAAGGCCGCTCACAAGGAGCGTTATCCGCACTATCGCTTCCGCCCGGTCCATAACAAGAAGAAGAAGGCGGACGCCGCAGCTGCAGCCGCTGGTGATGACGCCACGTCTGCAGAAGGCAGCACGAAGCGCAAGGACAAGATCCCCACTCCTCCCTCGGAAGAGGAGCGGTGCGAGGCCGTTGCCCAGCTCCTGCTCGAGGGCAAGAAGGGCGAAGAGCTCGCCGAAGCAGTCCGCCAACTGGATATGGCCCGCGCCATGTCGCGCCCGGAGAGCGCAGCATCCGGCGGGTTCGCCCCGAACCCCTGGTCACAGCCGCCCATGCCGCTGTACATGCAGCGCCGGCCGTCCTCCGTGCCCCCGCCCTCAACGCTCTTCCACCCCGGACACCCCATCGCGCTCCCCAGCGTGCCCTTCTTCGCCGCACCCACCCCGCAGCTGGCCTTCCCCGGGTCGAACAGCCTGTTCAACTCCGCCGCCGGGTTCGGCATGGGCTCGAGCAGCGCGCACGGTTCCCGCGCCCCGTCGCCCGTGGGAAACATCGCACGGACACGGACGCTCCTCGGCCTGCGCCGCGCGTCTAGCTGTCAGCCGGTCCCATCGGAGCGGATGTGGGACTACGACGGGTTCTCTGTGCAGCAGCAGCAGCAGCAGCACCAGGCGTACGGCGCGCAGACGGCGTCGGGATGGACCCTCCAACCGGACAACGAGCCGCTGCCGGAGGTGACGGACACGAGTATCTTCCAGCCGGGCTGGACGAGCTCGTTTAAGGACGCGTCCTGCCCCGCGCCCGCCATCGCCAACTACGCACCCGTCGACCCCCACGCGCCCGCCGCGTCTTACAGCCCGCACGCTCACGCGCTCTCCTTGAACATCGGCCCGCTGGACAGTTTCGACTTTGCCTCTGCGACTGCGTCGGGGCCTTCAACGGCGGCGACGGACGCGTACTCGTCGACCGGGTACGAGCCCATCGACCCTCACGCGCAGTGGCCCATCGTCGAGAGCGGCCCGTCGAGCGCGTTCTCTGGTTCGCCTGCCCGCTCGGATGCGTCCCTGCCCCCGCACGGTAGTGTTCCCGCTTCGTCCTCCGCCGGCATCTGCGCGCCCCAGCCGCAGCACGCGCCTCTTCAGTTCGATACATGGAGCGCAGAGCAGGACCCACACGCGCACGCGCACGTCCTCGACCCGACCCAGGCGGCGGCAGACCAGCAGCAGCAGCAGCTCCAGCACCAGCAGCAAGTGCAGCAGGAGCAGTTCAACGCGCTCATGATGGGCTTCGACAAGGGCTTCCACGCCGAGTTCGACGTGTTCGACAGCGCGGCCGAGTTCGACATGGGCCTCGACATGGGCATGGGCGTCGGTGTGGAGATGGGCGCGGTCGACTACGGCTACTGCGCCGTGCGGGAGTTCTGAGCGCGCGTCCACCGCCGCGCTCGCTACCTGGCCCGCCTTCCCCTTCCCTCCCCATTCCCCTTCTCCCCTCAACCTAAATCGCCAAGAAACCCGATATATCCCCCGTTACCCCGGATCCTCTTCCTCGTCTCTTCTGCTCAGCTTTCTCTCTACCCCTGTAGCATTGTATACCTCCGTGCACCCCGTCGCCTACGGGGCGCTTAATACCTCTCCGTCTCCCAACTGTAGCCAATACGCGCCTCGCTGAACTTCCTCGTCTCCTCTCCTCGCTCTATCTTTGCCTCTCTGTCTCTGCCTCTGTCTGTCTGTCTGTCTCTGGCGGCCGCGCGCCCCCTCTGTAGCCATATTACCCCCCTCTCGTGGTGCTCTCCGACACGACGCTGCATACGTGTACATAGCTTTTTGAATACTGCTTTCTTCCTGTCGTTCGTCCGGCGACGTATAGAATTTGATTTTGCTGGCGTCGCGTTCGCGGCGGCCAGTTATCTGCATACCCTCCCCACAAGTCTATCGAGTGTTGTGATGCTTGGAAGTGAGAAGATACTGTTCTACGTTCGCGCACGCAATATGTAAGGAGAGCTCTGTGGAGTATCTACTCGCCGCCCAGAACAAATGCCAGCCATCATGTAGCAACCATTGCCGCTGTCCTCCAAATGAGGCAATTCAAACCTTCTGCTTGAGGCCTTGAACCAGAGCCCGAGGCTGAGGATTATACACGAGACCGTTTAGCATGATACGTAGGCTCTTTGATTGCTGATTCCCGCACTTATGGCGGCAGCTGTCTTCGTCGTAATTTGAGACCAAGTATTTGTGATAGTACTGGTTTCATGCATCGAATCAAATCCTCGAAGACATAGAATCGCGCTCTTCATTACGAGAACCGAGTTTGCCTCGTCTCGCCTCTTCCACTTCCTGCCGTAGCGATGACATACTGTAGATGCGTAGCTGCTTAGACTTAATGGACCTCCGTAGGCAAAGGAGGCGTTTCACGCTAGTGCCGAGCAGCGCAGAAAGCGTGCCAGAGGTCTTCTTCTTCTTCTTCTTCTACTCCATTTATTGCCATGTCGGGGCCGCGCCCCATGGTAGGCAGTGCTGGACTACATCTATGTACCGTATATACCTAAAGCAATGAAATGTGGAGGAAGCAAAGTCCGGGCCCCGGAGGGCAAGTGCCAGAGGTCTGACCCTTCTGGCCATTCTTCACGATGTCCGTACTATAGTCGAGCTCTGAAGGTTCCGTATATGAGCGGACGTGTCGTCGATGGTTATAACCGGAGCCTGGATTTGCTCCCCCGTACTACGCACAACAAAGTGATCACAGGCCGGGCACGCCTGCGCCATCCCTGCCACAGGTCGCTCCGTGCTGTAGCCGCGAGGGACGTGGCGGAACTTCCCTCGCAGCGGGCGGTGGTAGGGGCTACCTGAGCGGCAGGGGAGAGTACCAATGAGTATTCTGTGGAATCTGGACGGGGCGAGGGGGAGTCCCGCAGAGCTCGATATTCGCTCCCGTCCAGCGCGACCTGGAGGCACAGAAGGTTCCTGGAGTCATCCTCGCGGTCGGTCCAGAAGCTGGTGCTCAGGTGTGCTGTCCGTTCGCGGTCGGCGAACGCCGTACTTGAACAAGTGTACTGATGGAGGCCGAGGTACAGTACCAATGGGGCGCAGGCTCTTGTTTGCCGCACATGAATTTGAGTGCAATAGCCTCACCAGCGCGGAATGAGTGGATGATCTTCAAGTCTCTGCCATAGGGGAAAGGCGCATGGCTTGGGAACATGGTTAGCTCTGCAGATGTTCAGTCGCGGCATTGGGAGTTATTTACACAAGCTATGCGTGAGAGGTTATCGGTTCATACTAGTGCACCGCTTGCTCTCAAGCACTGTACCCATTGCATATGGCTGAAGAGCAACGCCTCCCTATATCCCCGCCCCCATTAGGTGATGCTTCGAGTTGCAGGTTCGCAACCACGACGAACAGAAGTCTTGGAGGCTGGGTCGGTCTTTGAAGGGCCATCGGACACTCCGAAGATGCATCATGAGTGAAATGGGGCACCGACATATGTCGTCGTTACCCATGCCGGTCACACCGTGAGGTACTGGATCAATTCTTTACTATGGCCTAGCCTGCGCACCATGGGAGCAAGTCCCTCCGGATACTAGTATGAGGATTGAGCTCCATCGATAAGTGAGAGCTCTGGTCGTGGCTGTACGTGCGATGACGCGTCGTCGACGGTGTGCCCTCGGTAAGCACATCGAACATGACCCTCGAGCCGCCAAGTCCTGGCGTGCGTATCGAGCGACCCAGCACGCGTCGAAATACGGCGAGACGCGTTCATGTATCCCATTATGGCGCCAATCGACGATCACACGCACCTAGATCGCTCCGCGCACTGAACGAAGCCACCGCTGCCTCATCGCGAGGCCCACGCCATTGCCGAGAAATCCTCGGGCGCACGTACAGATATCGCGGATTCGCTCTTAGCGTGAGAACGGGCGAGCGTGGTGCTGTCCAAGCGTCGGGCTTCGCGAGGACGAGCATTGATGCTAGGCCGATTGTGTACACCGCTGATCCTCCGTCCCGCGTCCGTCTGCGTGGGATCTCCGACGCGGAAGAGGAGGCACCCCGGAGGAAGCGACGGAACGGGTGCGTGGCGGTCACGACTGTCGGAGATGCGTTCGATCCCGAGGGCCCTGCAGCCCGCCGGGAGGCGCAGCAGAGGCGGGCGCTGTAGCCTGGCATGTGGGCCTGACACGATCGACGATAGCAAGAAGGGCTCGAGCAGTACTGACCTATGAGAGACAATGGTCTTGTAGTAGACTTTGAGCCCTCTTACTGCACGGTCACTTGTAGGCTGACGCCGGTACCTCGCGGTTCTGTGAAGCACGGTCGCATCAGCCTGCTAATCTGCCAGGGCGATGTCCATATCAGTTCTCTACTGCGGCCGATATGAGCAGGGTCCAGAGCCCCCGAAAGAATGAGTTCACCATTCTCCGAGCACCCCGACACCAGCTCGAGCACGCACCCGCGGTGTGGTTGCGAACGAGACGCGGTCGGAGTGGACGAAGGCGACGGAAGCGCTCTACGCGAAGCGTTCCGTGGCCTGCGCGGGGCGTCGAATGCCCGACAAACGTGGTCGTGTTCCCGCGCTGCCCTGGGTTCGAATTCTCCGAAGCCGCGGAAGCGCTCGGAGTAGCTGCTGAACCCTGGCCTTGGACTTTGCCACATGTCGATCGGTGTGCCTAGGCTGGCTTCTCCTGCGCGAGGCCACCCCAAGCGAAGAGATGCGTATTGGCTGCGGAGGTATCTGTGAAGACATATCGAGCGACGGAACGTTCTGCTTCACATGCCACTGTGAACTCACCTAGGGCAACAGCAACACGAGGCCGCAATACTTCGACAGCCTGAGCTGATGACCATAGGGTCCTAGTCGAACGTTGCCAAGAATGAGTGGACGCCTTACCACCAGGATATTGCTGGAAGCATGTCCTATTACAAGCGTACCGTAGATAATCTTGCCGCAGTATCGCCTGCAGATTGAAGGCCCAGATGTGTAGCAAGTTGTCACTACAGGATACCAGGCGCTCGTAATGTCGGCAGAAGTTGTGGAGCGGGCCCGAGCCTGGGTTGAGCTGCGAAGACGGACGAGGACGACACTGGTTCCGCTGCTTGTCGATCGCTCGGTCTACACGATCTTGGTTCGCGAAGCTGCCCTGGAGATGCGCGCAAGCCACATATGTCAACGCCCACGAAGCATGAACGAGCAACAAGCACTCACCTTCCCCGAAGGCGCTTCGACCCTGCTCGCTCCATGTGCGAGGGTCGCGTCGGCCATTGAGCACTGATCGCGCGACTCCAACGCTCATCGTTCGCATGAAGACCATGTTGGCGGTTGGACGGTCCGCCGATGGGTCAGTGGATATGATGGTGAGGACATACGATACGTTTGGGGTGCGCTTGCTGGGTGGCGAGGTGATCAGCTGGACCGCCGGTCGTCGTCATGAGCATGCTGGATATGCAATGTCCCGACAATTCTGTCCGCAGATTCTCATACTCGCGATGGGCGTGCGCATCTGCCGTTCTGTCGTCGTGGTCGAACGGAAGGATTCGAGGCTGGGCGCATTCAAGCTCTGCGCCGGCGATCGGGCCGACGTGCCTGCCTGATCACTTGACGAGTCGGGCAGGAGACGATCCTTCTTGCGCGCCACCATGTCCTCCATCCCGGGCAGACCTTGCATAATGTCCCGCTCGGAAACGTATAAAAGGCAGACGGGCGGTGGGCTCTGTCAACCAGTCCCCGCCACACCCCACTCCCGTCGCACTCTGACATAAGCTTAGCTCCCTTAGCGACTGTTTCACAATTTTTGTGGCAACCGCGTTCTCTCCCCTTTCAACCACAATCACACCCCCTCGCAAGCTTTCTCTACCCACTTCCACCTCCAGGTCGCCACCAGAACCCTTCCAACAACATGCGTCTCGCAAACGATGCTCGCGTATTCGAAGAGGTGTCAGACGCCGTCGACGAAGGTTTGTGCCACAAAGCGCCCTGCGTCCATGGCCGTGCTCACGAGCGCTGCAGTGAACAAACTCAAGGGGCAGGTCGCCGCGCGCTGGGACGAGGCGTCCAAGTTCGACACCGAAAAAGATAAGAACTCTTTCCGCAAGTACGAGGAAGCCTGCGACCGCGTCAAGAACTTCTATCGCGAGCAGCACGGTGCGTAGCGACCTCCGAGCCCGCCCCGCCCCGCCGCCTTCTCGCGCTCCGTTCGCTGAGATCCGGGATCTCGTCCCTTTTCCCCCTGCAGAGAAGCAGACCGTCGAGTTCAACGTGCGGGTCCGCGCGGAGTTCAAACGCACAGTGCACGCCCGGATGGGTGCGTGACGTCCCCGCCATCGTCGCGGCCGGATCGGGCTAACGTTGCCTGCAGGCATCTGGGAGGCCATGGAGAAGCTGAACACGCTCGTGGACGACTCTGACCCCGATGTGAGTGCGCGCGGACGATCGTGCGCTAGAAGCGCGGTGCTGATACGCTTTCTCCCGTGCCCGCGCCCTCGTCCGTCCAGACCAGCCTCTCTCAGATCGAGCACCTCTTGCAGACCGCGGAGGCAATCCGTAGAGATGGGAAGCCGGAGTGGATGCAGGTCGCGGGCCTCGTCCACGACCTCGGCAAGCTTCTCTACTTCTTCGGCTCAGAGTGAGTCCTCCTTTCAGGGCACTTCTCGAGTGCACGCTGACGTCTCCGGGTGCGTATCTTGCAGAGGCCAATGGGATGTGGTCGGGGTACGTACAATACCTCTTCACTCGCTATCGCATGCTGATTAGATCGACCTCTGCAGGACACCTTCGTCGTCGGCTGCAAGTTCTCCGACAAGATCATCTACCCCGATACGTTTGCGAACAACCCAGACTCGCAGGACCCGGTCTACTCCACGGAGTACGGCGTTTACTCGCCCCACTGCGGGCTCGAGAACGTCATGCTGTCCTGGGGGCACGACGAGGTAAGGTTCCCGGTCCCTCCCGACACCTTCCGGCTCCTGACTTGATTGCCGCTCTAGTACCTGTACCACGTCCTGAAGAAGCAGAGCTCGCTGCCCATGGACGCGCTCTACATGATCCGCTACCACAGCTTCTACCCGTGGCACCGCGAGGGTGCCTACTCCCACCTCACCAACGCGGAGGACCAGCGCGCACTCGAGGCCGTGCGTGCCTTCAACCCGTACGACCTCTATAGCAAGAGCGACGAGCCCGTCATCGTGGAGAAGGTGAAGCCGTACTACCAGAGCCTTATCGCGAAGTACTTCCCGGACGTGATCGAGTGGTGATTTTGTCTCTATTCTCCCTTTCTGACCCTTTCTTGTCTACTGTCTGCAGCCTGGAGCTAAGCCAATGCGCCGCCGGATACTTGTACTATAGCACGCCTCGCACAGTGTTCCTGGACTCGGTTGATATCAGTCCGGCGGCCTTGATACCTATATGTAATACGTAATCAGTAGCCTTCCAATGCACTTGTGTCGCTTCTTCATCGCATTGTTCGCCCTTGGGACGATCAACGACAAGCTTCAAGGCGGGAAACCTCTTTCGTGACTCCCACGCACCAACATTCTCAACTGCCTGATTGGGGATGACACTCTGGGAGGCGCCCAATTGTGCATCCTGACTGTGCCAAAAATTCCGCGGTGTGGCAATCGATTGAGCTGAGAGCCCGGAGCTTGCTATCCCCACATATCGCCCATCTGATTCACAAAAAACTGACTCGCGGCAAGAACTCTTAACTAGGACCTCTCTGGGGCACCCTGGCCACGCTGCTCTCCCTCCGCCTCCCCCTCCGTGTAAATATCTCGTCTGTACTTCTACCTCGCCCCGGCCGATCCCTGTACTCTCTTCGCACCCCACGCCCGACCCAAAAGCTCAGCCGGCACTACACAAAGCCTTACACATACACAATGGCATCCACATTTGCAGAATCATCGTCGAACAAGCCCACGCTCGCGCCGTCGCCGTTCAAGGTGCCCGCCGATCTGCCTGCGCTGCCGGAGGTCGCGGGGACGGACCCGACCCGCTGCGTGCTCGACTCCTTCCGGATCGCAATCGCGAAGGTCGTCGCGGACGCGCTCGAGCCGCTTACTGTCGAGCAGGTCTACCAGGGGGTGGACTATGGAAAGAAGGGCGAGGATTTCACCGTCGCGCTCCCCCGGTTCAAGCTCCCGGGCAAGGTGGACGAGATCGCGAAGAAGGTGATCGAGAAGGTGCGTTCCGCTTTTTGGCATGGATTGTATGTGTGGTCTGCACAAAGGGAGAGTACATGGCTTGTCCCGTGCTCGAGACGCGAATCTGATCGCGACGTTGTGGGGCAGAGTAGTCCCCATCCTTAGACCCATGCTTCGCGGGCATAACGGGTGCCCTCGTCAAGGCTAGAGGTCCCGCCCTCTGTGTCGCAGCCTCTCTTTTACCAGCAAACTCAGTGTCCTGCCGTCCACGATGCTGATACCGCATAGTTCCAACCAGATGAATGGGTCGAGTCTGTCACCCACGACCGCGCCTTCCTCCACTTCCGCTGCCGAACGTCCACGCTTATGCGCCTCATCCTCGACCAAATCCACGCGCTCACGTACGACACGGCTTCAAAACAACCCGAATACGGCGCGAATTACCTCGGCGAGGGCAAGCGCGTGATCATCGAGTACTCCTCTCCTAACATCGCAAAGTCCTTCCACGTCGGTCATCTCCGGAGTACCATTATCGGCGCGTTCCTCGCGAACCTCTACAAGGCGTGCGGGTGGGAGGTCATCTCCATGAACTACCTCGGCGACTGGGGCACCCAGGTACAATCCCGTCCATGATCTCTCATACAATACATGCTGACGGGCCGCTGCCCTCCAGTTCGGTCTTATCGCGGTCGGCTTCGAGAAGTACGGCTCGCAAGAGGCGCTCGAAAAGGACGCGATCCAGCACCTGTTCGAAATCTACGTGAAGATCAACGCCGAGGCGGAAAAGGACCCGTCCATCCGGGAGCAGGCCGCGGCGTGGTTCAAGCGCATGGAGGACGGCGACGAGGAGGCGCTCAAGAACTGGCGCGTCTGGCGCGAGCTGTCCGTGAACAAGTACGCGCAGGAGTACGACGGCCTGAACGTGCACTTTGACGTGTACACGGGCGAGAGCGAGGTCCCGCAGGAGTCTATGGACACTGCGCTCAAGCAGCTCCAGGAGCTGAACCTCATCGAGGAGGACAACGGCGCGCTCCGCGTCAACCTCGAGAAGTACAAGCTCGGCAAGGCCGTCGTCCGGAAGCGGGGTGAGTCCTCCCGCGTATGCGTTCCATCAGCCATGAAGCTTACTGTCGTATAGACGGCACGTCGATCTACCTCACACGCGACATCGGCGGTGCGGTGAACCGGTACAACAAGTACAAGTTCGACAAGATGATCTACGTCATCTCCGCGCAGCAGGACATGCACGTCGCGCAGTTCTTCAAGGTGCTCGAGCTCATGGGCTACGATTGGGCAAAGTCGCTCGAGCACGTCAACTACGGGCTCGTGCTCGGCATGAGCACCCGCAAGGGCACCGTCGTCTTCCTCGACCAGATCATCCGCGAGGCCGCCGCGGTCATGCACGAGCAGATGCGCAAGAACGAGGACAAGTACAACGCGATCGAGAATCCCGAGTACGTCGCCCGCGAGATCGGCATCACCGGTATCAAGATCCAGGACATGGCCGCGAAGCGGTAAGCTCCCCCCTCACCTCGTCATCTGTCGACCCGCACCCGCTCAATACTAACTGCTATGCGTAGGATCAACAACTACAACTTCAACTGGGACCGCATGCTCTCCTTCGAGGGCGACACGGGCCCGTACCTCCAATACGCCCACGTCCGGCTCTCCTCCATCGAGCGCAAGAACCCGGAGCTGCTCCCGCTCCCCGCGCCCGCGCAGCTGCGCACGGAGCTGCTCACGGAGCCGCAGGCGCGCGAGATCGTCTTCCTGCTCGGCACGTACCCGGACGTGGTCAAGACGGCGCTGAAGACGCACGAGCCGAGCGGGATCGTCACGTTCGCCTTCCGGCTCTCGCACGCGATCTCGAGCGCGTGGGAGACGATCATCGTCAAGGGCGAGCAGGACAAGGACAAGGCGAGGGCGCGCATGGCGCTCTACCTCGCCGCGCGCGACGTGCTCGGCGCCGCGCTCCGGCTGCTCAGCATCCGGCCCCTCGAGCGCATGTAGATTTGGTGCAGGTGGTGGCAGTAACCGTACGCGTATAGATGTACTCCTAATGCATTTCATCTTGGTCCTCACCCAGTTTGAACGAGTGCGGAAACGATGTGATAGGCTATAGTACACTACTAGCTACATTCTTCTAGATCTCCCGAGCAACGTCCCTTCAGCATTGTAGCGATGCTTCAATCACCCAGTGGGTAGGGGTGGAGAACTTGGCCGTAGTACAGCTCCGCCTCGGCGCTGGCGAGGAAGACGTAGCTGGGCGCGATCTCGGAGGGCTGCCCGGGACGGCCAATCTGCGACTTGCTCCCGAAGCCCTCCATTTGTTCGGGTGGGCGCGATGCGGGTTGCAAAGGCGTGTGGACGGGCCCGGGTGCGACGGCGTTGACACGCTGAAGGGAGAAGTCAATTAGAACCATCCCACCGCTCTCGACCGTCGCGCACTTACGATGCCCTTCTTCGTCAGGTCCTTCGCCAGTGCACGCGTGAAGCCGACGATAGCACCCTTTGTCGAAACATAATCCGGCATGGACGAGCTCCCGCGGAAGGTCGTCACGCTCGTCGTGTTGATGATGCTCGACCCCTTCGGCATATGCGGGAGCGCGAACTTGGTCATCGCGAACATCTGGAGGACGTTGCTCCGGAACGTGCTCTCCACCTGGTCGAGGCAAAGTCCTCCGTCATCACCTGCTTGCTCGCGTTGTTCACGAGCACGTCCACGCGCCCGAACGCGGCGACGTGCCGGTCGACGACCGCCTTCGCGTTCTTGAAGTCCTCGAGGTCGAACGCGATCGAGAGCGCTTTCTGGCCCTCGCGCTCGATCGCGCGCACCGTGTCGTCTGCGTCCTTTTGCTCCTGGGGCAGGTGCACGATCGTCACGTCGGCGCCCTCGCGCGCGAAGAGGATTGCGACGGCTCGTCCGATGCCGGAGCTGTTTCTAGCGGTCAGCGAGGAATACTACAGTTCGACGAGATATACACGCACTCTCCGCCGGTGATGATGGCTTTCTTGCCTCTCAGCTTGCCGACACCAATGTAAGGCTTGGGACCCGAAGCCGTCTCGAGGCTGGTGTCGAACGGCTCGGGCTCCATGTCCTTCTGGAGGCCCGGAAGCTCTTGCTTCTGGGGCGGAATGTTCTGCTTGAGCGTCGTGCCTTCGTGTGCGGCCATAGTTGCTTTCGTTGTACAAGAAAAGGTATTCGTTCGCTGGTAGTAGATGCGCGGTATGGCTCGTAGAGGTCGTCGGAAGAGTTGTCGGCGAGCGAGCGAGAATGCAATGGCGGACATGGCGCGGCCGGTGGCGCCTTATACCCTTGGGGGGCGTACATAAAGCGTTTGCTGACGTCGGTGCTACGCCACCGTTGGCGCACGATGACGGCAGGTGTCCAGTGTGGTTCACCGCCGGAAGTCGTTCGCTCCCCGTACAACGGTCACTGCTGATGTCATTTGTGGGTCCCTGTGTGAGCACCACCGCCGTCAATCGTTCAGGGTCGACACTGAACAGCACTCCCAACATCAAGCACAAAGCCAGGACAACGGTCATTATAATTTAATCCAATCGTGAAAGGGACACGTAGCGGGGTGTCGAGCAAGAGTACTACTCTACAGCTCAGCGGTATCGCGCTTGATCTCCTCCTTGGCCTCCTCGGCGGTCTCCTCGACCTTCTCAACGATGGGCCGGAAGGCACCGAGGATGTTTGCCTTGATCTTGATCTCGTCAAGCTTGCCGGGGGAGAGTGTGCGCTTCTGGAGGATAGTCGCGAGCCTGGAAATGTGTGTTAACATGGCACGTCCTTGGCCCATTGCAAAATGAACCGACCGGTTAGACTCCTTCTCGAGGTATTCCTCGCTGCCGTTCACGACCTTCTCCATCACGCGGAGGTAGTGCTTCGCACCATCACCGAGGGTCGCGGCCAGGGTGCTGGCTTCCTTGAGGAGCGCTTGACGCGCGGCAGCAGACTCCTCGAAGAACTTCGCAGCGAGCTTATCCAGCTGCTCAAGGCGGCCAACCTGAATGCGGTATGGAGGGTTAGTGGAGCGCGCCTACCCGTGCAAGATCGTACTAACAGTGTCATCGAGCAAACCACCGACGGTGCGGCGGGTACCGCACTTTTCGTTGAGGAACTCGACGAACGCCTCCTCGGTACGAGGGCCATCGTAGTCAAGGGGCTCGTCTGCATGTAATGAGCATTATATCGCTGCGAAACACAACCACACATACCCTTCTTGTCCTTGGGGAAGAACTTGATGGTAGGGAAGCTGCCAATCTCGTACTTCTCAGCCAAGGGCCGGTTGTTCTGGGCGTCGGCGTCCACGTTGGCGACGACACACTGAACGATGGTTAGCACGCTGCTCGGTCGCAGCCGTTCTGATATACGACGTACGTTAGATTCGCTGGCGAAGTCCTTGGCAACTTCCTCGTAGATGGGCTTGAGACGCTTGCAGTGACCGCACCAAGGAGCAGTGAACGCAACGATGACATCCTTCTCCGGGTTCTATCGCGGCGCGTGAGGAGATCTGCATGGGGAAGGTGTTTTTCGGCCGTACCAGAGCAACCTCCTCAAACGTGTGGACATCGAGGATCTTGTAAGCCGGAGGGGGTGGGGGCTTGATGTTCGACTTAACTCCCGACTTCGACGCGACGCTGCGAAGGACATTATCAGAAATTGGTTCAGCCCGCGAATGTACGGGGAGGATGGGTCAGGAAATGTATATACGGTCTCATCCCTGAGTTTCAGAGACCTTAAACCTGATAAACATCATAGCCGCAGGGGGGCGGAACGTGGAGGGAGGGAAGGGACGCATTGCGCGTCTCCAAAGACGAAGTGTAGCGGTGGCGAGCCAGGGGCGTGTGGTGTCATGGGGATGCGAACGAGGACTCACAAGTTGGCAAGAGCGTCGAGATCACGGCCGCCCTCATACTTTTCTGGTTCACCGCCCTCGGCCCCGAACCATTTGAGCGCTGTCCGCAGAACGCATGAGCCTAGTTACGATATACGGGGAAGCCTATACGTACTGGGGAATCCGGTTACACCGTACTTCTGGCCCAATGGCCGTCCAGCACCGTCCGCGTCAACCTTGGCGATGATGACCTTGTCCTTCGCATGTGCGAACGCGTCGGCCAGTTGCTCGTACGTAGGCGCAAGGTTCTGTCGGAAGTCCGTGATTAGTGCATACGTCCAATGCGCTGTAGCCGTGATTGCAACGCGAGGTCTGCCCACGCCCAACGCAACCCTTGCACATCAGGCACCTTACTGCAAGTGCACAAGTCGGCTGGGATGTAGGATGGACAGCTACCACCAGCGGAGCCTGGGGACGTTGCCAGTGGGCCAAGACGAACGGTGCAGTACCTTACAGTGCCCACACCAAGGAGCAAAGCTAAACAACTCATTACTATACATGCCTAAAATGACCCAAGAATAGAGCGACACGTACAACTCGACCAGCGCAGGCTTGCCCTTCCCGACATGCTCATCAAAGTTGTCCGGGGTCAGCTCGAGCACGTTCGACGCGAACGCGCTCCCGACGGAGAGGACCGTCGCAAACAGCGCAAAGGAGAACCGCATGGTGGTGGTGAGAGGAGAAGAGGGTGGTGGGGACGGTCGACGGCTCGCGCGAGCCTTTGTCAGAGCGCTCGGCGCGTCGCTCGCAGTGTGAACGCGCGACGTGGACCGTCCTGGGGCGCTTACGTCAGCACGCCCCCACGGCGGTGTCTGCCCGCATATGGAAGGCGTCTTCGTTCACCTTGCCCCGGTGTTCTCACCCTCGCCACCGTCGCGCGCCTGCGTTCGCACACCTTGGTGCCAAAAGTCAATATAAAAACGTCAGTATGAGAGGAACACTGAATTTACACGAACGGACACGAACGACCTCTCTCAGCGCCTCATTTCAAGCTTCCGTCGTTGATCCAATACCAAGGCCACTAGTACACGATGCGATGGGCGCCGATTTGTACGCTTGCCCGGATCATAGCCTTATATTTTTTCAAGCACGAGTAGTTCATTAAGCTGTTTATTTAGGCGGTGATGGCTTACCAAGAAGTCAACCCTGGACAAGACCAGCCGCTACGATTCTCAGCAGAATAAGATCGTGCAATGACCTGCCTACTCGCTTCCAAAACTTCATTGAGGCTCCTGGTGAGGCCGATTGTTTTTTCGGCCCTTGGTGTTTTATGGCACAGGTGAGTATCAAAACATCCAAGGCGGTTTGATGGCCAGATCCAAGAGAAGAAGAGTACTGCGAAGGACGATACCACCGCCAGAAGATGAACAGCCACAGTTCGTAACTGTACAGTACCTCGTGTTTACCTCGCGGACTGTGCATGGGTTGACGTCGGATCACCTCCACACAGGCATGCGTCGATGACATCACCACCCAGCTGAGAATTTGTTCCGTTGTCTGGCCAAAAAACAAACATGAGGACTGTGAAGATGTAGTTAACTCGTTGTTACAAGTAGTCCTGCTCAAGAGTCAATATCACGAACCGGTCTTTACTGCGGAGTCACCAGTTGCGGTCAGTGCTCCTGTGTCTGCTTCACGAGATTAATGCTTACATGACATACCTCTCATCTTTCTAGGGAGTAGCACGGGTAGGGTATACCCCGGGCGGGTTGGGGTAGGGGTAGCCTCGGGTAGGGTAGGGGTAGGAGGATACGTACCCGCGGTGTACCCGGACCCGGATCACGCACCCGCCCTGTACCCGCCGTACCCGCCATACCCGCCGTAATATACTACTATACTGAACGCCAGAGGCGCATTAATCTATTTCCGCCTGCAGGATCGCGCTCGCGTGGCCTTCTGGATACCACCAACCTGCACAACGAAGCCGAGACCGACTCGGATGTGTGCCATCTGTGGTGTATCGGAAGCCTCCGCTGCCCACTGTACCCTTTACCTACCTCGATCTTCACATTCTCCTGAGCCATGGCAAAATGTAAGGTGGCCGCAAGTCCTACGCCATCAGGGCCACCCCTGACACACTGTCGAGTACGTTGTAGTGATTGCTGGTGCTGATATGACCATCTGGCGGGCCTATCCTGGGCCAAGTCCTTCAAGGTGCTCATTACAATACAGGTGTCTCAAGGTATGTACCCGTCGGGTTACCCTGACCCGCTCGACCCTTACCCGTACCCGTAATCTCATACCCGCGTGGGGTTGCGGGCCTGCGGGTAGGGTAAACACGCGGGTAGGGTAGGGGTAGCCCTAATTTACCCATGGGTTACCCGTGCTATTCCCTACATCTTTCACATCTTCACATCTCGCCCCCAGCACATATGGTTTGCCCGTTGGCTGCATACATCGATGTATAGAGGACTCCTGTGTGGCTCATATATCTTTTTGGGCGGACAATGGTACTGGTACGAGCCGGGATCACCATCAAGCGGAACTGGACATCTCGGTGAGAGGAAAGCACAGCATGCCCGTCCAATGAAACTCTACACTCGCTTTCAGATGGAGACGGGAATCACACACTGTATGACTTGCTCGTACGCGAAGGTTCTCCCTCGATATGGGCGCGGAATACCGTTCTAGCGAACGGTTTTCAAGGGTCATCCGCGTTCACCGTGTCCAGACGGGCGCACAACAGCATCTAGACCTCAATGTCACCGCATCGAAGCAGCCCGGCGCCCTTACATTCACCCCGAGGTGTTCTCAGCCCTCCCCGGGACATAGAGTTCCGATACACGCAGCAAAGTTCGGGCCTGGCGCACAGTGAGGTAGCGAGCACACGCAGCCCCGAGCGCCACGAAGCGCCGACAATCACGCAAGGGCATCTTCTCATTCAGTCGAAGCGCATCGCGAGGGACGACACGTAGCGCACTATTGCCCCCGGCGGGGGTGACAGCTTCGCGCGGCCCTTTGGACGTACCGATTCGGTCTGCGAGACGCGCGCGCCCGACATTGTTCGCTCAAAGTGGATGCTCGGGGCCGAGATGGTCGACCGCTTTGGGAGTGCGAGGGAAAGTTGGGGTCGTTGCTCCGTGTCTCGAACTCAGAAGTTCTGCCATCCGTACGTGTGTCAATTGAGGGCGCCGACGGGCGCATCGTGCCGTATGATTCGGACGCTGAGGCTCACCGAGATGCCAGTCGGACGCTGTCTTCATGTTCTTCGTCCCTGTACACGAAGCACTGTTGCATTGCGCCGCGTCGCCGATAGAATTTGGATGTCACCGCCGCAACCTGTCTGAGGATAACCAATTGCCAAATTTGGTGCTGTGATTACCATAACGGTCAGTTGTAGTTGAGTCAGAGCAGCTCAAAGTGGACGCCGCGAGAGAGAGCGGCGGCGAAGCTTCGTAGATTCGTAGGTTTGCGACACCGCACAATGTACGGAGCCTGGTCCGGGAAGCGGCAAGCACGAGGCAAACCTTACAATCCTATTACGGTTCAGTAGTCATTTTTGACGGAGGTTGCGGTACTCCAGATGCATCTCCCGTCTGCGAGTCTTTTCTGAGCTCGTCCGACGGGGACCCGGAATGCCTGCAGGCAAATCAGCATGGACATGCTCTCCAACTAGCTCCAACGAAGCCTAACGTGCTGCAGAAACGTCTGTATAGCCGATCGACGTAGCAACACGGTAGCATCGCCCTCTCCACGTTCACGCCTTAGCGCACCGAGCTCGACAACGATCGTACGCGAGCCTCCTAGGAGGATAGCACGACTGCCATGGAAACAGTGCACAATAGCTGAGACAGGCCCCATACAGTGAGCTAACTCAAAGCGTCTGGGGTGAGCGAGGGCTCAGGCGTTCGGGATCGTGGCGCCGATCCTCCTGAGCCCCCTCCTCCCTCTTTGGGCGAAGACAATAAGAACACGCACCTGCACGCGGCCACCCTCGTCCCGGCGGCGCCCCTCGCATCGAGGCCCCCGCCGCCGCGCCGACAGCCTCGGCTGAGCTGACGTGGGGCCTGGCGTAGGAACAAATCGGGGCCTCGAGCGAGCGCCCTGGGGAGTGCGGCAGCG
Source organism: Trametes polyzona (assembly GCA_022606195.1). Lineage (NCBI taxonomy): Eukaryota > Fungi > Basidiomycota > Agaricomycetes > Polyporales > Polyporaceae > Trametes > Trametes polyzona. The sequence continues at coordinate 420,614 of JABYQF010000019.1, forward strand.
GAGTGTAGTGGCGAATTTATCACTGCGGGGAGCGGAAGCGTACCATGGTCAGTCGAGAACCGCCGCCGCCATCTTCTGGGCGGGCATGCCGGACGGTCCTGGGTCAAACGCAGCGGTACTTACTAGGCACGGTGGCGTTGGCCTCTCGCGAATGGTAAGATGCTCTCATAGTAGACGCAGTATGCTCACACACCACTCATCTTGGGACACGACCGAATCATCACACCGCGGGCGTCCAGGGTCAGGCCACGGACGACGCGGGCGTATGAGCCGGGATATGATGGGGATAGGCCCAGGTCCTGTGATGAACTCGGCTGGGATTTTGAGTTCTGTGCCATCGTGTGAGATTCTTCATCTCGGACAGCATCGGGGAGTAAGACTCACCTCTCCGCTACGAAGCGAGACAGAAGCTCAGGGGGTGCCATATGATTGTGAGCGGTGCCAAATCGGCAAGCGAAGAGGATGTTGAGGAGCCGACACCTCCTGGAGACGGGGGTTGAGGACGGGTGCTTCGACCAATGAACGACGGCGCAGACTATCGCGGAAGCATTCAATAATCGTCCGGGGGCACTCGAGGTACTAGGTTCAGTTTCGCTCAGCGTGATGCGGAGGAGCTCCGCTCCCGATGGACGGTTTAGTCAGGACGAACCTTGAGGAGAGATGCCTCCCTAATCCCGCCGCGGAGATCATATCTGTGCTCCCGGTCACTTCCCAGATAGCCCAGGGAGCCGCTAGCCTAGCCTGACCGTTGACGTGCGCGGTCGAAGGCCTGCATCAGCACTGATCAGAACAGCGAGAGGCATGGGTCAGAAAAGACGCCGCACGTTCGTCTGGACTCTGGAGCGTCCGTCGACGTGGACGTCTGGCCCGCGCCACCCGAGGGAGGGCTTCTGCGACGCCAGAGCATATGCACCGTCAACTAGGCGGAGTGGAAAATACGAGGGTGCTTGTCCGGATCGAGCAACAGCACCCTTCGCGGGCGACATCGTCATGGGTCATGTTCCCGGCCGCGGCAAGGTTCAGGCCTCCTCAGGCCGGGCCTGGGCGTGGCAACAAGAGGATAATCAAGATCAGGTTCACACTCACAAGATCGTGGAAGCCGTACCTGCCTTCGTTGACATGTGCCACTCAGCGCCCACTCAGTATACTCGCCTTCGAGTGTGGTGGACGCTTTCTGTTGTGCCACTCCGCCGTGCACACGCAGCGCTTCGCGAGAATGGAACTAGAAGGTAGACGGACGGTAGCCTACTGCACCATCTTACCGGATTGGCAGCGGCGGTCTGGATAGGACTCCGAGCCAACTGTACACTCGATGTCGACGAGTGTATGGCGCTGGCAGAAAAGCGTCCGGGCGTTCTGCTCGAACGGTCGTGCATGAGAGCGGGGCCCGCGGCGCCGCGCGCCTCCTCGCCGACAACTGCCCGCGGTCCCGCACCGGACGGGCGGTAGCTCGAGGCTGACGTGGTCCAGAAACGAGGGTGCCCGGTGCGCTCCTGCGCAATCGGGCGAAACCTTCCTGGGCGGAGGGGGAACTCTGCCCTCTGAGCTCTGAGCAACAGCGAGAGCCTGGCGCCGGGCGGAAGCGGCAGGCAGGCCTGCGCTCGGGATCTGGAAAGGCGAGAAGGGCGCGGCCGATGCCATCAGGAACGAAACATGTGCTACGAGCCCACGGCGCACGTCGCCGCCTCCCATGGTCCCCTCCCAGCGCGTCTCGTTCGCTCGCAGTGGGCCGCCGAGCGGCTGCGGCTTCGGGTTCGTTGGTTCTAATTCGTGCTGTCCCTACCGTTAACGTAGGCCAGTCTCCAGCGGGCGCGCACGCCGCAGCTGCACCCGGCCGACGGCGTCCTGCGATTGGAAGCCTGGAAAGCCTCCTCTTCTCCGACTCCGGGGTGCTGACCAACAGGCGTAGCGGGGAAAACCCGAACCAGCGGGTGCAGACGGCGGAGAGAGGCGGGTGCGGTATGAGGGCGACGCGCGTCGCAGTCTACTGGGAAATGAGCTCTGGTTCGACGACGCGAGGAGAATGAGAGAAAGGCAAACCACGTTGCGCGCACGCGAGGCAGGACGCCTTCCACACCGAGCCCGAACCTCTCGGCATAGTCAATGTCTGCCTCGCGACGTGCGCATGTCTCGTCGACGGCAGACCAGGCGCGCCGATGGGGGGAAGACGACGAAGGGGGTGCCTGGGATTTGCAGCGGATTGGGGGCGCGCGCCATCATCTGACGCCCCCACGTGAGGCGACGAAATGGCCGTGTCGCACCTCTTGGAGGCATGACGGCCCGCCGGAGAGGACGTTAGAACACCGGAAGGGGCGCAGCATGGGAGCGCGAGCGAATATACCGCCCGGGCGCGAAGCTGGGCTAGAAGGCCTTGACGTCAAGCGCCTCGGGCACGAGATAAATGACACTCTGCATGGGCTCGGTACGTAAGGAGTACATACAACTTGGCTTCGGTGCTATTCTGGCTTCAGGAAATTGAGGGACTGAGAGAGCGGGAGGGGCATGGCCTACGGAAAATAACGTACCTACATTGTCAGGGGGCGGCGGGCGCCCTTGCGGACACCCGCCGCCCTGGGGTCGGGGGTGCGTGCATACATACGTAACATGTTCGTACAGCGGAGAGTGCATATCGTACAAGCCGGACGCCACCAAATGAAACGCAATATTCGGAACGCGAGGGTGGAGGGGGAGGACGTGAACGGGGGACGGTCCTATCTCCGCCCAGGGGCTCCCACCACGGACATATCGTACACAGGCGCGGAAGATCGTCGTGGGCCGCGCCACAAGAGAGAGCCAAGAGACAGCGAGAGAAAGAGGAGGAGAAAGAGCGGCGAGTTGAATCGCCGGTAGCCGGGAACGAGAGCGCGAGAGAGTGAGGAGAGCATGGGAGGAGGGCAGCATAGAGCATAACTCGGAGACCACGGAGAGACCACGGACATGACTGAGGGAAAGAGACGCGTGCATGCGGGCGAGGCGCCATGCACATTCTACGAGGGAAAGAGGGCGGGATGATGCTGACTCTGCGCGTTCAGTTCAACTGCTGCGAAGAGAAAGAGTGGCGCACGATCAGAAATCGCCCTGGGGATAGTACCCCGCGGCATAGTCGTACCCCAAGGGCGCGTCCGGGGACCAAGCGTAGGGCGCACAGGCGGCACCGACGACGCTGATGCCTTCTCCGAATGGCGTAGTCCAATCCCCGAATGTGGCGTAAGTAGCGGCGTCAAAGGCCTTCTCCATGACGCCGGGAGAGCCCGGCTCATCAGCGTAACTGAAAGCTTTGGGGAAGGAGGAGATGATGGGGGAGGCTTGGTATGGCGTGGGGCTCCCAGCCCAGTTCTCAAGCGAAGAGTACGACGAGGGGGACGGCGCGTATGCCTCCCCCATTAGGTCCGAAATGCTCGTCGGACTGCCGACGTCGGACTCGCAAGGCCATCCGTACGCGATGGGCGTAGCGACCGGGGAGAGCGCAGGCGTGTCGACGCCATCCAGGTCGGATTCGGCGGCGGGCAGCGGAGGGCTTGAGCAAGCGCTCGTTGCAGCAGCATTGAACCCGTACACCTACGTTGGAAAAAATGGCCAAACGCGCGCGGACGCCACAGGAATAAGCGGACTGGGGAAACGTGTGATCGTGATGCACTCACGTCATTGACTCCGATGCCTCCGTCAGCACTCCGCGGAAGAGCAGGGAGTTCTTCCACACCTCTGTCGAACGCGAGGCTGCTTGCGGACACGCTGTCCCCGGCAGCCTCCCTCGCGACCTCACGTGCCTGAGTGGCGGTAGGGCTGGCCTGCAGCGTGTCGGTGCGTGGGCCTGCGAAACTGCCATAACTACTCGCGCGGACGAAGTTTGGGGTGCCCCCACAGACCGACTCGCGGCGCTGAGCGGCGATTTGCTGCATATCCGGCGTCTGCGCCCGGGCTCGCGGGGCTGGGGCGGAAGAAGATCGCTTGAACATCGAGGTGAGCGGGACTTTGAAACGGCCGTCGGTGGAGTTGCGAGGAGCCGCGCCTTTCACGACGGCGCCTTGCCCGACCGATGGAACTGGGGTCGTGTCGGGACTGTGCATCGTGTCCGCACCGTGTACCTTGACGTGCTCGCCACCGACGACGCGTTTCTCCTGCGGCGCCGGCGCGATGGACACGCCGTCGGCCTCCTCTTTGGGCTTGCGGCCGCGGTCGACTTCGCAGTCGTATTGCTCAATCGCCGCCGCGAGATCCGTGCCGGTCTTCCCCGCGACGAGCAAATCGGCGATCTTGGTGCACCTCTTCTCGCGGCTCCGCTCTTCCTTCTCGGACTGCCCTCGCCCCTTTCTGTTCCCTCTCTTGCGCGGTCCGTCCTTCACCTTCGCAAGCGCGTTCGCCGCAGGCTTGAACCGCCAGTCCGGGTACTTCTTGCGGTGCTCGGCGAGTGCGACCACAGCCTTCGCTTCCCATACCTTGCGTTCCTCACGCGGCAGGGCCTTCCAGCATTTGCCTGCCACGCAACGCGCCACCGTAAAACGCGTGAGACACGCGGTTGCCGTGCGGACAAGGGCATGGACGCACCTATGATCTTGGAGAGCGCACTATGGTTTCCCTCGATCTCGCCGGGGATGTGCTGGGCACGGATGAACGAGGAGCGGAAGAGGATGAAGGCGTTGGGCGGGCGCGGGATGTAGGACGCGTCGCGTTTCTTGGCGTGCGAGGGACGTGCAGGACCGAGCATGGGGTCGTCCGGAGCAGAAAGAACACTCATCTCAGGAGCGGCCGGGTCAGTGCAAGGCTCGTACGCCGTGGGCTCGCTGTTCCAGATGCCATAGTTGGTCTCTGCAGAGAAAGTGAAGGTCATCGGAGGAAGGGGCTGGTCGACGAGTGGCGGCATGCCGTCTGCAGAGACGGTGAGCTCAACGTTACTACGGCGCGTGTATTCGCCCGAAAAGGCAACGAGTACGCACCGTCGTCGTCCGGGTCGTTGAAGACCACATTGTGGTCGTAGCTCATCAGAGACATCGCAGGAGTGCAGGCCAGAGAGGTACGCGAGCGAACGAGAGCAGGAGAGGAGGTCGCGGACCAGGAGGAAGAGGCGAGAGGCTAAGCAGGATCTGAACAAGGGATCAGTCGGCCCTAGAGCGTCGAACCCGAATTATTCGCTGCCTTTATGCTCTTCTAGGCAGGTGCGAATTCCCGTATTCGCGCCGGGACCAGTTAGCAGGAAAACTCGAGTTCCCGTCCGCAGCGGTGCGTGGCGTTAGCTGGCCCAGCTGGGTGGGATAAGTCACTTAAGTAGGTGTGCGGACACCGCCTCTGAGGAATCCTGTGCCGGGAAAGGCGACCGAACGCTCCCAGGTGCCGAGTCAGTGCCCATGACGGGTTTGCGACCGCGGAGAAGACGCGAAGCACACGCTCGGTGGGATATCTTACAGCCAAGCTTCATGAACGTCCAGACGCCCCATATGCCTACCATCGATGGCGCGAGTAGCACCCACCCGCCACCCGCCACCCGCAAATGAACGGCCATCTGGGTCGATTTCCCTCATGACCCACGGCGTACGCCAGCCCTAGTCCTATCTTCTCCCATCACCCGGCCAAGCGCACGCCCGGAGCGAAAAAAAGACACACTCACCTGTCCCGCCTGCGCCGCGCACAGCCAATATCCGGAATATCGATATGGATGTCGGGAGGCGGTCGTATGACAGAGCTCCGCTCCGCGTCCTCGCGCCCGCCGTCGTCGCTTACACCAGCAGGGTTGACAAGAATCACAGCAATCACAGATGTTCTATCGTCCGCGTTCTGCCAGAGAAGTCCGCATCTCCAAGCCTCGAGGTCGAAACTTTGACGGAAAGGTGAGCAACACTCCCGCCCCAACCGCCAGCACACCCAAACCCGGGCGGCGGTGTAGCCAGGACCCCGGTAGCACCATCGGTATTCGGACCGACTACCGAGAGGCTCCCAACATACGAGTTGCGCATAACCATTGCTTGCAGGTCCTATGAACCTTACAAAGCTGAGGTTTCTGTGATATATAAGTACTATGTCATGCAGAGATGAATTTGTACCATCTTGCATTGTCAATTAGCCAATGGCGGGATGCTTGGGATAGCCTGTGAGATGGACCATCCGGGGTCCCGAGACAAACGCTCACGGTCTGTCCGTGATTTCGAGGCCATCCCGCCAGGCATTTCATCCTGCACATCACCCAGCTAGAACCTGCGCTGTCAATGGCTCCTCAATGTGATCTTGAGACGAAGGCCGCCTCTTGAACATACTTTCCCATTGTGCTTTCTGCTTCCGTCGTACTGCCCGGGGATTAGCAGGTTGTGGCTGTCGCTTGCGCAGACATTGCTGCTCTGTTTATCACACCGACACACTCTGGATTCCTTCTCGGCTCTCCAACTTCCCAGGAGCGGGCGGACATGTCACCGCGCTCCTCCTCGCGACGACGCCTCGAGGTTGTTCCGTCTGCGGAAATGCGGCAAGATGTCTCCCAGACGGCCTCGCGGATGCACACTTATTGCTCCGGCTACTACCTGTCTGATTTACCTGCGCGGCCGCCGTCATGCTATCCATCTCAGGGCGGCGCCGGGGATCTCTCGTTATTTTCCGCCTCCTGCGCCGGCATCCATGATTCCATCCATCTATCATGGGCGGCCATCTTAAGCCACAGCTGCGCCAGTTCGAATTCCGTCATGTACATGTCAAAAGGAACTCGGGCCGGACGCTGCAGGCGAGGAAAAGCGGGCGACATTGACAAGCCCTCGGGCCCGCCTGATTGATTTTCAGACCACATGGGATCTCCTGCACACCGCCTTAGACCCCGCCTGTCGGCCGGTAAGTTCGTCGTGCCATCCGCTCGATACCGTCCTCCAGGGAGGCGACAGCACGCTGCGGTCAGCAGACTGTCGACATACGGCATGGGTTGTGGGCTTGCTGTCTCTCCGGGTCTCCCCCGGACAGGGCATGACCGGTCAAGATCCGTAGTGGGCAGCACAGTCGTCGATGCCATGAAGGGTTTAGGTGAGCCACAGGAGACGCGACTGACTGAACGACCGCGGGGCGCACTTTAGCAGCCGGGATAGAGGCCGGAAACACTGCAGTCCGTCGTCAGGAGAGGCTCGAGTGCTCGCGAACCGGTTTCAAGACCAGCGATGCCCCAGCGCGCATCCATGCCGCCCGCGCGCTCGAGCCACCATCTCCGTGCGCTCCGTCGGGTACGTACTTCGTTCCCTCGAGGCAGACTGCGCCGTGCGGCTGACTGCTTTTCCTTTCCCTGCGAGGGCGTGCGGGCGTGCCGACAGACGCAGTTCCGACGTCGTATTGTAGAAGCCTGGTGGAAGCAGTTGCTTCTTTCCTCCGACGCACGGCGGGGTCGGACGCGCGAGCGGAAGTGCGATGGGGGCGACCTCCGTCCACCGGCGTCCGCTTCAGTTCGACGGGTCGAACATCATCGATATCATGCACCTACGGGGCGTCAGGCGTTCCCCTTGCCGTCGCATGATACCCACTGGACACCGTTACTACGATGAGGGTCGGTTAACAGAGGATGACCGGTCCGCTCCCCGACCTAGCGTCATGTGTCCCGGAATGTCACGCGCTGCAGAACACAGAGGCGCGTGAATGTGTCCGTATCGAGTGCTCTGAACATACCGGGACGCAATAGGACTCGCCAGGTTGGCCCTTCGCCTACGGGTTCCTGTCGGGCTCACGAGAGCGACTCCCACCCTCACTAGGACTTCGACTTCCGCCGCCGCCACCAACCCCACTGCGCCCCGTGGCCCGTAGCGCTGCCATCCTCGTCCCCCAACGTACAGAGGATTGCTCGGGTAGCTCGGGACGCCGCGCACAACGTGCTAGCGCCACGACGCGTCCTCTATCCAGGTGAGCGGACATCGAGGCTCACTTCCACTCCCGTCCGCGGTGGCAGGTGCCATCCCCGCTTCGTCTTCGCTGCGCTTCTCGCTGGAGAATGCTGGAGATCCGAAGGCGGGGCCCGCACCTTCCGCGTTCTGTCGTCCTCGACGTCGGTACTGCTCCCGCAACCCAATCCCCGAGCTCGAGCTCGAGCTCGAATGTCCGACGCGGCGGGCCAATGGACTCGAACCCTGCTGATTCGTGCTGTACTGAACGCCCGGCGCTTTGGCTAGGGCGTTTTACGGGGCGGGCGTCCTTCCCTTACTGGAGCTACGCTGACGTCTTCTCCGCCCGACCTACCTGCGCATCTCCCGTTCTGGCGTGTCGTTTCGTCTCAGAGGACCCTTGGTCTTGCCGCTGCTCGACGCCACGGCGTGCGCTGTAAAGATGGAAGCCGACTCCCTGTTGAGATGCCGGCGCAAGACGCGGCTAGTGATGATGATGTACAGTACACACAGATAACAATTGGGAGAGCGAGACGAGTGAGCATAGCACGAAGACACAGGTGAGTCATCCGACGACGATGAGCCGAAAGCAAGCAGAAAGGGACGACCACGAACGGAAACACAAACTATTCGCCCAAGTAGGACGCGAGGCCCTTCCATCCTCCACACGCCATGTGGGCGTGAGCGTTGAGCGTACCGACGCTACGGCGGTGGGCCAGTGAACAGCATGAACCCCTCCCCATCGGGCGCAGGCTCGAGCCCGCGAAAGCAGATATTATCCCCGAGGTAGTCAATCCTCCGCAGGCCGTCGTCGCGGGGCGGGAGCCTGCCGCCCACAGCCAGCGTGACCCGTCGCAAATACGCACGATGGATCATCTGCGCGCGCTCCTCCGAGATCTGGTTCATCTCCTCGAACGCGATGCGCTCCTCAAAGTTCGCGACGAGCGCGTCGAGCACGTCCCGCACCTGCACCGGGAGCGCCTCGTGGTGCGCGAGCACCGTGACCGGCCACCAGAACGTCGGGCGCGGGTCGCCCGCGAGCGCGCAGATCCGCAGCCGCGGCACGCCCGGGTGCGTCGCCGGCTGCGCGCCGTTTGGGCCGTCGACGCGCAGGTCGATCCGCCGCACGCCCGCGGGGTAGAGCTCGTCGAGGACGTGCATCTGCGCGTCCTCCGCGCGCAGGCGCAGGTCGAAGTAGAGCGGCGCGGGGCCGACGACGCGGTGCGCGAGCCAGGGGTTCAGCTGTATTTCGCTCGGGAGCGGCTCGTACGTGAGGGAAGGGGTGGGCCAGAGGTCCGGGCGTGGGGGCAGCGATGGATGCTTGACGCGTGGGATCCAGTTCTCCGGGAAGACTTGACCGCCGGGCTCTCGGAGGCTCGCGATCATGGCGTCGACCTCTGACGGGCTAAGCTCGCGCGGATTGTCCGGTGGCGCTGCAGGTGCGAGAGGACGAGCGGTATTGTCAGTCGTTGGCGGCGTGCAGGCGAAACACGGCGCGTTTGGTACACACTAGCATTATTCACTCTGAATGTCCAGGGGTAGCGGAGAAACGGCCGCGCCCAGTACCCGTACGCCCTCCATTCCGCCGGCATGATCTCGCGCTTCTCTGGTGCTGGTGCTTGCTCGAGCGCTGCGCTGTCCTCCTCGACATTCCGGCTTCGCCCTATATAGTTTGCAATTACGTCAACATGCCGATCTCACCTCGGTGGCAGAGAGAAGAGGGGACGAGAGGGAAAGCGGTAAACGGCTACCCACTGAACAGCTTCTTCGGGTTCCATCGCAGGCAGGACGCCACCAGCCACCATGGGTGCCGTGTACGCTCGCCCAGGTCGAGCATGAGTGCCCCGCCAGCAGCAGCAGCATTCTCATCTCCGGCCGCACGCCGCCTTCTCTGCTTCCGCCCGCTACTCCGTGAGCTTCCCGCCGAGGCAGAAGCTGCGACTGGTGCTGAGGCTGAGGCCGAAGGCGGCGTCGACGCTTCTGCTGGGTCCGGGCCTTCCGCGCGAGCCAACTCTGCTGCGATTTCTGGCATGTACGGGGCAGCCTCCCTCATGTACTCCTCGTCCCCGTCGAGGATCGGGTACACCGTCGGGTCGACCTCCGCCACGGGCACGAGCGGCGACGGCACCCAAGGGCGGCGCAGATCGACGTTGTGCCCCAGTCTCGCTTGGTTCGTCGGCCACGGGGGCAGCCCTTTGCTGGCCATCGCTAGATCGGGGTGACGATGTAATGAATATACGTGACTGTCTGATAGAGCTCGGGCGGCTTGGAAGTGAGCTAGCGCGGGATCGCAGCGGTAGACGACAGGAGGCGGCTGGTGTGGAGGCAGTAACGCATTGCGCGCGTGAGGTTTGCCTGCGCAGGTCGAGGATCGCCCCAGGCCCGGGGGGTATGCGTTTCCTGTTTAAATCGGCGATATAAGCTCTCATTAGTCCTGCCGCCTCGCGTAGGGAGCGTGTGCGCTGGCAATTGCCGGCCTGCGCGTAGGAGAGGCGCTCTTGTGCCCGATTTGGGTCGCCTGCTTCGCGCGTCCTTGTCGAGCCTTGTCGTCCATTTACATACAGTTGGTGCTGGTGTGGCCTGCGAGGACAACACAAGCTGATAGATACTCGACCAAAGTGGGGGCGTGTTGGTCCACGTATGCGTCAGGTTCGTGTAAGGGTCGAACGGGCTACACAATTCAGGAGCGGGAGGCGCTGGTGCACGTGACCGCGGCGCGTCTCATTACGGGCGCGACGCGTGGGCGGGGCGTGTCGTTTACGGGAAGGGGATCGCGGCCGAGCGTTCGTCACGCCAGCACGAGCACTGTGTGCAGGTCAGTCAGTCCCCTTGAGCTGCAATGTGTCATAGAAAAATGTGAACCGATGCTACAATTGTACGACACTCCATGAAACGTACTGGTCGTCACCGCAAGCAGACGGGTTCACTCCTCCGCCTTCACAGGAACCGGACTCGCCTCCAGCATGTAGAGACGCTCAGCATCCTCGATCTTCGCCTCCAGCTCTTCCTCCTTTGCGCCCCTCTTCTCCCGCAGCCACGTCTTCAGCACGCACGCTTCCTTGCTGCCGCTGCCCTTACACCCCTTGCAACGGCGGCCGTGGCCGACCATCAACACATGCAAGCCGTACTTGAGGCCGTCGGGGATGGTCAGGTCCAGGTGGGCTTGTGCCGTAACCCTGTCCGCCTTCTGCGGGACCCATCCCAGGAGGCGTGATAGGCGGAAAACGTGCGTGTCGACGGGAAAGGAGGAGCGGCCGAGGCAGAATAGGAGTACGCACGACGCGGTCTTGGGGCCTACGCCGTCGTACGACACCAGCTCCTCCATGGCCTCCTCGTTGGAGAATACCTGGGCGCCTTCCTCGACTTTGCTCTTCCCCTTTACGTCCGATGCTGCCACGCCGGCGAGGTGCTGGAGAGAGTACGTGCCGTGCCGCCTGTGAACCTCCTCTAGGATCTTCTGTATTACCCCCGCTTTCTTATTCGCCAGCCCGCCTGTCTTGATCGCCTCGACCACGTCCGCCTTCTTTGCCGCTGCGATGGCCGCAAAGTTATTACGACCGAAGGCGGCGTCGAGCCCACGTTTGGCGGCGGTTGAGTTCCGAGAGGACGTGTTCTGACTGAGGATGGTGCCAATGAGGGACTCGAGCACATTCGGAACGCTGCCGCAGGTGCGGGCGGAGTCGTTCGACTCTGACGGCACCCGCGGCCGGGCGGCAAGGTCTGGGTGCGTTGACGAGAGGAGTGCATGGACCTGTGCGGCCTCTGTTGGCGTTGGGTGCGGGAAGTCGGGGAACGGCGAGGCTACTGCGTGCGAGGCCAGAAGCTTAAGCTTTTTGGCTTTGTTGGGCGAGGAAGAGGAGGGGGCGGGGCCCGCTGTACTGTCGCCGAGGGAGGGCGTTGGGGAGCGTGGACGCTTGATTCTCGGTGGCATCTCGTGTACGGAGAAAACGACGGGACAGGTCCGCAGTGCGGTCGATAGATTGCTGAGGGGGTGTGCTAGCTACTGGCTGGCGTTCCTGGCCGTCTGACCGGTGGGAGAGCGCAGGACGAGCATTCGCTGGGCTGCCAGCGGCTGGCTCAGCACGGCGCTCCAGCGCTGGGCCGGTGTCCCTGAGACACACGTGGCATTTGCTTCCGCTTACCCTTTCGGGCAATCCTGGGAGCCGAGAAGCGGTAGCCGCCGGACCATGCCGGCGCAATCTCGATCGCCGATAGTTGCGACGTCACCGCTCTGGCGCTCATCCCACTCGTCCACACACGTCCACCATCTCGCTCGTCTTCCAGGACAGCCCTCGCGTCCACCGCACAGTACGAGTACCTCTACTATCGGTGGCAAAAATATTCCAGCTATTCTCTGCGAGCCTGCATGCATCCCACGAGACCCACACCACCGTGATGAATATGCCACATGGCCTGCCTCGCGGTACACCGGTACGAAACCTGAACTGCGCGAGCAGGGCGCAGGATGATTTGCACGGCCTTCGGGCGACTCGCTTCAGTCTGACCAGGAAGCCCGCAAACGTCGTTTACGCCGGAGATATGTCACCTCGCTACGTCCGTCGTCATCCCCCTTGCTTCCCTTACGTACTCAGCAGTCAAACGCGCAGATGGACGGACAAGGGGAGACACGGGCGCAGGATATATCTACGCGCGATCGTGTCTCGTGCCTAGGTGCGTGTTCTTCCTGCGCATGCAGCAAGTGTGGCTAATGCGCACGCTGGATAGCCTCGTCGGGCGAAATGAACGGTCCGCATGGACGTTTTCGCCGTCCGCCCCGCCGCGCAGATGTCCGGATGCGCTCGCGGCGACGCGAGCGTGATCCGTCCCACAACATCCTATCCCACATTGCACGCCGGAGCACACATGGCGCGGCTGCCGTGCGCATAGAACGCTCCGCGTCGGCTGCGGTATGCCCTCCGCCCACTGCCCAGTTTCATGTCTCATGCGGCCATGGGTGCTCTCTGTCAGGTATCCCACATTACGGTGGAATATGCGTCATGCGCAGCGGCGACGCAGAGCGAAAATTGCAGCCGAAAGCAAAGTGCTTCATTGATCTTACTCTTTCGGCACCGCATCACATTACGATCGTACTACGGGCAACTCGCCGAGCGCAGCCTACCTCGATTGCCACTGACCCCGTCCGCGGTTTGGCCGTCTCTCCAACTTTGGCCACACCGATAGCTGATGGCGCTAGGCCGACGATTATCGTTGATCACGATGCGATGCGATTTCCCCGTCGTGAACATTGTCGCCCTGCACGCACATGATTTCCTCCACCCAGGGCGCACGCGTCGTGCACGGAGGCGGTGCACTTGCACTTATGCAGTATCTATTCGCGGAAGCAAATAACGCCGCCGCCCGCCTCGTGGCCCGCCCCCGCCACCCGGGCCCTAGCGAGTGTCGTTTATTACAGTACGCCGTCCCCGTGCACGACATCACCGAGTTATGAACTCATTTTCCGTGGGCTGTCCGGATTCAGTATTCAGGAGACACGCCGCTCCCAGGATCAAGCAGGCTTGCGAAACACGCCGCCGCACGGGCCTGTGATATCTCCCAAGCCGGCTGCTCATTTCGCGTCTGCTGCTCGCTCCCCCCTTAGGAGGCGGCGCACAAGCCGATAGTGAGACATGCCACGCTCGGATCGATGGAGTGCGCATGTGCCCCTCCCTCCCCCTCCCGTATTCCGACATTCCCCTATGAAGTATTGGGCGGACGCACCGCCGGTGGTAAGTGAGTACTGATCGCTCCCTCCATCATCAATCCCGTCCAAAGCGAGTTAATGCAGGACGCCCGCGACGGGGACCTAACTCTTCCCCACTCACATGTCTGCAGCGTCCGCGGGGCCGCAGCTGCCAGCACCCATCTGCTCTTGGTGACGGCACATCATATGATCCTGCACGATACGGGAAATAAGATAGATGACTGGCTATCCCATGGATAATCCGGACGGGTGCTCCAGAGGCTGAGCGGGCGGAGGCTGCGCAACCGACGCGTGGTCCCTCCCCTCTCTGCCCGCCGGATAGAGGGGGCATGGCGCGCCGCGCTCCCGACGGTGCGCTCCGTCGAAACGCGCTAGCATAAGTGATCAGTTGCTAGGCAGCCTCGCGCTCCTAGCATCTAAGCCCCGGCCGGTGGTGAGTATCCTGCCGCAGCGTGGAGGTTCGGAGGACGGAACGGAGGCTGATAGCCATCGTCCTGCGCCGAGCTCCGTCCCCGCTAAGCTGGCTAGCGCTGCCCTCCGCCCAGCGGGAATACTACCAGTAGTTGGTTTCGCGTACGGCGTGCGGGTAGTCGGTACACAGCCTGGGGAGTACGCTTGGGCGCGGGCAGCGTGTCGGCACGCCGCTCGCGTCAGGTGCGGGACGCCCGTGGGATGGCCGACCGTAGAGCGTGACAGGACGCATGACGGAGCTCCCAGGTGCATCAGCCTCCGGGACCCCGCGGAGACGGTCGGGCGCGCGTCTCGAAGTAGTGGTACTGCAGCTGCCCGCGCCCAGTCCACGCAACTAGGTTCGAAGTTTGACTCGAGGTGCACCGTGAGGAGGCTCCGGGCGGAGTGCATACTGTATATATGGACGCAGATAGACGTTGGGCAGATTGGATGGGCGGCTGCCCGTAGCGGGCACGGGCGATCCGGCACGGAGGCTGTCCAAAGGACAGTCTCCAAACGGCACGCTCAATGCTGCCATTTTCGTGCCGAGCGCAGGCTCCACGCGAGCTCTCGCGGGCGATAGATGGATGAGCGATGGGTGCAGTATGCAGTATGACCGCACTTCCCATCCCGGTGGTGGCAGTACCAGTATCCGGATCCCGCTCTGATTCTGAGTTCTGTATGCGAGCCTGACATCGGAGCGGCTGATCATGCTGCTACTATACTGTCCCTACGCGCCAACGTCGACGTCGAACCTTCGTCCGCGTCTGTGGCAGTCATCCTTCCCGTCCCCGCCTTCTCCTTCGCATCGCCGAATCGGGCGAACAAACAGAGTGCCGTATCGCGATCGCGCGTGCACTCGCCGCCCTGATCCTTGCCATCGTAGCGCCATCCTGCGAGCCGAGCGCTGATCCGGGGCTGCAGACAGGCGACAGCGAGAGTGCGCCGTACGTCCCGTCCCGCATGGCGCTGCGCGCAGATGGTCCGGGATAGCGGCGGGTGACGAGCCTATTTCCGCTCAGGCCCGCGGGGCCGGACCGGGGGTCACGCGCGGTCTTGTGCCCGAGGGCGGTGGGAGAGTGAGTCTGGGTGGGCGAGCGGGGACGCGACAGGGGCGGGCGGGCGCGGGGAGGTGCGAGCTCGACGCCGCCGCGGAACCAGATGAGGCAGGGGGCGCGGGCGCGCGGGGTCTTGTCGACTGGACTGGACGGAGGGCAGCGTCGATCTGCAACACGATCGAGACAAGGCGCCGTCCCCACTGAGCGCACTCTCCGGTCTCTCATCCACCTCCTGCCATATCTGTCCCGCCCCCAGCAGTACCGCCCCCGGCTCGCCCCTGCCATATCCAGGCAGCGGCCAGCTTCCGGCCAGCAGCACCGTGCACTGCGAAAATCCGCCATCCCTGATCTCCCCGCGCACCCCCTCCCCCCGTGCGCTGGGGGAGCGCAGAGAGGGCTGAGAGCAGTGAGATAATCCGATGTCCTCCCCCGCCACGCGATGAGTCAATCAGAACCCGTCCGCTGCCCGCCGCCCGTCCGCTTACAGCTCATTTACGACAGCAGCCGACACGAGGTGCTCGGTACGGGCAGTCGCGCACACATTCGAGGTAAAACTTTGCACGGCCCCCCGTCCACGCTGCAGCGGCAGGCACGCCCGCCCCCTTTGACACTCCTTGGGAGGGCGCGCGCGCGCGCTTCGTCCGAGGAGAGAGGCTCGCAAGGGCGAGGGCGTGCGCGCCGCTTTGGGGCGGCCTGACTCGGCGTGGGCGAGGGCGGCTGGCGAGCACGCGCACGCGCGCGAACGGGGTTTGCACGGGACTTTATCGAGTATTCCATCGAGCGTGCAGATAACGGCATGGGCCCTCATATGCGACGGTGCGCGGAGGACAATTGGCACGATAGGTGCCGTGGCTCGGGTACAGGAACCGTCGAAGGGCAAGACAACAATAAGACGTTTGCGCCGAACCCGATGGCTGAGAATCCGCCTTTCCATTCCGTCACCAAACAGCCGACAACAGCGCCGTGGTACGCTCGTTCGGGTTTAGGTCCGTTCGCGCGTCTGGACGAGGGAGGACACAATGGCGAGATCTCGAGGGCGATCTCGTGGGCAGCGGCGCGGCTCCAGCACTCGGCGGTCGCTCGCTCCTTCCTTGGCTATAAAGATCTGAGCGTATTGTCTTCGCCCTCGTCCGTCCTGCGCGCAATTGTTCTCCTCGGGGCCTCTGTGCCACCTCCCGCCGTCAGTCGCGCCGCTCCTGGAGCGCTCTATCATCCTGCCTCGAGGAAACTTGCCTGCGTTTACCAAACACCGCGCCATCCTTTCCCTTCCACACTAACGAACGAAAGAACAATCATGCCTGCCTACCGCACTCGCGACGCCCCCTTGCGCAGTAAGTCGCCCGCCTTTCCCCTCTCCCGCCCCGGACCCCTGCGCACGGCGCACAATAGCACGCAGAGAAAGCTGACCGACGCCTCCCCGGCGTGCGCTTGTGCCCGCCCGACAGCCCTCGAAGTGTCGACGGACGCCCCACTCCCCCCGACCGTGTCGATCATTTCCCCCACGCCGCGCGCATTCACCTTCCCTATCAATGACACTCGCTTCCCGACGACGCCGTCCAGTTCGCCCTTCGAGCCCACTTTGAAATCTATTCCTTCGACGCCGCCGCCAGTGCGACCATTTTCGCCGACATCCTCGATCGGATCGGACTCTACGCTTTCGGTGCCCGACTCGGCATCCGTTTTTTCTGCGCCCGAGTCGACGCTTTCTGTTCCAGATTCTTACGTTTATTCTTCACCCTCGGCGCCCGCCTCCTCGCAGGGCTCGTCGCATCGCCGCCGTAGATCGACTGCGAGCGACATCGGGGAGCGGCGACCGAAGAAGGGCGATGACGACTACATCAAGCGGCCGGAGAATGCGTTCATTCTCTTCCGGCGAGCAGCCTGCGGAGAGCTCCAGGCGGCGCGCGGGACAGAGGGCGCGTCTGGCCCGGTGAAGAAGGAGCGACAGGCGGACCTCTCGAAGACGATCTCCCAGCAGTGGAAGAGCCTCACCCCAGAGGAGCGCCAGAAGTGGGAAGACCTCGCGAAGGAGAAGAAGAAGGAGCACGAGGCGATGTACCCCAACTACGTCTACCGGCCTCAGCGCAACAAGGGCAAGAAGAATAAGAAGGGCAAGTCTCGCAAGTGCGACGAACAGGACACCGACGGGGAGAGCTTTTCGTTCCTGCTCCCCGTCTCGTCGCCCTCGCGCAGCCTCAGCCGCGACAACGCTACGGGTGGACACGGACACGGCCGCCGAGCCGTCTCCGCGCCCACCCCTCCGGCTGCGTTCCAGACGATTCAGCTGCCCACTGTCTGGATGCCCTCGTGCCCCACGTCACCTCACAACTCGAGGAGGCTCAGCCCGTGCCCCGCCTCGCCGACCCTCGTGCCGAGGATCAGCGGGCGGTCACCAGCTCCCATCGCGAACATCCCGCCTCCAACGGAATCCGCACCCCTCACGACACTCGATTACGCACCTCACGACGACCTCTTCCTAGCGAGTTGCGAGACTCTGACCATGTACGACGAGAACGGCCAGGTAAGCGCTTTCTTGGTATTGGCCCGCATCGAGCATCCTGCTGACTGCCGAGCGTCCGTCAGCCAATAAACGTGCCGTACCAGAACATGCATTACCAGATGTCCGCAAACGACGGCCCCCTGGTGCAATCGCTCAGCATCCCTCGCGACTCGTGCTCGATGCCTCACAATATGATGTCGCCGGCAGAGTCGATCGCCTCGACGCTCGTGTCCCCTTCCGAATGCTCTACGCTCGTGTCCCCTTCCGAGTGCTCCACGCTCGTCTCACCCTCGGATTACAGCGAGTACAGCATGGCGTCTTCGTCCACGTGCGCCTCCTTCACTCCCCAGGATGCGCTCCGGATGATGTCCTTGTCGCTGAAGGACGTGCCCGAGAACGTCGGGGCAGAAGACGACTTGAGCGACCTCCCAATGCCCTACAGCTTCTGGCCCGCCCCCGACACGCTGTGGGCGAACATGGACACGCTCGTGAACGAGGACTTCAACATCGGATCGATCCCGCCCGTCGAGCTCGGCCTCGCGCAATTCGAGGCACTCACCGCGGGCAGCTCCTCCTCGTCCTCGTCCTCCTCGTGCACGATCCAGCCCGACGCCGAGGCCGAGCGCGAGCGGTACGAACACGAGCAGTTCGAGCGCGAGCAGTTCGATCAGCACGACCCGTACGCGCCGCCGATGCCGGAAGAGCACGACTTTCACGTACACGACGCAACACCCGGGCTGGAGCACTACCCGGGCGTATACGCGCACGACAGCATGAACTGGTGATGACGCCGGTCGGCTCGCGCAGGCGTGGGTCGACGCGCGACGGACACACTGTACTAAAATTATTGCTTTCCCCGTCTTCCCCGGGCCTTGCAGCGCCTCCGCCCGTCGGCGGAGGGCGCTCGTGTATATTCCTCTGTTCTCTGCCGCATCGTGTAGTTTTATCAGCCCCGCGCCATCGCCCGGCGACACCTGTGTAACAGCTTACCTCCGTTTCCGTCCGTCCGCCTCCCTCCCCACGTCCAGCGCTCTCCCCCTCCCCCTCTCACCCCATCCTCCGCTTTGTCTTCTTCGCCTTCTGCAGCATTATTACGGCTCTCACGCATCGCCACTCACGTAGCATTATTTGCATACCCCCCTCCACACCCTCACGAACACCCACCTCCGCGTTCAATACCCCATCGCGCTTCACGACCCCCCACAACCCCCCATCATCGCACTCACCTTGCGCACGCCGCCGGACACCCTCCTCACTTATCACATTATTTGCGCTCACCGTGTCTGTTGTATTCCTACACACCTGAATGCAAGCCTAGCGCATAGATGAGAGAACGCGTCGTCGGTGTGCTGCTTGACTTGCGCGCTCGTGCGTCTTCGGCGCTGGGAAGTTGTTGACGTCGACTGTCGAAGACGTCGAAGGCCTCTATCGACCTCAGCCGAGAACTCATGAGGAGCACACTTCTCGCCGTGTTGGAAGTTCCAACGCGGGCGTCATCGAGACTGAGTCAACACGCACATTGTTCTTCCCGTCTGGAGCTTTCAGCCACGCCACACCGCATACAGCGACATCGGTGGTCACAAGTTGTCGCGCGCGAGTACGAGGAGTACAGTATCTGTAGCCCGAGCCTTGTCGGAGGTTGTCAGTAACTCGTCGGTCGGGGGGACGAGAGTGAGGAGGTGAGGTGCAAGGATGGAGGATGGAGGACAACGGCAACGCGCCCGTCCCGCATCCGACATGGCGTCCGGCGTTTGCCGCCACCCACTTCCCCGTTCGCAACAAAGGGCGTCGCCAAATTGCACACAAGAGTGGCAGGCATTGTCGCAACCCAGAGCACTATACATGTACACAACATACTACTGTATGTATTCACCAATCAAAGCACGTAATCCGATGCACAGTATGTGTACAATACAATACAGCGCCGATCCCGGACAGTAGGGAATTAGGCCGTCGAAAGCGAATGATGGGGTAGGTAGCGGCGCACGCGAGGGGCCGCGTCGTCAGAGAAGACGTACGTTGGAGGGGGTCGTAAGGGTATTGTCTCATGAGCGGAACTACGAGAAGAAGGGTCATATCCACAGGTAGAGATGTCGCAGGTCGAAGTATGCCCGAGGAGAGCACAGATTGCGGAAGGGATGTACGATGACGGAAAAGAATAGCACATGGTGGACAAATGAAAGAAGGGTGTGTGTGTGGTGGGGGGAAGGCGGCGCCATGAAGGGGTAAGAGAGCGATTAGAACAAATGGGTACAACACCAGATGAGGTAGGCGAGTCCGACTACGCCGAGGTTGGGCATGCTCAGCCGCGAGCTCGCTGCGTTATCCTCAAACAGAGGGACGGCAGCACCGATTGTGTCGTTCAGGCAGTTCAGGAGGGTCTGGTCGATGTTGGTGGGAAGAGGAGCGGGCGGCGCACTCGAGTTGTCGGCCAACGCGCTGGTATCGTTGTAGCCGTCGAGCGTCAGGACAACGCTGCTTGCTCGATAATACTGAATAGCCTGCTCTGGCTTCGGGTCCGATGCACTGCCGTTGAATGCGAGGGGGGCGGTCGAAGAGTTGGAGGCGACAGTGCAGTTTGCGTCTATGGAGGCGATGAGCGCGGTGACAGTGCTGTTGTCCGCAACGACGTGGAAGGTGGTGTTGGTCGAGTTTGACGAAAACGCAGCCTGTACCATCGGTCCACCAGGACGCGAGGAGTTGTTCGGCTCGCCATACTATGAGGAGAGGTGTGAGCGGTAAAATTTGGGCGGTTATGTGCCACACTTCTTACCTCGTGGTTTGAATGCAGGTACGCTGCGCCATAACCCAAACCACCGCCCCAGACAACAGGCCAGAACACGAAGGGGAAGCCCAATCCGCCGACTCCACGGCTCGCAACTCCAGGGTAGCCGCTACCGTAAGTTCTGTACGTGGATGACGGTTAGCCACTTGTCGCTCAACCATGATCAAACGAATCCACGCACTGTGTTCCGTACACCTGTCCCCTCGTCGCACCTCCCGACTGACGTCCTGAAAACGGCTGTCCAGCAGGAATCGTGACAACCTTTGTGGTTCCGGAACCATAGGAGACGGCGCTCGAGCGCCCCGCCGTCGATCCGGACACCGGAACAGAAGCGCCTCTGCTTCCTACGCTGCCACCCGAGCCCGAGCTGCCGCTAGAGCCTGAGCTTCCTCCGGACTTTGAGCTACCAGTGCTGCTGGATCCTGACCTTCCACCGCTGCTGCTGCTGCTGCCGCCGCTGCTCTTCCCTCCGCCTCCTCCGCCGCGTCCGCCGCCACCCTTGCGTGGGTAGAGATGTTGGCTGAGGTTCGTGATTCCGGGGACATACATGTTGAGCGTTCGTTGGTGGGGTATTAAATCGCTTCCAGAACGATGTCAAGCAAGTTATATAGGATCCTGAGCTCAGCGCTGGAGCGGCTGGTTGTCGGAGTCTGTCCGTTGTGGTGGTGTCGGGGTAAGCTGGGGGCAGTGTGGGGTGGCATGCGCCCGCACAGCCACCGTCGCGGGCCCCGCCATATCTGCCTCTGGCGCTGAATCCACTCCCAGCTATGACATCGCCCAAAGCCTTCGTCCAGAATGCTCAATACATTATCGCACACAAAATAATCCCGGGTATTGCAGGGTGCGTATATACATGACTCCTCTGCGTTTGCGAATTACCACTAACCTGACAAGCAACAGGGTGACAGGTCAGCCCGGGGTGCTGGCAATATAGAGGACGCCGACGACACCGGGCCAAGCGGGCGCCGCAAAATGGAGGCAGGTAGTCACGAACGTTTCGGCACGCACCACGGGCCCATACGAGGACGAAGCAGGGATATCCGAATAAGGTCCGCCCTGGGACCTATGCACACACCGCCCCACCATGACGTGCCGGCCGCCAGTGCTTCGCCGGGCTGTTGATGCCGGCGGGCTCTTTCAATCGAGGGCAAGCAAATCATGGCGGAATCAAACACCCTCGTGTAAGTTGCGCAGGGGTGTGGGTATTGTGTCAGTAATGCTGCATCCTTGCTTGGACTTCACTTCCGTGCTCTGCAGCCATGCTTCTCCTTGTGCTCGGGCCATCCGTCCTTTGACACTTTGGCGTGCAAAATAACACGCGCCCGTCACAGGTACCTGCGCATTTCCCAAGCGGTCAAAACATTTTACGCGCTCACAATCGGACTGTCGCAAGCTAGACGCACCGCCGCATCGCTTCCAAACTCCGATAGACCGGCACGCATAACAGGACATCCACGGCCCGAGCAGCGCTGCCCGCCGATCGTCCTCCCAGTCGACTTTCTCGAACCCGCCCGCAGGGACGTCCGCGGAACTCCCACAGCTCACCGTAGCTCCGCGTGAGATCGTGCTTGCCGGTAGGAATCCAGTCGGTATTTGTGTAGCCACCGAAGAGGTACGTGCGGCCGGTTGCGGGGTCTACGACGAGCTGGCCCTGAGCGCGGTAGGTAGGGAAGTTGCCGATGATGACCTTCCGCCAGCGTGGATGCCCCGGCCCGCTATGATCCAGGATGAACGTGTCCGAGAAGTGGTTTAACCCGAAGCGGGTGAGCCCTCTATATAGAACGGCAGGGCGGGACTGTATCCGCCGAAGAGGATCGTCTGCTTCATAGCCGGATTCTACGTCACGGAGACCTCTGTCGAATTGCGGTTTCTAGCACGGGACGGAAATGACGGGGACGGACATAGCAGAGAGACATCTCCGCGCGCGGGCAAGGGAAGTTGCCTGCCACGCGTTCGCGCTGCCAATTCTTCTCGGCAATGTCCCAGGACCAGCAGTCGTCGTAGACGAAACCCTCCGAGGAGGCGAACTCCGTCTCGAAGAGGCGGACTGCTTGGCGGTCGGCCATGCTGTACAGGATGTAGATCTTTTTGCCCCCCGGGTCAACCCAGCTCGCGTAGTTCTTGCGCACCCCTGGCTGGTCGTAATCCTGCTTGAGCGGTACGGAATCGTGAGCGCCCGATAGATGCCTCCACGTCCGCGTCGCGAAGTCGAGCACATAGTAGTAGTTGCACCCGATGGGCCGACCATACTTCCCACCGAACACGTAGAGCTTACTGTCGATGTTCGCAGTGTAGTCGGTGAGGCCGCGGTGGAATGGCCATTGGAGCTTCTTCCCACGCTCATCGACGAAGTGGGTTTGGATGCCGCCCCAGGACTCGCGTTCCAGGTCCAGGTAGTCCAACTGAGCGTAACCACGGCAGAGGTATGCCTTTCCCTCGTGTACGACCATCTGGCAGTTCAGGAATGGCTGCTTGTAGGACGGGACTTCCCGCCAGCCGTTCATCTTCACAAGGTCCAGACACCACACGTCGGGGTACAGTTCCAGAGTGCCGCTGCGCTGCCCGCCGCACACATACAGGCGACCTGCAAAGGCGCATCAGCGTATATCTCACAAACTCAGCATAAAACCCCCACTTTTGTGGATGAAGCACGCGTGAGCCATACACGAGGTGACCCGCGACGACTCTCGCCATTTCAGCCGCTGCCAGGAGCCCCGTACCTGTAGATCCGGGTACTTGATATCCAAAGAGCGGTAGCTCGTTGGATCCGGATGGCGAAGTTGCATGGCTCACATGATGGAGCTCCAGGGTATGAGCTCCCGCCTGAGAGATAGTTCATCTACGCCTGACGGTAAGCTCTTGGCAACCTCTTGCCCGAGGTTACGACAGTAGGCCGCGGAGCCGGTGTTTCCAAATTTGAGCAGCACGTCAGACGCCGTCATGAGCCCAAGCAGACGCTGCCTGTGGAATTCCAAGCAGGCCGGCAAAGGGTGGAATATCTCCCAATCTACGGGATGGAGACATTGAGTCGTTGTTCTGTGCAACGGTAGTCAACCCCCTCACCGAATATCGGATGGGCGGCAAAGCGCGCATCCTTGTGCAACACGTCGACCTCAAGCGTCCATTGGAGAGCCTGACAGGATAGCCATTCATGGGTATAGTACGAGCTGTTCGGGCGGCACCAACCTGCGCCAACTGGTCCGTCTCGTAGAGGGCCGTAGCCACGCCGTTGTAGTAGGTCATAGCGGTCAGGCATTCGTCCATCGTGAGATTCATGTATATGGCACACTTGACGCCTCCTCCGTTGGCGGGATCGAGGGGCACCTTGATCTGTCCCCCTACGAGAAGCGCTATGGCTTTGGCGAACGTGGGCCAGGCTTCTTGGAATTTATCGTGGCAAGCAAGGCCTTCGGCCTTCAATATCTCGAGTTTGCATTCTGCCTCGCAGTATCGTCGTCCTAAGGAAGCCAAGGTCGTAAGGGGCTTTCCGCGAGTGATTCATGAGGATACGGATGCACCGACCCTCCTGGTGGATCCGGATAAGACATATGCGGTGAAGGCGGCCTCCAATTTGGGGTTGTTGACGATGTCAGCCACTTTCGTCTTCTTCGCCATCGGGCCTAATTGGATTAGGTCCTTTTTGGGACGACACAACAAGATACCTCTGAAGCCGGGATCCGAACAACCGGGATCTACGGACGCGGCTTGGCCCACCTCATAGTCACTACACGTGGCCGGATGGTAAAATGATCTAGCGTACATCACTCATACACTAACTGTTCTCTACGTTGGCTCAGACTGCCATTAGCGAGACGACGGCTTGGTCGGGGGTCTTACCGTAGGTACGTTTATTAACGCGCTCATTGTACAGGGAGACGTTGGCGCCGTACAACTTCAGTTCAGATTGCAGACTCAATCGCAGGAAAGTCTCTGCTATGAGCTCATCATGGCTGTTCTTACGGTACACTGGGATCGTGGAGGGCCGTATAGTCCACAAGATCGTAACGACTCTGACGTTTGCGCTATTGCATCCCGAGCATAGTGAATCGCCGGCGGTGAGAGTTTTCGAGACCGCTGATAGGAATAGCGAGGGGCCGGCCGCGGCACGTACTCGACGCAGCAGCGTAAAATCAAGGTTTGCCATTTGAATGGTGGGGTTAGAAGGTGGACGAGAAGGAGGACGGTGAGAGTAGGATCTTACACGAATTGGGAAAGTACATCCTCAAATCGGGGCGAGGCGCGCGACGCTGCCACAATGTGCCATCACCTGAGCGACGGTTTCGCCTGGTGAGTGCAGTTTCTGGTGGCAGTCCATGTGGTCACATACGTGAATGTCGACAACGAGGCATAGGATTATGTACCGAGAACGTCGTCCCTGGGCGATCTTGCGCCGCTGAAGCTGGGAGTATCAGGCAACGGGTGGCATACGCTAGTCATGGCAGGGCCCGGGGCGAGTCCCGGTGGGTCTTCCTCGGCAACCGACACGTTATCGTAGCCGTTCGAGCATTGACTTATATCTAGGGTACCCTCAGGCGACGGCTTGAACGCCTGAAGACTTGCGAGGCCTCCACGCTGTCGCTGAGTTCCTTCATCTCCTACCCAGAGCCCCCCTCTAGATATTCCCCCTCTTCTGTCTTGTATCGGGTAATTTCCACAATGGACGTGTCTTCCTCCGCTGTATGGTACGCCCATTGTTGTCTTTCATGATCTTAGTTTCAGCGGCCTATGACAATTCACCCAGTGCGCCGGCCGATGGAACCATCGTCCCGATCCAGCTCAATAGCCTGACCAGGGCTGCTTCGTCTATCACGAATGCGAAATTCAACTTCGACACCTCCGGCGTTGCGGGTTTCTTCGGAGCGGATGTCGCCGTCTCCGCCATGGCTACGGTGCACGTCTTCGAGGGGCGCCGATGGCTGGGCTGGTATAACCAGCCCGGCAGCTACGAGGTCGCCAAGCTATACGGACGACTCGCTTCATCGCCCTTCTGGGACGCGCTCTACCCTGGACCGAACGACGGCCCCGCTGCTGTTCTGCACTTTGAGGGGGCAGAACAGGGTCCTAGGTACACGTTCGTCGGCGCCGAGTCCTTAATTACTGACGGCACAACTGGATACGCCGCCCATCTCTTCATGAAGAGGTTCAAGACCTTCGAGCGTTGCCAACATGTCTGGAACGGCAGATCCACTGCTCACGGGACTGTGACCATCGTCAAACTCAAGGCGAACGCGGTGTTGAACGACCACTCCTTTTCGACGCAGATTGCACAGCGCCCCTGCATGTGGATAGTGGAGATCCTCTGTATAAGCGCTTCCATCACTACCGCCGTGCTTTGCGCTTTTCTGAAGGACTGGTACTGCTGTTCCATGATTCTCTTCGGGATGGCGTGCAACGGTATCGCGTGGTTAGTGCTGGGTCGCGCTTCCCTCCACTTCCAGCGCAACAAGCAGCAACCCCGCAAGGACGATGGCATGGGCTTCCTTGATCGCGGAAACGACATCGTCATACTCCAGGGCCCAAGGGTGGCGCTCAGTGCCATCACGAAGGGTCAATTCGCGCTGGACTATAGCGGCCGTCCGGAACACCACGACCTCGGGGTTTGCTCTGTCCTCCTCTCTCTCCAAATCCTCGCACAGCTTCTCGTGGTGCCGCAAGGCCACTTGTTTGGTCAGCTGCTCTTCTTGGCTTCCCTTGCTGTTTCCTGGGCGCATAACTCCTACCTATCGTCGCCAGACCTGGCATGTCTCCTCCAGGACCTGCTTTTCGAGAGGGTGCTGGGTCTCGATATGCTCCCCACGTTGGTGCGAGTTGCGCGAGACGACGAGGAGAAACAGACGATACAACCGGAGGAACAGGCAGTAGTGCAATACTCGTTTGGTACCCGTACGGCGACGGTCGTCTTCACCCTCTTGACGCTCGCGGCCGGGATGAAGGACGAGGACGACTCACGCTACGCGCAGTTACTAGATCAGTTGCTCCCCAACCACAGCAAGGACTGGAAGCAGTGGAAGCGCGAAGTACTGAAGAGCATTCGGGATAGCCACTGCTTACTCCACTGCTCGGACTCGGGGTCTACCTCCTCCCTACTTCCCGATGGCGGCTGGCAATTCCGTTTTCGGCCCTCTAGGCCCTCTCCCAACAGGACTCCATCGAAGCTGATGAAAAATCTTCGTCAGGATGCACAAGGCGCATTCATGGTGTACTCCAAGTACCGAGGGTGAGTAGCTGTTGCGTTCTCAGGCAAATGACATATGTGGCTGAGTGCCGCATTTGCCTGGTTCAAGGTGGACGAGAACTAGTACTGCAAAAGAAGTGGCATGATCTCCACGGTGATTTCCTTGCGATGGTTCAAGCGATGGTCTCTGACACGCCACAGTATCAGTGCCTCTCTAAGTTGTTCGTTGTGTTTTCTCGAGTAACGCTCTGGTTCCGTCGGAGTCGGAGTAAGTGTATCGAGCACTACTCCTCCGCACTTTCGCTTACACGAGATATCGATAATAATGATGCTGTAGGTGTGCTTCAAATTTTTCACCGAGTGCGGTGATTCCTAGTACAAGTATTGGGAGGGTTATGATCATATAGTGCATGTAGTCGAACGACCTCCTTCGGATTGTGTCCAATAAAGTAATCACGATGGTGGGCGTCTATGTCATCGCCGTGCGCAGTGCTGCGTACACTGTAGCGCCTCCCGGTTGTCCAGCAGCAGCCACCACCTGTCCCGCCTGTCCCCTACCCACCCTCGCGAGTCAACTTCTTGCACATACAATGGCTCTTCCTCGTCACAACTACGACCCTCGCAGGGTGTGCATTAACCCGTTTCCCAACATCAGCCTTGGCAAGCACAGGCGCACCATTGGCATCTACCTAGCGGGCGGGCTCGTACGTCTCTTTCCACACGCTATACTCCGTTCCGAGGCTTAACATAGGACCTGAACTAGTTTGCGCTTGCGAACTGGACGTTCCTCGACGCAGCCATCCTCTCCGCGCACGCGCACGCACCGCCCGGCGACGCGGACTGGTCGCCCCCGGTCCATGTTACCTTCCTCGACTGGCTGCCGGGACTCTGCTCTCTCCTAGGCATGATCGTCATCAACCTCATCGACAAGGACCGGGTGCAAGGGAACGAGGACTTTGGCGACTCCCGGGCGGTCTGGCGGGCGCGCTTGTTCCTATTCATCGGGTTCGCGCTCATGGCGGGAGGGCTCGCGGGCAGCGTGGTACGTCGCGCGTTCATCTCATACGGCTCTATGGCACAGCAATAGGACACCTCACTGATCATTGTTGTGTCTTCTAGTGTGTGCTTGTCCTCAAGTATATCTTGAACCATTACCCCGAGCAGTTCACCTACTACGGCTACGCGAACGTTTCACAGAATGTCGCACTCATGCTTTCCGCTATCGTCCTCTGGATCTCACAAAGCGTCAGCACGGAGTACGAGTATACGTTATCTATTTAGGTTATCTCAGCTGTTGTGCGATGGTGTCTTGCTGTTGCTGCTTGCCAGGACAATACATGTATTAGTGGATGTTCCATACCCATTTTCGTCGCGCTACGGCCCTGGGGGGCTGTACAATTAGAGGACCGGTGTACAAGATCGCCATGTGGTAACGCAAACGTATGTGAAAGCCGATGACCTCAACAGTGATCCAGGACTAAGATGCTCAAGGTGAGGTCGACCAGACTGTGCACACACTGAGGTTGATGTCAACGACGCAGTTAACGATGCGATACATCTAATCATACAGTTCGGACGACAACGGACCAAAAGGGGTCTGTGGTGCATAGCCCTAGGTGCTGCATTGGGTGTGTCATGTGGAAAGCGTACAAGCGATAACATATGATGTCGACAGCCCACCCGTCGTCCCCGTGACGTCCTCTCGCCAGGGAAGACCAGTCCCCATCCGCCTACCCCTCTCAAAGTACAACGACGACGCTCATGCAATGAGGGTGGACGCGGAAGCAGAGTCGTACTTGAAGGTTGGGGGAATCTGCTGCTTGGTCTTGTAGTAGCGCGCGAGACGGTGGATACGGGACTCGATGAGAATGAGGCGGAACTTCGAGTCCTTGTCCTTGCGGTTCGTCTCGAGGTGCTTGCGCACGGCGACCGCCTTTTTGACGAGGTGGTAGAGATCCTCGGGGATCTGCGGCGCAAGGCCTGTCCATGCTTGTGATGAGCCGAAACTCCCTCACAGCAGGCTTGGGCATTAGGACCAAGGGTTTCTGTGGCACTTACCGTTCGACTTGAGGATACGGAGGATCTTGTTGCCCGTCACGAAACGGACCTGGGGGATACCGTGCGAGTCACGGAGGGTGACACCGATCTGGGAGGGGGTGAGACCCTTGCGCGCGAGCTTGCAGATGTGCTCGACGACATCATCGGGGGTCGTCTTCAGCCAGGACGGGGGAGCCCGGCGGTAGGGGAGAGCAGAGGACGAAATGCCCTTGCCGGGAGCGTGCATGCGACCCATGGTGAATCTAGCAGCGACTTCAGTACTCGCGCGGACTTGCAGCAGGACGCGCTGCGCTCACAAGTTTTTAGGCGGCGGGGGAAGTCTTGAGGGGTTGTCGTCGTCGTGCGTGCCGTTGGGCTCACCTGGGGTCTTCGGAATTTGCGCGAGGGTATGAGCCACGTGCTCTGGTATGGGTGGCTGATGGGACTATACAGTTGCAAACCTTGTCGCGCCACCCGCCACAGGCGTTGGCCGTGTTTGTGCATACGCCTCAAGCCATCCGACACCGAGCGCAAGACTATCTCGTCGTCGTCGTCGCCGTCGCCGAGATACCGCCAACCACGCCGCAAGGTTCGTACCCCATTGTTTGCGCCCGTTTCAGGAAGACTGACCTCGTCATTTTGCTCCAGTATGAAGCTCAACATCGCCAGTGAGTTTACGATACCCGAGAGGGAGATGCGCGGGATGGATTCTGACCATGGGCTGCTACGATAGACCCCGCAACCGGGGAACAAAAGACCATTGACTTCGACGATGAGAAGAAATAGTGCGTTCACCTGCAATTGCTCGGTGTGCGGAGGCTCATCATGGCGCATCAATTAATGCAGCCGTGTCTTCTACGAGAAGCGGATCTCCCAGGAGGTCCCCGGCGACACTCTCGGCGACGAGTGGAAGGGCTACGTCTTCCGCATCACTGGCGGCAACGACAAGCAGGGTTTCCCCATGAAGCAGGGTGTCCTCCTCCCCCACCGTGTTCGCCTCCTCCTTTCCGACGGTCACTCGTGCTACCGTCCCCGCCGCACCGGCGAACGCAAGCGCAAGTCGGTCCGTGGCTGCATCGTCGGCCCCGATATCGCCGTCCTCTCCCTCGTCATCGTCAAGCAGGGTGAGAACGAGATCCCCGGCCTGACCGACAACGTCCTCCCCAAGCGCCTTGGCCCCAAGCGTGCGACCAAGATCCGCAAGTTCTTCAACCTGTCCAAGGAGGACGACGTTCGCAAGTACGTTGTGCGGAGAGAAGTGAAGAGCCAGAAGAAGGAGAACGCGAAGCCTTACACCAAGGCGTACGTCGTCTTCGCATTTTCTGCTCGCACCTATACTGAGGTTGGACCGTCAGTCCCAAAATCCAGCGTCTGGTCACTCCCATCCGTCTCCAGCGCCGCCGTCACTTGCGCTCCCTCAAGCGCCGCCGGATCGAGCGCCAGAAGGAGCAGAAGGCCGAGTACGATGTCCTCCTGGCGAAGCGCATCGCCGAGAAGAAGGAGAAGGCCGCAGCGGTCAAGGCATCACACAAGAAGTGCGTGTATCCCGTCCCCCCATCATAGTGAAGTACTTACCGATGATCTTCTAGGGCTGCCGCCACTGCCTAAAAACCTCCTTTGGGTGCACTCACTCGTCTCATGCGGTCGCTCGTTGTATGGTTCTACGTATAGTCATGTCCCTTGCTCTCCTCCATCTCCCTGCAATCTCATCCATGCGACTTATGGCGAACTCGCTGTACTCTTCCCTGCGGGATACCTTGGGATGTTGTATATCAGCTTATTGCTTCGGTGCATGATATGGCATGGCGCGGCGAGGACGACGTGCGTGCTCCTATCGCAATCGAGGGTGATCGAGGGTGATACAGACTATGGCCTTGTACTCGCCACCGGACGAAGGGGGTATACTCTCTGGAGCCTTCGTGTGTCGACGGTAGACATCACAAGAGGCTCCCATCCCGACGTTGTGAGAACATCGCTTCAACCGATTACATTGAAAGGTCAGGTAGAAAATGCTACAGCATCAGCATACATCTAGTGTTCTACGCCGCTGATGTCGTACGGGCTGATTTGTTTACGGTATATTACTGCAAGAGGATAGTGCTCGTTGCAACCTGCGCGGGCCCAATCACTTGCCCGTTGTTATCCAAGCTTTTACTCTCGGAAAATGCGAGGCGTTCATTTTCTACCATCTCCGATCCCGTTCACCCGGTCGCGCGGGTTCGTCCGATCGTCCAGCTGCCCGGGCTGACGAGAGAACAACGCCCATGTCTTCGACATTTCCAAAGTGCCTTGGGGGTGTATGTGTCAAAACCATTCATTTCACGATATGAAGATGCAGAGCCACATCGAGAGGCCTCGGCAGGTATCCCTAGACTATCAACACCGCGCATCCATGCGCGCGAGCGAGGGTAAGCAACAACATGTGAACATGCATCAGAAGCGGCCGGAGGGCGGTGCGACGTGCGTAGAGGAGCCAGTTTAACCAGTAAAGCGTCGTGCGTGGATCGTCGCGCCCTCGCGGCCGTCCGCCCAGCCCGGGGGCGGAAGGGAGAGCGACCCGCTGGGGGCCGGGGAACAGGGAACGGGGAGACGGGAGAGGCGAGGCGAGATGTCAGTCAGACGTGAGAACAGAAAACCATTAAACCAGACGCAAAACCCGAGAGCAGAAAATGAGAGCGAGGAGAAGTGCACACGGCGGGAGGCTCGCTCCCCGTGCACGATGAGACGAGTGGGGGAGGGTGCTCAGAACAGGTCCGAGTGCGCGTGCCCGCGGCCAAAGTGACGCGCCTTTCCGTGCCGGCGCGACTTCGTGCTGCCAGCGGCGGAGTTCTTGAACACGGAGAGCGCCATCGCGCCACCGCACGTCGTGGAGCGGTCGCCGGTGCACGGCATGTTGCACTGCGCGTCGGCGAGCGGCGCGCCGCCGCCGTTGACGAACGCGGACCCGCAGTAGCACTCGCGCGCGTACTCGACGCCCGCGAGCGCGTGCCCGCGCTCCGCGCAGTGCGCGATGCACGCGCCGACCGTCATGCTCTCGCTCGTGTACGCGTCGACGTTGAGCGTGCGCCCGGGCACGTCCGACGCACAGCCGAGTGCCGTCCACCCGGACGGGAGCCCGGAGGCGTCCGTCGCGTTCGAGGGCGCGGAGACGGTGGGGCTCGCCGCGGGGGTGGACGCGGTGGGAGAGGCGGGCGCGGGGTTCGCGATGGCGAGGCTGTTGTGCTTGTACAGGCTGAGCGCCCAGTTGCCGCCGCAGGTGCTGCCGAGGGTGCGGGCGGAGCAGGACATGGCACAGGAGGAGGGAGCGATGGGCTTGCCGACGTTGTTCTGGAGGGAGTTGCCGCCTGTGGAGGACAAGGTCAGAACGCTTATGATCTCACCGAAAACCCACGGCTTACAGTAGCACTCGCGGCCGTACTCGACACCGGCCATCGAGAAGCCCTTGGCGGCACACGTCGTGAGGCACGAGCTCACGCTCATCGAGTCGCTCGCGAACGAGTATCCGGTGAGCGCACGCGCCGCGTTGTCGGACACACACCCGGCGCTCGTCCAGCCCGTCGGGACGTTGTCCTTCGGGGGCGCGGCGAGCACGGCGGAAGACGTCGGGGCCACCTTAGTGGTGACGGCGGAGGGCGCAGACGGGGTGACGGTGGCTGCGGTGGTGTGGACGACGGTGACCGAGACAGAGACCGAGGCGGGGGGAACAGGGTTAGCCGACGACACTGGCTTAGGGGCGGCAGAGGGTACAGACGAGGGGGATGAGGAGGGAGCGGGAGCGGCACCGGGGTTGGCGGTGCTCATGAGCGTGAGCTTCGCAGCTCCTCCGCAAATCTCGTTAACTGAGGCCGGAAAGTCAGCATATGTCATCTCCAAGAGTTCACGGCATATCACTCACTGTTGCCAGCACAGTGGTTGTCGCATTGGCTCCAGGTGAGGAGGTTCGTCGACGCGCCGTTCTTGACCGAGTTGTCGCAGTAGCACTCATCGCTGAACTCGACGCCGGCAAATTTGAACCCGTGGCTGCCGCAGTACGATGCGCACTTCGCCTTGGTCATCGCCGGGTCCTTCATCGTCAGCGCGGGAAGCGCACGGCCGCTGGTACCCTCGGCAATGCACCCGAGCTCGGTCCACCCACTGGGCAGGGGCTCCTGAGCAGGGACCAGCTTCGGAGCCACGGCGGTGTTCTGGCAAGCCTTGCCGTTGCCGCCGATCGGGTTGCAGCCAGGGAGGGCCGAGATGGGGCCGTTCAAGCCGATGTCCTCGTCGACGATCGAGGTCTCAAGCACACACGCGTCGGCGGCGTCCTGGTCGAAAACGGCCTTGAGTGGGGGACAGTCCATGACGTTACCGTTGGCGGCCGTGCAGGTATCGATCGCCTCTTGGAGAAGGTCGATGTCCCAGCCATTCTGGAAGTCGCCGTGGTGGCCGTAGCCGGTGGTGCCGCCGTTGGCGAGGACCCACGTACCCGGGCCGTGGTAGTCGAACTGGTCGACGGACACGAGCATCTCGTAGAAGAGCGAAACGAGGTGGACCGGGTGCGAGTCGGGGCAGTCGCCGCTGTTGTACGCCTGCACGGGGTACGCCATATGGGACTTGTGGTCGGGCGAGTCCAGGTTCTTGCCGTCCCAGCACGAGGGGAAGAACACCTGCGCGCGCATGCCGTTCGGGCAGTTGTGGTCGAAGAAGTTGGGGCGCTCGGCCCAGTCGGGGTCGTTGTTGTGGGCCCCGCTGTAGTCTGCGGAGGTTGCTGTTAAAATCGAGGACAGCAGGGAGTATACGTTACATACCGAGACAGACATAGCTTACAGCCTGGTCCGCGAAGCTAGAAGAGTTGTAGGTGCGCCTGTTGGTGTCACCCGCAACCATCTGTATAGTAGTTCAACATCTGCCAGAGAACTATCGTCCAGGAACCAACCTTCAACCCCTTGGGGAAAGCGTTGATCTTCGCATTCTTCGGGCCATTGCGAACGAGGTAATAGATGTTGAAGCTCGTCGCTACCGGAAACGTCAGTGTTTTATTCGTGGATTAGTGATCGAGATATGGTTCAGTCGCAAGAAGGGGGCTTTGATCAAGCCGTCGGACCCCTGAGCATATCCAAAACAACCGCTCGTCCGGATACTTCATCCCCAGGTCATACGCGTTACGTATGCAGTCTTCGTGCGGTTCTATCTCTCTTCCCGAGGTAAACACCTAAGCGCACGGACCGTAGTATGCCGTCTGGCGTCGACGCTTCAAGATGCTCAACCGCTATCTCAACAAGAGAACAAGAGCACTTGAGGCGATTGCGACACGGTTCAGGAAGGCCGGACACCGGCCGGCCGTTCTGAAATGTGCCGCATTGTTTTGCAGCGTTGTACGGAGAAGAGCCGAAGAAGAACCACAAGGATGAGATACGCACGCATGGGCGTAAGACCGCCGGTCTTTTGATCCTGATGGTACATTTGGGGCTAGGAGTAGTCGCAATCAATCAGCTTCGGTCCCTCCAAACTCTGGTGATAGCGAGGCTCAGCTCACCGCCCAGTAGTTGCTCTTGTCCGGCTGCACGGGGATCGTCGTGCACTTGGACTTGGCCAAGTCGTCGGGGTCGTAGACGTCCGAGAAACGGCTCGCGCCGACGATGGCGTGAACATGGGTTCCAACCTGGTGACAATCTCGTCAGTGTTTCCTCCGCGGGGCGACGAGTCGTGATTGAGTCACGCACCGAACCGGAGTTAACAACAGGATCGAGACGGGTTTGGGCGATCAGCTTGCTGCCGCCGAAGATCCAGTGCTCGGCGTTGACGGCGGCCACGAGCGTGGCGAGGGAGAGCAGCTTGGCGAACATTGTAAAGACTGGCGTGGATCGCGAAGGAGCGTGTGTAGGTCAGACGAAGGAAGGGCGAGGAGAGGGAGAAAGGGAGGGAGGGGGAAAGAGCCTCGCACGGCGGCGTTGGGAGGACGGCGGGGCCGCGAAGGGTTTTGTTGGACGGAGAGGGCTCAAACCTAACTTTATATCCCTCGTGCACGCGCAGACGCGCACGACGAACGCCGAGATCACACGGTGTCGAATCGAATACAACTCCTCGGCAATCTGCTAGTGACTATATGCGGCAGTCTCTGTGGGTGGATGTTTGCTTCGTGCGCTCAGCACAGGTTCATCGTCGTCCATCGCTCTGACCTCCACGCCGATATGTACCAGCTGAGGCGTGTGGGAGGGGCCCGAGAGCTGCATGAAAGGCTGTACGACGATCAGCATGTTGTTCATATCACCGCTGCGAGAGAGCTACTACCTCACACCTAAAATGCGGCGGAGCGACTCCGGCGATAAGCCTGTCCGCGCATGCGTCCGTCACTACGCTTCCAGCAATCTTCCCATCCGGCGCCAGGCATTGTCACCGGCCAACGTTTGCGGTCTCCAGCGGACGTCACCGACAGGCCTGAGCTCGGAACGCGTCCAACTCCAGATGGCCATTGGCGGTCTCGGAAAGGACCCTGAGCGAGCGCCCTGATAAGGCACGCACTTTTCCAAGCGGAAGGGCCCATCAGCGTTCTCGATAATTGACCGCCCCCGGGGTCAGGCACGGAGTTTGAGGAGATGATGGTTGCGGCCTCGAGAGCTGCTTGGGCGGCTCGTTCTCGATCCATCGGATCGCAGCTGCTCGAGCATGTGGTTTCGGAGATGTGTTCATGGTTTCGCTGGGTTTGTCTGGACGGTGTCTTTCTTCACCTGCGATGAGATGCCTCGGAAGTGCCGCTAGAAGTTGGCTGCTGGTGAATCAACTACTGTCCCGGCGGATATAGGAACCTGCTAACCATTGCCGCATTAGTTGGACGGACGTCAACGAGGAAGAGTGACGATGCTCACCTGTGACCTCGATGGAAGGAAGGAACCGATACGAATACGTCCTCCTCTGGCCAGGGTCGCGTTGGTTACCACCGGAAAGCGAACAAGGACTGTTCGCTTGCAGGCACCGATCATATGGCTTCCTCGTACCCCGAATCGGATCCGAACATGACTTGTTCGCTCCGGGGAGCCAAACTCTACGTAGTGCACACCACTCTTCACGAGTATTGCAGGGTGGCCGTTGGAGCACCTCTTCACGCCCACGGAGTAAGTCGTAAATTCGGCACGATTTCGAGGGTGAGATGGGAATGACGGAAGTGCGGCCGCATTGAGCTGAGCTGAATATCAATTTCACCGTGGCCCTGTTGGGCGAGCATGACAGTACTAACTGTCCGCTCAGGTGTAATCCCCGCCAAGGTTCGACATTCGACGTTCAGCCACATGGTGGCCGCCCAGGGCATCGAAGGGCGCTGAAAATCAGTACCTTCAATCTGACTCGGAGGGATCTGACCTCAGTTGAGCCGCGTCGATTGCTCATAATCACCAAAAACACAATACTTGCCGCTCGTTGTCGGTCGACCGATACACCTGCCCCTATATGCGCTGGGTCGAGGATGGGGGCGAGGTCATGACATCTGAAAGATAACTTCTCTGCAGGTTGGTGGCTCTCAGGCGGCATGAACAGGATTGTAGGTAGGCTGTACGACTTTGGGAATGGGAGGGGTGGTCGTGGTCGTTGGTCAAGCTTCAAGCTCCGAGTGCGTATGCTGCATGGCACGCCGCCACGATGACCAACGGCCATGCGTTTCACGTTCGACGCATATACTCAGACCTTGCGTCCTCTTCCCCGACGAGTCAATCGCATACCCAAGTTCGATAGAAACTACAACGTGATTGGGCAAACGAGCGGACGGCGGTGCATACAGCTCCCCATATCAGAGTCCTCGTCGGTTGCGATTGTAACATACAGTATGAAATGAGGGAACAGTGCGGATGATACACGCAAGGACGTTTGTCTTTCCAGGACCTATCATTAGCTAACGGTAGGCATGAAAGCTGCACCGCGCCGCCAGAGGCAACTCTGTCAAGGTAGGTCTCCGAGCGTATCTCGCCTCGCCACATGAGACACACTTGTCATACTGTAAGGGCCCGTGGACTTCCTCGGGCCCATCTTCCTCGGCAACGCGACAGGTTCATTGAGCTGAGTTGCATCGCACAACGACGGCGGACCTCCCATGAGTATTAGATTATGAGGGTCATCCAAGAAATACAACACCGCGGTGCGCGTCGGGCGTGCCGCAGCGCGCGGCCGCATGACTTCGACTGCACGCATCTCCGGCGAGACACTTCCTGCTTCCCATGCGCACCATCTCCGACCCTATCGCCCGCCCTGCTTCCTGTCTCCTGCGTCCTGTCTCCGAGCGCGCCCTCCCTTCTCCCCCTTCCTCTTCCACCGCTTCCTCGTTCCCGCTACTCGCGCCCTCGCTGGAGATACCAACAAACCGCCGCGCGCGCTCACGCGCGGCCCTCCGCGAGCGCGTCCTGGACGGTCTTCTTCCCCTCGACGATGGCGCTGACCGAGCGCAGCGCGTGCCCGAAGTCCTCGAAGAGGATGTGCGGGATGTTCTCGCGCCGGCAGTACGCCGCGAGGTCGTTGTCGCCGCCCTCCTTCTGCTTCACGTACAGCACGTCGGCGTGGCGCGCGGCGGACATGTCTACGCGTGGCCAGGGACGGGCGGTCGGCGTCAGCGCTATACGTCACGCGGATGCGGGGATGGCGCGGGGTAGTCAGGCTTACCGGAGACGCCGTCGCCGAAGAAGAACACGGTCGGCGGGTTGGGGAGGTCGCGGTACGGGAGGATCGCCTGGCTCTTGTCGTGTCCGAATCCGCTGTGTGCGGTGGGATTCTGGTGAATTCGGGGGCAGGTGGATAGGCAGCGGCGACGTACCTCGTAGGGTGACGGTACTTAATCTCCCACTTGCCGTCGGGGTGGATATCAACTTCGTTCGACACGATCTCAATCTCCTTCGCGGCCTCGTCGCCGATGAGGTTGGAGAGGACCGCGCGGATGAGCGGTGCCATTCCACTCGAAATGATCACAATGGGAATATCGTGCTCCTTGCAATAGCGGTGGAAATCCTTGAAGCCGACATCCAAGGAGATGTCTGCGCCACAGGTAGACAGATCAGACATCAAATAATTTGTCAATATCGTATGAGACGTACTCTTCTTCAGGACCTCCTTGCACTCCTCGAAGGTATGCCCGTTCGCCGACACACTCTCTAGCATCTCACGGAACGCATCACTAACCACACTGTCAGGAAGAGCTACAAGGTATGGAACGATGAGCCGCACCGGAATGTAGTCTTCCCGGAGAGGATGTCTAGGTTGCCTTGTCTCCGCTTCTCTGGGCCGAACCCAAGGTTATCGGTCATGTCTGCGGACATACGATCAGCATCTCGCTGTCTTCAACAGCGCAGGAAGAGTGAGTGCAGATGATATGGCATCCATGAATTGGCGGCGTCCCATAGTGTCCTCTTTAAGCATGAAGTATGCTCACAGTCATTAGAGTCCCGGTTCGTAATCGTCCCATCCCTGCACCGAGCAAGGGTGCCCAGTCAGTTCAACAGATCACACACGACGACACGCAAAGAAAAGGTCACAAGAGGCACAGGGGAAATGGCGCACAGGGAGATGGACCAACCAGTCAGAGAGGACGACGAATTTCTTGTCCTTGTGGATCGGCGGGTACGGGAGCGTGCTCTGCGGCGCGGGCTCGGCTGCGTTCGCGGACATGGCTTCGTCTAGCGTATGTGTGCTCTTGGCTCTGTCTTCCTGGTGTTTTGTGGTATCTCCGGCTGCTGTTGAAGAACAGCTGTCTAGAATCGAATGCGATCTGAGTGGTGGTGCGTGGAGAAGAGCGTTGTCGATGGCCGGTTCGCCGAGGGCACGATGGAGTGAGCCCCACTCATTATCTTATCTCACGCGGTATAGATCCTATGACGCGCATCTAATTTAATCTCCTCTGCTAACGTCAGTATCACTGGCTATCGCTATCACCCAGCATACATTCAATGTAGAAATACACTACTAATACCCTCTTCACCCATGTTTACTTCCCCTGCACCCTCACGGGCCAGTTGTCAAAGCCAAGGTCGACACCCCATGGCGGCTGGATCAAGCTATCGTTCCGATCCGCATCAGCCACACTGTCAAGCGTGCACGAAACAAGGCTGGGACGTACCGGTTCTGCTTGCCCGAGGCCGCGACGCCGTCAAGCTTCGCAATGTCCTCCTTTGTCAGCTTCTTAGCCGCTGCGAGCGCGCCCTCGAGGTTGCTCTTGATGCGCGCAGGCGTCACCGACTTGGGCAGCGTCACGATGTCCTTCGCGACCAAGTATCCGAGGAGCACGTCCGCCGTGGTCAAGCCATACTGCTGCGCAAGCGCGCTCGCCGTCTCGTCCTGGAGCAGCGGCGAGTTCGTCGAGCCGAGGGGCGAGTACGCCTGCGGGACGATGCCCTTGGACTTGAGGTACTCGACGAGCCCGAGCTGGGGGTTGTACAGGTGCAGCTCGACCTGGTCGACCGCGGGCACGACCTTGGCGTACGGGAGCAGGTCGCGCTCGAGGATCTTCTCGGAGAAGTTGGACACGCCGATCGCGCGCGTTTTGCCCTTGGCGAGCACGGCCTCCATCTGCGCCCAGGTGTCCCGGATCTTCCAGTCCGTGAGCACGTCGCGGCTGCCGTCGGGGCGCGTAGGGAACTTGGGGTCGTTGCCATTCGGGTTGAGGTGGATCGGCCAGTGGATCAGGTACACTACATCAGGAGAGGTTAATGAGAGTCGTACGGATGGGCGGTGGTACGCACGGTCAAGGTAGTCAACGCCCAGGTTCTCGAGAGTCTCATCTAGTGCTGCTTCAACACGGTGGTGGTGCGTGCACCATAGTTTGCTGGTGATCTATGTATGGTTTTAGATATTCCACGGTCAGAACGGACAGTAGCTAGTATGGACTCACGAAGATCTCCGAGCGGGGAACGCCAGATCGACGGATACCTTCCCCGACTTCCTTCTCATTACCATATGCCCTGAATTTCTATGGATCAACGCGTTCGTACAGAAATCGAGGACTCTGCTTACCAGGCACAGTCAATGTGGCGATACCCCGCCTCTTTGAGCGCGTACTCGACCGCGTTCGTTACCTCCTCAGGCTTGGATTGCCAAGTTCCTATGAATGGGAGGACCCGATCAGTCGCGATCGAAAGCGTATTACAGCGCGAAAGCGCGTCGTACCGAGTCCAATTACAGGTATCTCGGCCCCTGTGTTCAGCTTGATTGTGGGAGCAGCCATCGTGTTTTCTGTGCTATTCGTCGTGGAGGAATGCGGGGAACGATGCGTTGCGATACTCAATCGGCACCTTCGCCTTTATATGACGCAGTGTGGGGACGGTCCGGTGAAGCCGCAAGGCTCCGGTCCGCGCAAAGGTTGGAGGTGGCCCTCATGACCGTCGTCGAAGATGACGAGCTCATCGCGATCGTTGTGGTTTCTTAGGAGCTTGAGTAGACTTGCAACGCTTGCACACGACACGCGTGTAGTCAATCGGCGTGGGGTCTGCGCACAAGAGTATATAACGTACAACTCGTCCGGTGGTTCAAATGACGCGCGTTTGGTGTCTGGCGCCCGGCCCGCGACTCCGAAGTGGTCCTATCAGCCTACGGTGGGTACGAGGAACGAACTTCAACGAAGGGGTAGTCGAGTCAGTGGCGGGACCAGGAATAATACATCGGTGAGTACTGGGCAGTAGCATATTCACTGCCATAATCAGGCGTCCCCAAACGTTGTTCTCATCGCGTTCTCGGTTGAAGACATCCTGATCAGGGTAGGGCTATCTTGTTCACGTTTTGGATATATTCATAGCGAAGAACCGGGGTAACACGTACGCGGAGCCAAACAAGCATATCAGGAAAAGGCGACGATGATAACGAATCCCGACAATGCGGGGTACAACCACAAGCGGAGAAAGAGAGACCCCTCGTTGCGGGATGGGGGCGAGAGGATAGATACCAGGATACCAAACAGTAACCGCGCGATTCCGAAACAACAACAGCGTACCAAAGGGCATGACAAGTCGTGAAGGCATGATATATGTGGAGCGAGCAAGGGTCGGCGAGGGGCACACCCGACTTAGAACTGCTCGCGGTCGAAGCGAAGGGCGCGACGGGAGGACTTGCTCGCGTCACCGTTTATCATGAGCGACAGCTTCGCGCCGCCTCCGCAGATCTCGTAGCCTATACATGGAAAAAGTCAGCGTCCCCGACGTCACACGCCTGCAGATAGGTCGAGCAGGAGGAACGACACGTACTGTTCCCTGCGCAGCGGTTCGTGCACTGTTCCCAGGGGAGCAGCGCCCCGGAGGCGCCGTTCTTGAGCGCATCGTCGCAGTAGCACTCGTCGCCGAACTCCGCGCCAGCGAGCGAGAAGCCGTGTGAGTCGCAGAACTCGGCGCAGACCGCCTTCGTCATGTTCGGGGCGTGCAGGGTGAGCGCCGGGAGCGCGCGGCCGTTCGTGCCCTCAGCGATACACCCGACGTCGGTCCATCCCGCCGGAAGGGGGCTTTGTGCGGGGACGAGCGCAGGGGTGGTCTTTCCCGCGCATGCGGCGTCGCTGTCGCTGCTCTCTCCGAACACAGGGTTGCATCCTGGAAGGGAGGCGATGGGCGCGGTGAGCCCGATGTCCTCGTCGACGAGATCGCCCTGGAAGACGCAGGCGTCGGCGGCAGCCTGGTCGTACACAGCCTCAAGTGGAGCACAGTCGTGGACGTTCCCGCTCGCGCCAGAGCACTGGTCGATGGCGCTTTGGAGCAAGTCGCTGTCCCAGCCGTTTTGGAAGTCGGCGTGCAGACCGAAGCCAGTCGTATCGCCATTGGCGAGCACCCACGTCCCATTCCCGTGGAAGTCGAACTTGCCAACGTTGACGCCCATCTCGTAGAAGAGCGAGATGAGGTGGACGGGGTGGGTGTCAGGGCAGTCGCCGCTGTCAAAGTTTTGGATGGGGTAGGCCATGTGCGACTTGTGGTCAGGCGAGTCGAGGTTCTGCCCGTCCCAGCACGATGGGAAGAAGACTTGCGCACGCAAACCCCCGACACATGGTTGAGTGGGCATAGAGTTGGTCTGTGGGGAGCCGTTGTCGGCTGCGAGTACACAGGCACGTCAGTCTAGGTGCATGTCCATGTAGCTCTGGAATCTAGACCTACTCAGGCAGACATAGGTGATCGCCTGGTCCGCATGACTGGACGCGTTGAATGTCCGCCGGTTCGTGTCTCCCGCGAGCATCTGGCGTGAGCGGTACATGTTAGGACGTGTCATATGGTGGATTCGAGAGAAGCAGGAAAACATACCCGCAGACCCTTCGGGAAAGCCTTGATTGGCTCATTCTTGGGACCAGGCCGAGGGAGGTAATAGATGTTGAAAGAAGTTGCTACGTTGCCAACGTGGATCAGCATACGGGAACCATCACGAGGTCGAATGGTGTGAATGAGCAGGAAGCTCGGGCGAAGAGTTAACCGTTCCGAGCTTGAGGCGGTTAGGTGAACGAATGCACATGTACGGAGGAACTCTCTCAGAAGGATGGCTGCGAAGCATCTCCCCCCGGCCGCGCAGAAAGGAGATAGTATCAAGAGTGGAGTATCCGCATTTAGCGGCCTTCCCGCTGCACAGGGGACCGAACCATCTCACGCATGACAGCTAGACTTCAGAACCTCGGCGCCTTTGCTATGTTCAACCACCTCAAAGTGGAGCCATGCTGAGAAGAGCATCGTCTAGCTCACGATACTCTCGCCCAGCGAGCAGAACACACGAAGGATGTCATATAAGCAACACTCACGCATGGCCAAGAACTCGCCGGTGTCTTTGTCGCGATGGTACAGTTGCGGCTAATGGGCAGCGATCAGCAGGGCGCAGTAGCAGCTATATGTGGCAACCTACAGCCCAATAGTTACTCTTGTCAGGTTGGACTGGGATCGTCGTGCAGTTCGACTGCATCAGCTCGTCGGGGTCGTAGTGGTTGCTGAAGCCACTCGCGCCGACGATGGCGTGCACATGGGTGCCGATCTACGTCGTTCAGGCAGTCAACACCTGGGACGGTGAGTAGAGTACGAGTAGACTGACGGCGTCCGGGTTAACGATAGAGTCGAGGCGAGTCTGGGCAATGAGCGCGGTGGCACCGAAGGTCCAGTACGC
Organism: Trametes polyzona; assembly: GCA_022606195.1. Taxonomy (NCBI): domain Eukaryota; kingdom Fungi; phylum Basidiomycota; class Agaricomycetes; order Polyporales; family Polyporaceae; genus Trametes; species Trametes polyzona. The sequence continues at coordinate 463,213 of JABYQF010000019.1, forward strand.
GTTCACTGCAGCGGCGAGGGTAACGACGGCGAGGAGACGAGCAAACATAATCGAGGGGAGGTTTGCGAAGACCGGAGAGTGGGGTATACAGGCCGCTGAGAGGTCTGTAAGGAACAAGGAGGTCGAGGGAAGGGTATTTAAGCGACAGCGACGATGTAGAGCCGCCGAGGGAACTGTTATCGAGTGGAAGAACGGCACCGCGAGTTTGCTCTTCACGTCGCATGATGGCCGCAAATTCTAGTAGGACATATTCGTATGGAAGTGGATATCCTAGAATGGGCCGCAAGGTCGACCGACCACAGAAAGCCGTTCGCGGCAATACACGCCGCGCGTAATGCAGGTCACCGTGAGCAAGGACGGGTGTTCCTCGCGGCGGTGCCATATGGGTGTGACGGAGAATGAAGGTACTTGCCTTTCCGGTCATCTCAGGCGAAGCGGTGACGTCTGTGCGAGACGTGGCATTCCTGGAAAAAGTAAAACAAGGACTCGCGACGGAGGCAGTCTACAAATGTCCTGCATCGGTGCGTGAGCATTCCTGATCAAGGCACGGTGATACATTGTGAGGGCTCACCGAGAATCCGAAATCCACGTTCGATAGCGCTAGATATACAGTGACATCCGTCGGTCCTCTAGAACGATTGCGTCCCAGCGATCCTTGGCCGACATTACTGCAGCCCGTCGAAGGCAGCATCGATGACTGCTTTCTGCTGTTGAGCATACAGCGAAGCAATGCCCGGTGCTGGGACCGCATCCTCCTTCCTACCCTTGTACGTCACCCTCCCTCGTCCAAGGCGTTCAAGCACCGCATTCAACCTGGGCTCGATATGCGTCCACGCTCCCTGGTTCCGCGGTTCCTCCTGCAGCCACACGATCTCCTTAGCCCCGTCATACTGGGCAAGGGCTTCCGCGATTGGCTGGAACGGGAAGGGGCTGAGCTCCTCCACGCGCACAAACGCCACCTTGCCTTCCAGCTGACGCTTCTGTCGCTCTTTGACGAGGTCGTAATAGAGCTTGCCCGTCAGACAGACGACGCGTGAGACGGTAGACGGGCTCTCGATGGCAGGGTCCGCGATGACGGGGCGGAATCGGGAACCCGCGGACAGGTCCTTGAGCGAAGATGCGGCTGCCTGAAGATAGAATGAGTCTATAACCGTCTACGCGGCGCAAGTGGAACACTTACTGCGAGACGGAGGAGGCCCTTGGGACCGGCGACGACGAGCGGCTTGCGGAAGTTGCGTTTCACCTGCCTTCTGAGGAGATGGAAGTACTGGGCGGGCGTGGTTGGGAACGCGATATTCATGTTCACGTTCGCGGGTCCCGCCCCGGCGTCGAATGAATACCGGTCGTTCGTCAACTAACGCAATGGGGTGAGCACGACGTCATGCGAACGCGTGCGCGTCACGGCGCGTACCTGAAGCATTCGCTCGATGCGCGATGATGAGTGTTCGGGGCCGGCGCCGTCGAGCCTTGCATCGCCGGTAGTGAGCCCGTCTGCACCTGAATTAGACTGAACGAGAGTTGCGTACCCATGAGGCAGGAGAAGCACAAGGCCGCTCTGCTTTAGCCATTTCGCTGCTCACGGCTGTCAGATAGCGCGGAAATGACGTAGCGGGGCGCACTTACTTTCCGCGGAGGACACGAAGGTGTCTATAATGACCTGGCGGGCATTCATCAGCTTCGCGTTCGATTAGAACATAGGGGCGTCGGAGTCTACCTGCGCCCCGTTGAAGAAATCGCCGAACTATACGCGTTCATGTTAGTTAATGGGGTTCACCCAACCACTCGGTACGCTCACCTGAGCCTCCCAGATGGGTAGGATATCCGGCTTCTCCCAGCTGACGCCGTACTCAAACTGCGACCCACATGTGAGCACCGATCCTGTGACAGCGTATTCACTTGGAGCTCACTCCGAGGACAGCCATCTCGCTCAACGAGCTATTCGCGAGTTCGAGACGCCCGTTGCAATCGAGGGCAAGGTTTAGTGGGACAACGACGCCTTCCGTGCGCTGATCGACAAGCATGGCGTGCCTTGCACCTGTTCAGAACGCAAGACCCTGTTTCCCATGCGAGGCTGCACTTACCGCTGGCTGAACGTCCCTCTGCCGACATCCTGCCCTGAAATCCGTACGTCATAGCCTTCGAGCATGAGCGAGCCGAACGCCAGAGCCTGCGGCGGCGACCCTCAATCAGCCTCGCGAGCCTGACGTCGGTAAACTTTGACAGAGAGTCACGTACCTCCGCCGTTGCCCAATCCAAGCCCTGTCCCGCCTCGACCGCTTGCAGGCGATGCTTGACGTGCCGCTGCAGCCTGGAATGGATCTCCTGCAGCCCAAGCACTGTTCAGCACGTCCATGTGGATACTGCACAAGAGCGGCACCCACAAAGCCTTCGGGGACGGAGACGCTCGCACGGCCGACCCTCTCGAGCGTATCGCCGTCCACGCCTGTCTCGGGATCCCATTCCGCCGTTTGACTCGCGGGCCAAACGAGGCCCTGCCACTGCCCCTGGAGCACAGAGAGTGCGCTCCCAGGCTTGTGAGAGCCCGCCGCGGTCAGCTCTGACGCAAGGAATTCCTTGTGTTGAGCACGGACAGCCTCCGCTGCGTCTTTAGTGAGGACGTTCTCGTCCTGTGCAATCGCGAGCGGCGAGGCCAGGGGTGAGTAGCAGTCTATATGCGACTGGGTCAAGAGAGGACGTACGATCAAGCGCTCTTCGTACAGTGCCGGCACGGAACGCCGCGAACGAATCTTCTCGTACATGAGCGGCTGCGTGAATGCGGGCTCGTCGAGCTCGTTATGTCCCCTGCATCCGCCGTGCAGTTCGCCACCGGTCATCAACGCCAGACGTCGTGCAAGGTATAGACAGCAGACACTGACCAGCGTCGGTATACGATCAGATCCACTATTATGTCCTTCCGGAAGTAGTTGCGGTATTTGAACGCGACATCGATCGCCCGCTGGACGTCTAGACCGCAAGCTGAGTTGCCTGCATAGTAGCCGGACAGCACATGAAGTGACCTTCCGGGTAGTCGCCGTTGACGTGCAGAACAGGCGCGTTGATCATCTTCGCGACGTCCGAGCAGTACAGAGACGATCTCGCACTCGATGCAGGGGTAGTGTAGCCGATGCTATAGAAGTCGCAGCATTGACTATCGAGCGCAGGCGGGAGCACACGGGTGCATACCTGTTGCTATGGTGCGCACGGTGTGTCAGCTGCGATGTCCTCCTTCACACCGTCTGCTCGAGAGACTTACTTGACAACCAGATGGACGCTGCCTCCGACCGTGTAGTGCGGTAGATTGCCTGTATTGCACCCGGTGAGCGAAATGGCAAGCATATAACCAGCTGTTTCTGCGCGTACTCAGCCCAAGGCCCTCCATCACGATTCCCTGCCCAGTAAAGCTCGCATCTCCGTGCAGCTGGACACACATAACGCGGTCGCCAGGGCGGCACCCAGTCTCGCCCGCCCTTTCGAGCATCTTGAGCAGCGCGAACTGCTTCGCGCGCGTCTTGCCCAACGCGACCGGGTTAATCGCTTCGAGGTGCGACGGGTTCGGCAGCAGGGAGACCTTGACGGGCCTCCGGGCCCCATAATACTCCAGGAAGGGGGAGGCGGCTATATGCGCGTGTTGGTCAGTATGGGGCGCAACCTGTTTTGATGGACGAGCGTACTCACTAAGATGGCTGATAACGTCTCCCCCTGCGCTGTACTCCTCGGGCACCTCGGAACCCCCCTTGATCTTGTGGAAGAGAGCGGAAGGAGGGTACTCGAGCAACCCGGTAAGGAGATTCAGCCGTCCACGATGGGGCATGCCGACGATGATGTGCTCGACCCCAGCTAGTGTGCACGTAAGCGCGAACCACCCGCATACACCCCGGGAGGAGGCATACCTTGCGCGGCACTCCCGAAAAGTGCATCGAGAGCCGGAAGCATCGACTCCCCTCCCTCGAGCCCGTACCGCTTCAGGTTCGGGAACTTGAGCTGCAAGAACTGGTCGAACACCTCCGAGTGCGCAAGCAACTCGTGAATCCGCTTCCGCTCCTCTGCACCCACGCGTCTGTCTTCCTCACCCTGAGACTCGAGCAGGTGCGAGAACCACAGGCGCTCGGTCTTGGATGGGGAGTGCATATACTCGTACGCGATGCGGCCGACGTAGACGTCCCGCAGGTGGCGCGTGATCCACTCGAGCGGCCACAACTCCGGGCCTGCGTCCTCACCGACCGGGTGCGTCCAGATGATCCCGTTGATGTCGTACGTCTGGTTCGGGTCGTCGAGCCCGTACCGTGACGGGTTGAGCGCTGCGACCTCTTCGCGTTGCAACAGGTCCAGGGGATCGATGCGTGCCGCACGATGGCCATGCGTGCGCAGAGAATCGACATGGCGCAGCAGAGGCGCGTTCACGGTGCGATTGTGCAGCTGTGTCGGGGTATCTGGACGCCAGGAGTCAACGATCGCTTTGGACGCACGGGTGCACCCCAACCCGCGTGTACGAGGCCGTACAGCGTTCGGGCACGGGTTGCGATTCGGGCAACGTCCTCTATACCCTACCCGTACCCGTCCTGGTCGTACTCGTACCCACGCCGCAATACCCAGCGGTCCTTTGACCCATTAAGTATGACTAACGGCCCCAGAAAACGTCTTGTTTTGCGGATGCCGGAGATAGGGGAATTCATGGGACAACGTAGAACATGGTACTCACAATCCGGCAGGGTAAACGTGCGTGGCTCTCGGTATCCGTATGAATAGTCGTAGTAGCTCCGACGCAGCTTCGTCGACAGGGTCGGCCACCGCGTCCTCGCGGGCGCGGTAAGGAGGTACGACGACGCGCACACGTTGCTCATCTTGCTCCGACTCTGTTGTCGACGGCCCTAGGAGCGTCGAGGTGGTCGATGCAAGCCAACGTCCTGACGTTGAGGGAAGACGTGGTCTGCCGTCGGACGGACCATGGCTAGCCGCGGTCATCACGTGTGGGCGCGGTGCCGAGCCTAGGATTCAGGAATGATACGAACGGTGTATTCGCCAGGGCTTCTATCCAGGCCTGGCGAAGGCCGGGGTAATGTCCTGATCGCGCAGGATATGTTTGGTCGACGTCTCCACCGAAGGGTGTGCCAGATAGGACGCAAGATAGGACGCCGCCCGATCGCTCCCCGGATAGGCGCCCGCTGGACGCGACTGTGGCGGGGACGCGGCCTCTCGCTCTCGCTCTCGCTCTCAGTCTCAGCCGCAGGTCTCAGGCCTCAGATCGCACTCGCATCGCAAGCTCTTGCTGCTCGCACCCGGCTCCCAGCGCGCTCGCTGTCCTCCCTCGGCGCTGTCTCCGCCGCCGTCCGCGCCGTCTCCCGCCCGCCTCCTGCGACGGCGGCGAATTCGAGTGCATACATCCTCTCCGCCCTCGTCTCCCGCTCACAACGACACCGAACAGGATGCGTATCGTACAAAACTGGCCCCGCAACGTTCGTCTCTTGCAGATCTCACCGTCGTATGTCGCTCACGTCGTCCGCGGTCTTCCAGCCCATGTCATGTTTTTCCGCCCTCGGCGAGCGATACAACCTCGCCCCGCACGGTGAAACGCACGACCACGATGGGGCCACACATGCCAGGTGGCGGCGGCGCACCGTTCACGCCGTCCTCGGCAGCAGGTCTCGTCGTGGCGCCAAGGACGTACGTCCTACCGCCTTTCTTTGCCTCGCAGGTGCACTGACAACGTTGTGCAGTGCAGCCGCGCGCTGATTCACCGCGGAACACGGTGTCCGTCTACGATCTACGCGCCGCGCCGCACCAAAACCGTGCACGGCTCTCTCGGTCCGCATCGCTGCGCTCCCAGACTCCGCCAATGCTCACGTTTGGTCCTCTACGGCCACCTCGAGACCTCTGCGGCCGCCGCAGACGACGTCTACAGAACCGCTCGAGCCGACGATCCATGGGTGCAATTAGGCGCCGGTGCACACCCCTCCACCGAAAGCCTCGCTCTGCGGCCCCGCGGCGAGGGCTCCGGCATGAAATGCGCTTTTAGGGCGGGGAATAATGCACTGGACGCGCCTGCGACGGAACGGTGCCCTCCCTCGCGAGAACACACGTGCTGTGTGCGAGTTTCGCCCGACGGCGCACCAAAATCGGATACCGCTCTCTGGGTACGTCACGCCACGCCCTTGTTCTCTGCCAAACGACTAATTTGAACATTTCATACCGCCCTCAGACGTTTTTGTTGAGCCCGGGCGAGGTTCAAAAAACGACCCAAACCGCCGATTCATGGGCGATATTAGGCGCCCATGTACGACGCTCCTCCCGAGTTCCCTCTCTCCGGCTCTCCGGCGACGCCTCCTCCCGCGCGTGTGCCCGAACAGGCAAGTACGAGCTACTTTAAGTGGGCACGTCGCATGCGTGCGTTTCCGCGCAGAACTGGGCACGCTATGCGCGGATTTGCCCCGACGATGCGCGCAAATCGGGCGCACCTCCCTCGGTACGTCCTCCCCGGCCCCTGTTCTCCGCCAGACCTCTAACTCGAACGTTTATAACTACCCAGTACCGTTTCGGTCCAGCTCGCGCGAGGTTTCTGAAACCACTCGATGCGCCGGTTCATAGGCGATGTTAGGCGCCCGCGGAAACCCTGCCACGACATCTCCGTTTGCAGCCCCGCGGAGCCACCGCTCTGGATGTATTGGTCAGTTACGAGGTGTCCTGACAGTAAGTGCTCATGGGCGCGTACCAGGCCCCATCCCCCTACGCGAGCATGTTGAAGACGTGGTGGCGCCCCGAAACGGACGCCTCGCCAACGCCCAACGGCTAAATGACAGTAGGTCAGCGCGTCATCTTGTGGTCTGACATGGCCGAGGTACGTACGACTGTGCGTCCGCGGCGCTGCCTCCGTCCCGAACAGTGCGCGGGTGCCCTCCACGCCTGCCACCGGTGGGTACCGTGCTCATCTGCGGCTCACTCGGCCAGAACGTGGTCTAGCGCACCGCCGCGGCGGCGATCGCATCTCAGGGCAGAGTCTACACTACGACAACGCTATGCGCCCCTCCTGCACGTCCAGCCCGCTGCTCGGGCTCCTCGATCGCCGCATACCAACCCGCTGCGCCCATGTGTGCGGCCGTGGGTGAACAGTCGTGCCAGCACCGTGCCACCGAGCCCAGTCCGCAGCGCCCATCGCGCCCGGTCGGCAGCGCCCATCGCGCCCCATGTGCTGAGCTATCGGTGCCGGTGCCGCCTCCTGGTAGCCCTACCCACCCGCCGAGCACCAGCGACACACAACCGTGCGGCAAGACACGTTCCTACGACTACGGTGAGTCCGTCTCGTTTTCGACGCTGCGGACGGCGAACGCGCACGCACGGATCTGCGGCTGGCGACGAGGACTTGGGCGTCGGACGCTGTGCTGCGCACGGCAGAGGATGCGTCAGTGATTGCGGGGTGCAGAGCGTATATCGTCGAGATCTAGCGTGTACTTACCATTTGAACGCCAATCGTACTCGTCTACGCGCTTCTGCCTTCCGCTAGCGTGTGCTTCGCGTCGCTCGACAAGCCTGCGCCGCGGACGACGAGAGAGCGTACACCAGACGAGCGGTGAGCGGACAGAAAGTCGCAGCAGCGGCACCAGAGGGGACGGCAGACCTCCACACTTACCACCGCGGTATTTAAGACAGATCCAGCTGCCAGCCGCACGCACGGACCTCGGGCGCGGCGCACGATACCCGGACAGCGCCCACACCCGCCCTCGATCGTCATCGTTCCGTGTCGTTTCGCTTCGGGGCGTGCCCGTGGCCGCGGGTGCACCGGCGCCCCGCACCCGCACCCGCCTCCGCCTGCTCTCTGGCTCTATCTTTGTCAAGACGTAGCCGGCGGGGCAGGGCGGCGTCCAGCCATACTCTGGGCATCTCATCCGGGGTTCTCTCCGGTCTCCGGAGTGGCACGACTGCCCTGGAAAGTCGGATGTGCACATCGCATGAAGCTCGACCCTGCGCCTGCCATCGAATGCGACACACCGCGCTCGCCCGAGTTCCTGCGTCCTCGCCGCCCGATCCGAGAGGCAGCGGTTCGCACTCCGGTGGCCAAACATCTTACCTTGCGTGCCTCGAGACCCGAGCGTCGCGTTAACCATCTCACCATAGTTTGCATGGATAGATCGGGCGACACACCCGTGTCTCAAGAGTCGAGAGCATGTGCCTGCGGACGACAAGGCGTTTCAGCACCGCGACGGCCCCCGACGCGGACGCGGACATGATCGACTTGTACGTACGTACACGCCGGCCCGCCTGTCAACCAGGCAGCGCCCCCGGATCCCTCGTGCGCCATTCGCTCGCTCGACACGATAGGTGCACACGGCGGCGGACCAGCCGCATTGGCCGCCATGATCGCTCGCGCAGACGATTTTCGGGAGCGTGACTGCGCGCAGGGCGGATGCGAGCCTTCTCCCGACGGTGCAAGATGCAGCGCGCGATTCAGATGCGACTGCACCGGAACGCGAGGTCCGCCTTCCCGACCTCGACGCCGAGCCGGGTGAATACGACAATGGGGCGTACGATATGTGCCCTCGGGCTGCGTTTCGCCCGTACAGGGCTCCGTCGTCGAGCTCAGACGGTGGTCAACCATCCTGAGCACTCTGCCCGGTGTTGGCTTGGATTCGCGGTCCGCGCGGTGTTGCCGGCGACGCCAGACAGACTCGTCGCCCGCACCTGGGCTTGCCACAATGGCGCCGCTCTCGAACGGCGACGTCAGCAAGCCTTCTGTTCACTCTTCGAACCGAGAGATCCCATCTGTATGCATGGCTGTCTATTCCTTGGCATACGTACCGGATCAAGGGCCATCCGAAACTGATTGCGGGATCTGTTGGTAGATGGTGTCGGTCATTCTTCCTCCGAAGACTGCAGACCTGGGCACAAAGCTTGTGCCATATGCAGCCATGCTGCCGCTAAATCTGCCGCTCACTCGCAGTCCCTGCGTCTTCGATATGCCGTACATGTAGACTAGAGGAATCTCGCACAGAGGTTAACAGGAGGTCCACAGTGGCTTTAGAACGAACATGAGACATCACCCGGATGCGTGCCCTCGACGGTCAACGAACACGGATTTGCATGCGGCAGGGTCGTATCCGATTCCGGTGTATGCTCGCGTGTATCTTGTGCAGCTTGTCCACATATCCGACCATGAGCACCCTCATTGCAACGCGAATCCCAGTACAGAATCAAGACTCACTGTGGCATGTCAGGCCATTCTTTGTAATTTGCGCCCGGTCCTAGTCAATGCATCGTTCCGCAATGCTGCTGTGTCGCCCTCCAGAAGCTGTGTGCAGGGTCATGAGCATGAGAGAATCCGACTGCGAATGCCTGAGGATTAGTGCAGGAATTTCTGAACCGTAGGAGCCGATAGGGCCTAATACCTGATTCAAGGATGTGTGCAGACCCGCCCCTACCTCCCTCCGTGTCCCAAGAAATTCATGCCGTCGCCTGCGAGCAGCACTGTAAGCATTCAGTGTGTCTGTGTGCCATATTGGCCATCCTCACGGAGGTGGCCATGTCCTTTCTGCCAACAGAGGCCTGAACCTGCCAGAAGTGATGAGGCACATCTGCTCACATAGGATCCGAGATGAACACGGCTAGCCCACATCAATGGTGCGTACACATTGGGAGCCACGCCAAGACATCTTACCGTGTGCGGGTATATGCTTTCAGCCCTCGAGCGTGGTGCACGTCGCTCGTCGTGTCCGACGCTTTGTTTTTTGTCTTGGCACAGCACAGTGATGGCTCGTGCCATAGATCTCGCAAGGGATTGCAAATCAATGCAGATTGTGGTACGGACAGGAGTGGATGCCATTGACAAACGGAGGGCCAAGTCCGTGATGGTGGGCTTAAAATATGACATAGCCGATCATTGTCCAAGCCCAGCCAATGAAGAGACTTGGGCGGTGCCACACACACGAGACATTGAGATTGTCCCTTTCTACATCATCCATCACGCCTGCCTCACCTCTCACTCTCTGCCACCTAGCCCACTTGCAGCGCGGTCGTCCTGCAGCAACACCATATTATAGAGGGTGAGCACGTGAACATTTGCAGACCACAGGTGGCCCTGGGCTGACTTTCGGCAGGACTCTGACAACTGCCGCAAATGGAGGAGACAATGCAGACGGACTGGGGACATGGTGAACACAGGCGAGGGCCATGGGCAGTCAGAGCAGGAGCGAGCGGGGTGTCACGGAGCACCATCTACAGTTTGTCGGGTGGGGCACACAGGATCGTGAGTCGACCACTCATTCCACTGCAAAAAGGACGGTCGCGTGCACACACAAACACGCAGATGAACATATGCACAAACACGCAGGTCCAAGGGACGACCACGCAGATCCGACTCGAGATGTGCGCTCACAAAGGACCCAACAAGGTAAGTACACAGTACCGTAATACAGAGGACGCAGACCAGTCCATCAGGACAGAGGGCAAAGGTGCAGTCACTGCCCAGCATAGAGCGGCCGGATGCGAGCGCGGCAGCCCAAAGTGAGTGGGCACAACGTTGGTGCTCACGAGAACAACAGATTTTGCCTGGTTGCAGGCATAGATGGTCCATCGGACCGCGACGGCGAGAAGACACTTGCTGCCGTCGCCGGGTGGTGCGAGAGGCACAGCCACTGACGGTCACCGGCCTGCGGTGGACGACGCACAGGTAAGTACGTCCCCGCTGGCATCCTCCGCTTCGGGCTTACCTCGACAGTACGGCAGGGATCCGCGCAGGCCACTGAGCAACTCGTGCAGGCGGCAGCGCAGGCGTCAGCACAGAAGTCAGTCTGAACAGTGGCGCGCTCTCGCGGGATGCGCAGGTACGTTCAACTTGTTTTGCGACGATCATCACCCCGGGCCCCACGGTGGCGGAGGTCATTGAGCACGCAGCGGGGACGGCGGCGGGCGGGTGTTTGAGCCCAGCGGTGCCGCGCGAGACTCGGTGATGGGGAGCGGGGTTCTCGCGGTCACGGCGGAGCACGGGCGCCAGAGGCGTATGTGTACGGCCACTCTGTATGATAACATATCGGAATGCATACCACTGCGTGCTACGTGGACCAATGGGCACGCCCTGTGCCAGAGGGGGCTGCGGGAGGTGTCCACGGAACGAGACCAGTGGTGAAGCCTGCCGCAGAGTGTCCGAGAGCTGCCTAGGATGAGACCAGTAACGAGCCTGAGTGGAGTGCCAGTATCGAGTGGAGTGCCAGTTCGAGTGGATTCCCAGTTCAAGTGGAGTCCCAGTTCAAGTGGAGTCCCAAGTACCGTCAGTGGCCGGGAAGTGTCACTGCAACAGAAGTGTCACTTTCAACATCGCAGGCCTTTCACGCCCGCTTGCAGCCTCGAGATTTTCTGTACAGTCATATTGATGCATTTGTAACATCCAGTAAAAATCTGGGGCCGAAGGGCTGAGGTCTTCTCGATACCGTTGAGTAAATAGCCATGGCCAAGGCCTGCTCTCGACGACTTGTCCCCATTGATGGCTCTCGGCTTGTAGTAGTACGGCGCGGATTCCTACAGAACTCGCAGGTCATAATATATGGTATGATTCCATGCTACGTCTCAATTTCCGGAGCTATCGTCCATCTCCTGGCTGGTGTATTGAGGAAACAGTCGAGGAGGGACTGTAAAGCGTGACAATCTGCCACTGATGAGGATTCGGAGCTTGAATTTCACTCGCGCGCAAAGAAGCGCCCATCGCCGCGTCCTCGACGTCATTCCTCGCGAGTCTACTCACACTGCGTGCACTCTGTCTCGGAACCGGTCCGCACACTCAGGCTGTCCCTCTTGAATGCCTGGTCAGAGCAAAAGGTCTCTAGAGGCTGCTCGATATGCAAAACGCCTATCTGAAGCTCTGGAATTCTTGCAACAACATGCTCGTACCGACTCTGGCTTGGGAAAAGTCTCGGTGGCTGAGGCGGCACGCAAATATAACGTCCATTATCGCACCCTCCTTCGGCACCATCAAGGCAAGACTGTCCCCCGGAGGCTCGCCCATGAATCGCAGCAGCTGCTTTCTCACACGCAGGAGAAGGCATTCGTGGATTGGCTCATCCATCTCAGCAACATCGGGCGGCCGCTGAGCAAGCGCACCATCACCAAGAAGGTCCAGCGGATACGTAATCTTGCACGCCGGCCTTCGCGTCAATGGCTCCGGGGGTTCCTAGCTCGCCATCCTGAGCTTCGCCTTGGGAAGGCATCCGGTCTTGATCCGAAGCGAGCTCAGGCTTTCAATGAAGCCACCGTCGAGCACCATTTCGACCTGCTTAGCAAGATCATCGAGGAGCACGGGATCACATGGGATCACGTCTACAACATGGATGAGAAGGGCATCCAGAGGGGGGGAAGGAAAGAGCACCAGTACCGCTACATAGTACCTAAGTCTCGCAGTCCCGCATATAAACTACGAAGCGCGAGTCTGGAGCTCGTGACCGTCATTGAATGTGTTTGTGCAGACGGTACATCCCTGAAACCTGCATTCATATTCCCGGGGAAGGAGTTTCATAAGGAATGGTTCGAGGTGGATCCAGATATCATGTAAGTAATCACACATATGAAGCCCATTTGTCGATACTGAGAGTACTGCATGGTAGGATTGGGATGTCCCCAAATGGATGGACGGATGAGGGCCTCTGCGCAGAGTGGTTTGAGCATTCCTTTATACCACAAGCTACTGCACGGAAAACTTCCGATGCCCCTATCCTTCTCATCTACGACGGGCATGGTTCACACGCAACACCACGCCTCATTGAACTTGCCCTTCACCATAATATCCATTTATTTTGCCTTCCACCCCATACCACCCACAAACTCCAGCCGCTCGATGTTGGGGTCTTCGCCCATGTACAGAAGGCCTGGAAGGCGCACTGTATTGAATATCTCGACCGGACAGGCTTGGAGATGGAGCGGAAGGATATTGTACGGGAATACATGGCAGCACGTGCAAAAAGCGTCAATCCCAGCCTTGTTACCCAAGCGTTCAAGTCGTGCGGGATGAATCCTATCAACCGCAACATTTTCCAGCCGTCCGACTTCGCTCCAAGCGCGAACACCTCCATACACGCATCCCTTCCAACGTCGTATCCCCGTCCTCCCCGTCCTACCGCCTCTCCTCCTCCTCTTCCTTCCCTCCCACTTCAAACCTCTGATGAGCCTGATGACATGGCCGACCTCAGCCCAGACGATCCAGATGAAGATGGCTCCTCTGAGTCAGATGAAGACTGGGCCTACGAAACGGACGAGGACTTCCTTGATGAAGACATATCAACACGCCACACATTCGCGCCCGCAGCCTCAATCACCGTTTTACCACATGCTCAGACCGCCTACACAGCCCGCCAGGCAGGCGTGTTGGGCTCTGCTCCCCAGCCACTCCCTACTCCTGAGGCCGCTTCCCCGAACCTGTCCTCCACCACCCAGGACTCCCAGATGTCACTCGCTAACTCCTTGGCTTCCTACACCAGCTCCGAGGATCTGCAAGCTTACTCCCAAGAAAGCGGCACCTCAGGAACATCAGCTCCACTCGAACACAACATTTCGGATGATCTGCAGCAGGCGCGATCAAGCCATGCTCCTGCGCGAGCGCGCTTCGCAGCATACGAGCGTGTAATCTCTGCCCAAGAGAAGCAGCTGCGCATACTGCGCGATGAGAAGGCTGCTGCTGAGCTGCATTCTGGCATGGTCGCTCTAGAGCTGGAAGAGCTACAGAACAAGCTCCATGCGAAGGCGTCGCGCACCCAGAACAGCCGAACAGCAATGCTCATTACGACTGCGCGGTGCTTTACATCGAAGGAAGGCCTGGAAGCCTGGCAGGCACAACAGGCCGAGCGGCAGGCCGCGAGAGCTGCGCGCGAGGCCAGAAAGGCGCAAAACGCTGCGCGGGCGGCTGCGCGCCAGGAGCAACGCGAAGCGCAGGGGGATGACTTCGTTTTCACGGGCAGCCTGGCCTCAAAGGGCCGCGAGGACCTCAAGGACGTCGCGAGCGCGCTTGGACTCACTTTCGACGGAGCCCGACGGTTGACCAAAGAGACACTCAAACAGGCGATTCTCCGGCACTTCGACCGCCATCCGGAGCTGCGCGAACATGAACGCTTCCGAGGCCTTTTCCCGCGACGAGGCCAAAAACGCGCAGCACCCCCGGATGGGCTTACAGCTCCAGACGAGAATCAGCCGCCCACCCAGCGCCGCCGTCTCGACTCGGACTCGGACTCGTCACTCACAGCACCAGCCACATTCTCACATGCCCCGCTTCTCCGTACGGACACCCCCATGAACATGGCTGTACCCTCGCAACAGCCGCACAGTGAGTATTGCATCCTTTCGAGTACTCCCAGAGGAGCTAACCACTCCGGAAAAGCTGGCATAGTAACATACTCGGGCCCGGAGGTACCGCGCGATCTCGCCTCTGAGGGCTTTGCATTTGCTCGCGACGCCTATGGCTATGACTCTCCCTACACATCGTTCGCCTTCTCGGCACCTTCTTTCCAAGCTCAACCTCTACGAGAATCTGCGCGCGGGAATACGGAGTCTAGAATGGGCACTTTGTCTCAACAGCTTTCCACCTCGTTCCCCGATGCAACTATAACTTCCGGTGTATATTCTTATTCTATGTAATATACTTACAAATGCTTCCTATGTCTGTCTATACTCATGTCGTACGCAGGGGCACCTGCTCGTCCATTGTGCGGCCACGCGCGATCGCGATCGCGAGCCCGTCATCTCGTCGCGCGCGATGCGCGCGCGGTCAGCCACTGTGCCGCCGCGGCGGAGATCGAATTTGCCGTCTAGACGCCCGTTACTCTTCCGTGACACCGGGCGGCTAGACGTGTACACTTCTGTTGCGATGACTTTCCCCCCGCCGTAGCAGCCACGCCTCAACTTCGCTCTGCAAAAAATTAGGAACACGGTAGCCGAGACATAAGAAAGCCCACCCCAACAAATCCGAAGTCCAGAAACTGAGCAACCGTGAAGATTTTTGAGTTACAGTGAAAAAGTGACACTTCCCGGCCACTGACGGTATTGAGCCTGCACAGTCAGTAATTCTCGCTCGCGCAGGTCGTCCTCTGTGCTGCCGAGCCGCCGAGCCACCGCACCGCCGTGCACCAGCCGAGCAGCGCGCCCGGCCACCCGCGGACCCGGCGCTCGCACGGCCAGCCGTTCCTCCACGTACTCAGCCCAAGGCCCTCCATCACGATTCCCTGCCCAGTAAAGCTCGCATCTCCGTGCAGCTGGACACACATAACGCGGTCGCCAGGGCGGCACCCGGTCTCGCCCGCCCTTTCGAGCATCTTGAGCAGCGCGAACTGCTTCGCGCGCGTCTTGCCCAACGCGACTGGGTTGATCGCTTCGAGGTGCGACGGGTTCGGCAGCAGGGAGACCTTGACGGGCTTCCGGGCCCCGTTATACTCCAGGAGGGGGGAGGCGGCTATATGCGCGTATTGGTCAGTATGGGGCGCAACCTGTCTTGATGGACGAGCGTACTCACTAAGATGGCTGATAACGTCTCCCCCTGCGCTGTACTCCTCGGGCACCTCGGAACCCCCCTTGATCTTGTGGAACAGAGCGGAAGGAGGGTACTCGAGCAACCCGGTGAGGAGATTCAGCCGTCCACGATGGGGCATCCCAACAATGATGTGCTCGACCCCAGCTGGTGTGCACATAAGCGCGAATCACCCGCATATACCCCGGGGCGGAGACATACCTTGCACGGCACTCCCGAAAAGTGCATCGAGAGCCGGAAGCATCGACTCCCCTCCCTCGAGCCCGTACCGCTTCAGGTTCGGGAACTTGAGCTGCAAGAACTGGTCGAACACCTCCGAGTGCGCAAGCAACTCGTGAATGCGCTTCCGCTCCTCTGCACCCACGCGCCTCTCTTCCTCGCCCTGAGACTCGAGCAGGTGGGAGAACCACAGGCGCTCGGTCTTGGACGGGGAGTGCATATACTCGTACGCGATGCGGCCGACGTAGACGTCCCGCAGATGGCGCGTGATCCGCTCGAGCGGCCACAACTCCGGGCCTGCGTCCTCGCCAACCGGGTGCGTCCAGATGATCCCGTTGATGTCGTACGGCTGGTTTGGATCGTCGAGCCCGTACCGTGACGGGTTGAGCGCTGCGACCTCTTCACGTTGCAACAGGTCCAGGGGATCGATGCGTGCCGCACGGTGGCCATGCGTACGCAGAGAATCGACATAGCGCAGCAGAGGCGCGTTCACGGTGCGATTGTGCAGCTGTGTCGGGGTATCTGGATGCCAGAAGAAGTGTCAATGATCGTTTTGGACGAACGAGTGTACCCCAACCCGCGGGTACGAGGCCGTACCGCGTTCGGGTACGGGTTGCGATCCGGGCAACGTCCTCTTTACCCTACTCGTACCCGCATCGCCCGTACTTGTACCCACGCCGAGTATACCCGGGCGGTCCTATTCTCCATGAAGCATAACTAACGGCCCAGAAAACATCTTGTTTTGGGGATGCCGGAGATAGGGGGATTCATGGGACAACGTAGATCATGGTACTCACAATCCGGCAGGGTAAACGTGCGGGGCTCTCGGTATCCGTATGAATAGTCGTAGTAGCTCCGACGCAGCTTCGTCGACAGGGTCGGCCACCGCGTCCTCGCGGGCGCGGTAAGGAGGTACGACGATGCGCGCACGTTGCTCATCTTGCTCCGACTCTGTTGTCGACGGCCCTAGGAGCGTCGAGGTGGTCGAGACTCGATGCAAGCCAACGTCCTGGCGTTGAGGGGAGACGTGGTCTGCCGTCGGACGGACCATGGCTAGCCGCGGTCATCACGTGTGGGCGCGGTGCCGAGCCTAGGATTCAGGAACGATACGAACGGTGTATTCGCCAGGGCTTCAGGTCTGGCGAAGGCCGGGGTAATGTCCTGATCGCGCAGGATATGTTTGGTCGACGTCTCCACCGAAGGGTGCGCAAGATAGGACGCCAAGCCTGGAGGAGTCGGGTATGGTGATTCGTTCCACGTGTGGATACTATTGCTGACATCCAAGTTGGTACCTGAGGAGCATCCCGCAGTGTGAGCCCTAGATGGTGGTGTCAAATAGAAAGCATGGCACCCAAAGTCATGAGGGTGTAAGTGATATAGCAGCAAGCGTAAGGATATCAGGCGCCCTAGGCCTGTGGACGTCCATTTGTCCAAGAAATGCTCGATGGGCACGCACAGTAGCGGAGCCTGCTATTGCAAGCGTAGTGTCTTCGGAGACCGAAGTAATGAAGAGCAACACACAGCACCTACGAAGGATATATCGTCCATCGTAAGTCATAAGTCGCTTTTCGATTCGCAGTCGGCTCGCTTCGGGCATTAGTGGACCTTGAACCTCTGGGCCCGATCATTCATCTCATAAGTTCGTGTGTAGCATGGTATATTGTACTACCATATCTCGAGGTAGTGGAGATGATCATTGAGGATACGTTGGAAGAAGACATAGTACAGGTGGTGTTACAGTTTGAAGCGAGGCCGGAACGAGATTTGTTGCAACGACATGGATAGACAGAGTGCATATCGGGAGCGATGATATGGAAACGGCATCGGAAAGACAGCAGAGGCACAAACGCTTTTAGAAGGTACAGTAATCGTGATCCATAAGATGTGTGATCGTCAAGACGGAGTCACTGCACGGAGAGAGGCGCTGGATAACAAACTGGGAGGAGCTTGCGACGAGATGTTCCAATATCCGCAATAATCAATGTATACCGATCACCGCTGTGCCTTTCACCGGCGAGCCGCGAAGAACATGGCCACTCCGGTGACAACGGCGGCCTGCACATCGTCAGCTCAGGCGCAAGCATGGACAACCTTAGAGAGACGTACAATAGCGGTACCCAACCAGCCGGTACTTTCGGAAGATGAGGGCTCGTATGCCGAGCTGCTATACGTTGGTCGTTGAGGCTTGAGCCACTGCGCCTGAATGGCCCGCAGGTTCAGCCTCAACTGCTCCAGGTCCTCTGGGCTGAATTCATCCACGACCGACTGGCGAGCGGTGTACACTATAGTTGGCAGATCGTGAGACTGAGCCACTCCGGTGTGCGAAAAACACCTACCGCCTCGTAGTTTGGACACCTCCTCCTGTAAGTCCTCGATGGTAGTCGTGAGCTCGATATACCGTCTCAGATCACTGATGTCTTCGCTGGCGTTATAGGTCGTGTCGGACCTCTGGTACACCGACGCTCTACACCGAATCCTGCGAATTGAGCCCTGCATCCGGCTACGATCCCTCTCAGCCTTCCCGAGCACACCGACAATCTCCGAATACTCCTTCTTGTGCTGCCAACATCGAAGTTCGTGAGGTCCGTGAACAGTTTCGGTACAGCGCCGGATCCCCGAGTGAGCTGTGGCGGACGACAAGTAGGCCACGCATACGGAGCGCGACGATTGGGCTGAGGGGTCGACGCTCATTGTGTGGGACCCGCAGGCACATTGGACTGTGGATGGGGAAGGCGCCTTTGACCACGAAGTAATCAGCTGCGCTGTTCGCTGGCCGGTGTTCCGGGCGCGGAGCGCGGCGTCCCTGGCACGCCGCTCCTTTGCAAGGCGGTCCTCTTCCGCCCGTAGTTTCTGGTTCTGGACCAGCGCGTCTCTGCACCTAAGAAGCTGGGCAGCGGTGTCCTCTACCTCGCGCAGCTTTCGCCGCAGCTTCTTGATCCACGCCTCGTGGCCGTCGTGCTCTAGCCTTGAATCAGCGTCCGACCCACCGCGCATACAAGGAGAGAGTAACACTCACGCTCGACGAAGAAACGCGCATGGTGCTCCTGCCGCGCCCGGATCTCCTGGTTGAACGCAGCGATGCACCGCTGTGCGGTCTCCATGGCCTCCTCGACGTCTAACATGTTCCAGAGGGCGGGGTCCGTCCAGTCCTTCGCCTGCACGCTCTTGTACAAGCCCTCTGCGTCCTCGGACTTCGCCTTGTATGCCGCGGTGAGCCTGCTGTATTCCCGTCGGTGAGCAGGGCATAGCCGGGGGCGCTCTCCGTACGCCCTCTGGGCACAGGCGGTTTCGTCGCCAACGGGGACGATCTCGCATGTTCCGCCAGACAGTGCACGTCGATGGGGCATAGTGGCCTCTACGACGCGAGAGAATGAGCAGCGGAGATGGCGGACGGTGTTGCGGCAGCCTCGCCTCGCGGGGTACCCTACGCAGGCAGAGGATTGTGGGGGATGAGAACAAGAGGGAAAGGAGCGGCCAGGGCAGACATATGTGGGCGAGCACGATAAGGTTCGTTGTTGCCAGTCTACCACCATGCGGCTCCTCTTTGGGGAAGGTCGGCGCGCTCATGACCACACCTGTCCACGGTGGCCAGGCCCGGACGGTCGCCTTCTGTGCGCGCAGCCCGCGTTGGGATGCTTCGCAGGAGCGGAAGGCGCACCCTTCACGTCGATAGCTCGACGCACGTCAAGCAGCAGATCCCAGCACGAAGAACTGCGCACGAAATCGGCATCACGAGTAGTATGTCGTACGTCCTGTGCTTGAGAGCACTATCGTCAGTTGCGCACAGTAGGCCACCGTTCATAAAAACCCCATACCTTACCTTCGGACCCCAGCGGGCCATCGCTGGACCGCTACTTTGAAGCGGGACGCATACAAGAAGGATCTTGCACGTCCTCGATCGTGCTGGTGGGGCTCACTTCGGCGCAAGGAATTGCGCTGCCGCGGAGTGCCAATCTCATGCTTCTCCCGCTCTCTCACGATCACGCTGGCTTTGTTGGCTCTATGACTGCTTTTATTACTTTTCTCGTCGTTACGGTAGTAGATGTATAGCAAATGTCGTCTGCTGTCCTACGCGTGAGTGTGTATGGAATTAATTAACTAGGAATACCGCGAAACACGTCGTGAGGGAACAAAACGTAAATGCGGGCGGGGACAAGGTCGTAATAGGGGGAAGGGGCAGTAGTACGGGAAAAGGAACGTGCACAACAATCTCCGGACGCGCCGACGCGCCGTGAACAAAACGAGGGCAGGGTCTTCTAGGAATAGGCGGGGATGCGGGTCAAGCGATAGGGTATGGGCGTGATGAGGATACGCGGAGGTGACACCACAAGCTGCTGCTGCTGCCTTCGTTCGCTACGCGATGCGGGCCAAGGGGGAGGGGAAAGAGGTCGTCCGGTCATGTCGTGTACATCCGTCTACGCATTGGGTCTAGAGGGGTGGCGCGCAAGAACGCTGCCAGTGCGCGCAGCCTGGATCGAGCTGAAGCGCTGGAGCTCCTCGGGCTTCATCGAGATCTTTTGGCCGAAGCCGACCTTGCGGGCGGCGCGACGGAGGAAGGACACACGGTTCGAGTAGAGCGACTCGTGGATCGACGCCGCGCGAGAAGTCGTGCGGGTAATCGGAACGCCCGTGTGCGCGGTCTGTGCAGCGACGGCCGCGTTGTGGCGGTCGCGCAGATACTTGATGATCGTCGCCTTCATCGCGAACTTGATGAGGTCAAGAGGGAAGAACCAGACGATATCCTGCAATCAACAATTAGCTACTGCTTGAGTTGAATATCGATCACAACACTACTCACCCAAATCCAGACGATACCAATCCAGCCACCAGAGACAGCCTCGATGTTGGTGAAGCCCCAGTTGCCGTACGCGGCGATGATCGACGATACGAGCTGCGCAAGGCAGAACGCGGCGAACAGCGCGACCGACGGGCGCTCCATGAAGAAGAAGCCGTGCGAACGCGTGACGAAGATGAGGGCCTGGGAGATGATAGCAACCTGGAGGTACACAACGGTGTGGAGCTGAGGGTCGTTATGGTCGAGGGCCTGGGTAGCGCCGTTGTGGAGGGTGACGCCGAACTTATCGTAGAACCAAGTGGTGCGAATGGCGATGGCGACGAGGGCGATAGTCGACAGCGTGAGGTACAGGCCATAGGCAATAGCATAGGCGAAGATCTCAGCAAGATCCCAGCTATCGGGCTCGTTGGAGGGCAAGACACGGTCGACGGACAGGGTCATGATGGTACCATCGTTGAGTAGGGCGATGATCAGGACCATGAACGGCGGGAAGTCGAACTTGAAGGCGAAGGCGAGGATGGCGAAGCAAACCACGATACGGATCGTCACAGCGCACGCGTAGATGGCGTAGTTGCGCAT
Source organism: Trametes polyzona (assembly GCA_022606195.1). Taxonomy (NCBI): domain Eukaryota; kingdom Fungi; phylum Basidiomycota; class Agaricomycetes; order Polyporales; family Polyporaceae; genus Trametes; species Trametes polyzona. Next base: position 484,290 of record JABYQF010000019.1, read on the forward strand.
ACGCTGGAAGATGATACGCGAACCGCGGATGGCGTGGACGATGGTAGAAAGACCAGGTTCCGTCAGGACGATGTCGGCGGCAGAACGAGCAGCATCGGTGGCACCCTCGACAGCAATACCAACGTTCGCGCGAGACAGGGCGGGGGCATCGTTGGCACCGTCACCGGTCATGGCGCACAGGTGACCGAGAGCCTGAAGACGCTTGACGATCTCGTACTTGTGCTCGGGGAAGACGCCGGCAAAGCCGTCAGCATCCAGGATCATCTCATCCAGGTTCCGGAAGCGACTACCAGGCTCGGGGCCGTCCTTGAGGACCTTCGCCGGGTACATGTGGTCACCGAGGCCAAGACGACGACCGGTTTCCTTTGCGATGGCGAGCTGGTCACCAGTGACCATCTTGACACGGACACCGAGAGCGAGGGCATCGTCAATGGTCTGCTTAGTGTCGTCGCGGGGAGGATCGAAGATGGCGAGGAGGCCGATGAGCTCGAAGCCGTTGCCCTCACCCTCAGGGTCGGTGCCGTCGACTTCCTCGTACGCGACCGCGAGAGCACGGAGACCACGCTGCGCGAACTCCTCGACGTCGGCCTCGAGGCGGTTCTCGAGCTCCTCGGTCTTGTTGCGCGTGCAGAGTTCAATGATGATACCGGTCATGCCCTTCGTGACGCGCTTGAGCTTGCCAGTAGACTCCTCGAGGTAGGTGATCTCGGTACGCTTGTCAACGGGGTTGAACGGCTTGAAGTCGAGAAGCTTGATGCCGGCACGGGCGCGAGCGGGGTCTCCGACGGCACCAACGACACACTGGTCGATAGCGTCCTGGTTCTCCGTACGAGAAGCATAAGCGGCGAGCAGGATGACGTCCTCAGCCGAGAAGGGGCCGTAAGTGCGAATGGTATCACGATCGATGGTCAGCTTGTTCGTGGTAAGGGTACCAGTCTTGTCGGAGCACAGAATCGTGACGGCCGCAAGCTCCTCGATGGCGGTGATACGAGTGACAATCGCCTTGTACTTGGCGAGCTGCTGAGCACCAACAGCGAGGGTGACGGACAGGACCGTGGGCATGGCAATAGGGATACCACCGATCAGGAGGACGAGGATGTTGTCGAGACCACGGCGGTAGGTGTAGCGGAAGCCCGCGTACAAGCAGAAGATCTCAGCGAGGACGAAGATGCCGATGACAACCAAGCAGAAGGAACCGATCTGGGCGAGAATCTTCTGCAAGTGACCGGTAGTGTCATCGTCCTGGCCTACGAGGTTCGCAGCACGGCCGAAGAAAGTGTTCGGGCCAGTGGAGATGACGACACCCTCAGCCTCACCCTGCTTACAAGTCGAGCCACTGGACGGAGAGACGCTCTTAGATCATGACGTAAAAAACGAGAGAGGGCACTTACGAGAAGCACTGGTCGCCAAGCTTCTTGCTCTGAGGAAGTGACTCGCCGGTAAGAGCAGCCTGGTCGATGGACACGTTGATGGCCTCGGTGAGACGACAGTCCGCCGGAACGATGTCACCAATCTTGAACGAGATCATGTCACCAGGGACAAGCTGGGCGGACTCAATCTCGCGCCATTGACCAGCGCGCTTGACCTTCGCCTTGGGAGCCAAAGAGTCCATGAGCGCCTTCACGGCGTTACCCGCGTTGCGCTCTTCGTAGAAACCGATAGCCGAGTTGATGAGCAGGAGAGTGACGATACCGACGAAGTCCTCCCAGTCCGGAGGGCGGTGCTCGCCGTTGGAAAGAGCAATCGCGACCAGGGCGGCGGCCTCCATGACCCAGGACAGCGGGTTCCACATGAAACTCAGGAACTGCAACATTGCCAATCAGCCCGGGACTGCATGAGCTGCATGGCAAGCACGTACCTGCAGGATGGGGTTTTGCTCCTCGCTCTCGAGCTTGTTGGGACCGAACAGCTCAAGACGGCGGTTCGCCTCCTCATCAGTCAGACCGTTTTCGTCGCACTGAAGGAGCTTGAAGACGTCGTCGACGACGATGGTCTCCAGGTCGACCTTCTCCTTGTCGTAGAGATCCTCGGCCTTGAGTTGGATTTGAGACATGTCCACCTTGGCGTCTGCGAGGCGCCCACTCGGTTAGATCAAACGAATGCAGGCGAAATGAAAGATGGACTTACGGCTCGGCTTCTCATCGTCGTCGTGGCCAAAATCCTTGTACTCTCTCTTCTTCTTTTCAGGCTCGGGAGCAGGAGCCTGAGCCGGCTCGGTAGAGCCGGCCTCCTTCTCGACCTTGGGATCCGACATGAGCTGACGAGGGGGGAGGGGGTAGGGGTGGGGGGAGGTAGGGTAAACCCTAAGGGAGGCTAGGAGCGTTCGCTAATAGCGAGGACGAGGAAGCTGCAGCGGAGAGGAGGAAGAGGTGGAGGAAGGATGGAACGACGCTGGCAGCCGCCAGACTCTTAAATATCCACCAGTCTCCCATCCACCAGGTCCCCCGACAAACACGGACAAACATCCCAGCCGCCGCCCGGCGCCGTTCTGATTCCAACTTGATCCGGACCAATCCAAGCCGTTGGGCTCCCTCCTTTTCCTCCAGATCGTCCGTCGGCCGCCCCCTCCGACCCGGTCCCCAACTTTTTGCGCGGATGTCCGTTCGTTCTCTTTCCTCCCGCACGCACTCCGGCCTGCGAGCCTCGGACGAGCACGGAAGCCGTTGCGAGCGTGCTCTGCGCCGTCGGACGCGACGTCGGACACGCCCGTCACGTACGCAGTCGCGCCGCACATGCCTACGAGCCCTTTCGCTTCCATCTCTTCGTGCTGTCGCGATGGCGGGGGCGCGCCTCTTTTGGACAGTGCGCGAGCCTCGCACGCCCCATATGCGGCCTTGGCGTTGCTATCCATCGTCCTCATCAGCTTCCTCCTCGTCAATCGTGTCGCCTCCAGCCACACAACTTTCCACCATGTCTGCATTGCCATTGGTTGACACCGAGCAGACCAATGAGCCTCTGCTCTCCTCAAGCGGATATCAGTCAATGATGGGCGCAGGCTCGAGAATGATGCATCACCCCTCGTATCATGTTCCTACTACTACGGTCCATATACACTCCTCGCTCGCGCTGAGGGTCACCGCCTTCAACCCTGTAAATGATCATGTTCACCTGGCTTTCTGCTACAGGTAGATGGACCCGTCCACAGATCACTGTTCTCATCCACTTCGTGTTCAATATCCGTTCATACATCCACTTGCACCACAACCTCGCTGTGATTCCTTTGAGGATACAGGTAGGTGCACATACGAACTAAGAAACCGATGAACCTCAGGAGGATGCGTTTCGGGATAATTCCTAATGCATCCACTGGCCTCTCCAGAAAGTGTGAAGTAGTGTGTCATATTTATGGCTCAGCCCACGTCTCGAACGCTGCAATCCATGAGGTCGCCTTGCGGGAGTTGCGGCGCAGGCGTGGTCTCGCCTTCCGCGGGTATTATGCGGCGGTGACCCGAAGGAAGAGCCTTCAGTCCACTGTGCATATCGAACTGACGGACGAGCAGAGCGTCCATTCTGCCATGTTCATCTTTGGCGGCCGTGTCAGCACGCTGACAGCCACAAGTATATGAGGCACCCTGTCCGTCGCACGTCGCACGGACGATCGTCAGACGTCCGACACACTCACGCTCTTCTGTGAGCGGTGGCAACGCCCTTTGTCAAGGTATACGCAGAGTCATGAGAGTGCCGATGTCCAGGATGGACGTACGTGCACAGGATCCCGGATACAGTTCAGCATCATCCTCGCACTCCCACAACCGTCGGAAAATGTACGATGGCTGAGCGGTGTTCTGAGGACTCCGCTGATTCCCCAGTCGCGCTCCAGCATCACGGCTATTTGATGGGCGCACTAAGTCCGACCCCGTTTCTCGTTGGCGGGACAGCGTCCTCGACGGAGGCACACGACCTCTTCCCGTTTGAGTTCGCGCCCCATCGGCTCTCCGTACCCACAACACCGTCGAGAAACAGCCCTCCGCTGCGCCAGGTTGCGACCCGCGACAACGTGGGGACGTCCGCGCCGCGGTCACCGTCCGCAAGTTTGTCCCTCCCCACCGGCTACTCCGAGGCTCAGCCAACCGGCGTGCATATGGTCTGCCCAGTGCGTGCGCAGTCCCTCGATCAGGACGACGCCCGCCCGCCCGACGCGAGCTTCTTCGTTGTGGCGCGCCGCGCGCTGTCCCTTTTTTCTTGGTCCTCGTCGCTCATGTCGTTATCCGTATCGGCTCCCCCGCTCCCGCCTCGTTGCTGGCCGTGTTGAAGAGCGTCGGCACCGGTGCGGACGAAATTCCGTGCTGCATCCGTGCGCGGGCGTACAGACCCTGCGTTCGGCGAGTCCGTTGCTTACAGTCCGATCTTACTGCGTCCGATTCAAGGCCGATCGCGTGCGCCCGCGCGAGATCGACGTCGCGCACGCAGAGGGCAAGCAAAAACCCGAATCGGTCAGAATCCGGGCGAAAAGAGGAAAGACACGCTCGGCGCCTCGCCACCCACCGCCGGGGTGAACATCGTTCGGCACACCCGGCTTGCCTTTTCGCGCGAGCTCATTGGCTGGGACGGTCGTAAATATAGCAGCAGTCCGGCGTCGGACCGGGCCATGATGTGGTGGCCGGCGGAAGAGGGATGAAGAGATGACCTCACACCGAGTCTAGCCGACTGGGCGATAAGATTCGGGTGGCTGGATAGCAGTGCGCGAAGCAGATCTGATATCTAGATCACTATCCCCGGCCGATGCGATCTCTGCCCTCCCGTCTCCCATCCTGCCCATCTCCGTCTCCTCCCAACCTCGTCCAGCACGACCCGAAGGGCTTGGCTCTCGTCTCCTCCTGCTTCTCGAGATACCCGCACAGCGAAACAGACTCTCGTCTCGACGAAACATCCTCGCGGCTTTGCCTCCTGTCATGAGACCAGTGAGGTGGCATCATCCCCACTTCGGCGGGTATTCACTATACTTAACCAGGTACGTCTGGCGCGCATTACAGTGCCCCCACCGCCGTGTCCTGCGCCGTCGAACCAGACGCGGCGAGACGTCATCCGTAATGAAACAGGTGGTCTGCAACACGGCGTGAGTAGCCCTGCAGCTGGTCGAGATCAGCGGTGCGTCACCGTTCTGGCCGGGACGCCCAGGCTCAAGTGGTCCGTACGTGGACCGCCGACCAGTCCCTGCGGGCCTGAGAATGCTCCTCGACGCAATGGATATCTCGGCTTGAGGTTCGTGATGATATCTCTACCCTCTCCCCCTGTGTCGGCATCGCCGAGCATCCTAGCCTATGTCGAGCCGCTCAAGGTCAACTTAGGCTTGTGATCAAGGCCTGTGACATCTCGCAATGCGATCGAATAAGGCCAAAGATTGCATCTCCTCGCTCCTAAGTTCGCTTCAGACAAGGTATGGGATCTTCTCTCTTGGGACTTTGGCTTTCGACTACAAGCAGTACTGAGGTGAATAGTCTCGACGCCTTTCTTACCGCAAACGTTGTGAGTTTCCGATGTCGGTCAATGTCCACGGTTACTCTAGCGACGTTACCTCTGGTGAGCCTAGATGCCAACCTTCCAATGGTTGTTTGGGGATATGAGTCTCAGGGCGGCGAAGAGCGGCTACAACCTCCACAGGAAGCGTGCGCGGAAGCGCCAAGCAGTCAAGGTCGCGGGCTCCGTCGAGCAATCGGTGGGCTTCTCTTTGCATCCCGTGTCGTTTTACGAGAACCTCGAGGCTTCTCGCGCTCTGCTCTGCTGCGAGACGAGTCGGACTCGGGTCGGACGCGTATATTTTGGTACCGGCGCGCCGTTTTGCTCCTGCGCGTTGCCGGCACATGTTGCAGGATGATGTCCGGACCCCCCAACTGCGCATCTCCCACTCCTTGGTCTGTAACTTGAGAACTGTGATTCGTGCGCCCTTTACGCTAGTTGGCTCCCGATGCCGCCGTGTATGAGAGTTCTGTCGCCGTTGCTACGTACCCACCGTGACATGTCCACACGATGACCGTGGGCGACGACACCCCGAGCAATCCACGATTCCACCAATTCGACCAGCCTTCCCACCCCGATCGTGTAGAACCGGGCGGCTAGCCGCCGTTCGCCGCTTCTCCGTGCTCCCTCCATTCTCTTCCGTCCCCGCTTGGCGAATGGTGAGCGTAGGTCGAGGCTCCACCGTGCGAGGCTGGGATGATTCGGTGGCACAAGCCACCCTCCTATACGCTGTCCACTCAGCGATTCTGGATGCAGGCTGGAACTCGCACGTTTGCTGCCGACTTGGCTCACCCTCCGAGCTCCAAATCTGGCGGGGTTCGTGCACTAGGGCGTGAGGGGCCCCCTATCAAGAGACGACCCGCCCAGTCTTGCCGTCGACCTCCGAGGTCTGGCCGGAGAACATGAGAGAAGGGCGACGAGCGTGAGCTATTGGACGGACGCCGTCCTTGCCGATCCTTCTTGCCCGCAAAGTGCCAAGAACGACGGATGCGCGCGCTGCTCAGCGCTACACGTACTGAAGATGGGTACCGACGGGCAAGAGCACGGCTGTTTCGGAGCGCTGTGCGGTATTCCGGAACGCTTGCGGCTGTGAAGGATGCAGAGGCCACGCACACGGCGTTATATCAAGCGACGGCAGTTTGAAGCTTGGCCGTTGCTCACGCCCGCGGGCTCACGGCACGACGTTACTTACCTCGCTACCGTGTCAAGTGGCAAACACGAGGGGGCGTGCATTACGCCGGTCACTCCAGGCGAGTATCGGCAAATTCTGTCCAAACTGCGCCTTGTGTGAAACGTCTCTCAATGCATCTCCGCCGCTCGACAGGGTTTTCACAGGGTTGGTGGCATATCGTCCACGCGGCAGAAACACACCCTGCGGTGTGCGTGCGAAGGGTACCCATTGTTTGTCTCCGGTACCTCCAAGGGGCGCAATCATGTACTGAATTGCTTACCTGTGGGTGTGTCGTGGACCATGGACCGGGTGCATCAAAAGAGGCTACATGGTGATCCCACGACCGTCAGTATCGTCCTCGACACTGATCCCATGTACAGGACAGCATCCAGTCACTTATACCATACCTCGACGGATGCCGCGATCGCCGCTGCATGCCGGCAGGTGTGACCCCACCCGGGCGGAATGGACGAGCCAGCCCCGCGGCCATTCACACCCGGCTACGCATCCATGGCACGGACTCCGTCGCGCGTGTACGTGTCGGGCAGACTCGTATCGGCATATACAACGGCCATGGGGCGCGGGTATGGGGGTCTGCCCCTCTCGTCCCATGCCCATACCCCTGGCTGCCACCCGTACTGGCGTCGCGCGACCGTCGAACCCAACCCCCGATGGAGGGTGCTCACCATCCGCACACGCCGGCGGTTTGCCTCCGGGCACATTCGACAGTGGCGAGCCGTGCCTAGAAGCGTCGGCGCATCCACCTGAACATCACTGTCTGCGACGGAAGCCACAGGTCAGTGCAGAGTTCCGAGTAGAGGACACATGGCAGCGGTGCGCCGTCAAAGAGACATACTGTGCATGTCGACGTCGCTATCGACAGTCCCGCCACTGGTCGGTCAATTGCGTTATTTGGCCAGAGACACCAAGTCGTGGGCTGGATCGCTTGACCTACATGTCTCACCCAGTAAACACTCTCACAGGAAAGCAGTACTCGATGGCGAACTCTCTTTGAGATACGGATGCGGTGAGTGTCAAACGCATAAGTCGAAGGTGAGCTCACGATCCCTGGGTCATGTACAGGCTTGATAAGATAAGATCAGGCGCTGTGTCAGTAGACGCGCATCATACTTGCCTTTCATTGAGAACATCCTCACTGGTACTGTGGACGTATCGCGGAGCTGATCAGCCGCGCACTCTGAGATTTGAACGTACTACTGTAAACCAGAGTTCGAGGTTCTCAATGAACGGTGCGTACGTACAACGCATCGGGCTTAAAACCGAAGATGCCACAAGAGATGCTACGACACTGGTAGTGTCACTGTACAGCATTGACTCGAGGTAATCCGCAAGCGCGAGTTCCTCGGGGTTGGACACAGTACAGTGCACATGCCGAGGGTACATAGTTTGTAAGTAGTCCGTCTGCCACCCCCGCGGCATTTTCAGCCCATCTTCCGTATATTCACAGCGCATACAATCCCTGCAAGCACTATGTCTGTGCGTCTTCCCGGAGGATGGTATGCTTTGACCAACATCGCCGGTAAGTCGCAGGGTGTAGTCCAGTGCGCCGTGGTCTGTCGATGTCTGTAATAGGTATGTTTGCTGACCATTCCTCGGGCACTCCCTCTTGCATATCGACTCCAGGAGACTACGGAGGGCATGGCATACCTCACTTTTCGTGATTCGTGTCTTGACAGTGAGTGTACTGACGTCTTACCTGACGTCTTTAGACCCTACATCGCGTTGTGTTTCGACCGCGATTAGGCCCGTGGTATGACGCTCAAATTCCTTCTGCGTTACACCCTCTTCTTTTGGCTGCTCCACATCGTCGGGGTGCCCTTCGACTGTACCGACAATCACACATAGGCAGGTATTAGCCTTGAGTATTTGCGCGACAGGGGGCTTACTGACTCTTGTCGTGTGTACAATCGCTGATCGGCAGGCAGGCTTGCATACTCAGTACTCAGTGCCAACCGTGGGACCATACCCTTCCACTCCCAAGTTTGCTGCAAGTGATGCACTCCTAGTGAATTCGGGTCGCCACTTCTACGAAGCACCGCTAATTGCAGCGAGCTTCAAGTCTGTGAGGTGTTGTCATTTCCCGCTTCGCTTGATCGACAAGCGACGCGGTTTTACCAGAATGTACATGAGTACGTATCTACACCTGTGAACTACATGTCCTTCGCGCACAGTTCCTCCAATAGGCCCATACGACGCCCACAACTCTATTGAAAGTCAGTACACTCAGGCTGTGACCTTCGGCTCACGGCGGAACTTGCCAACGACCGCTCCGGGCTTGTTCAGACGTTCCTCCGCTACAACGTACAAGCTGCTCGGTCTGGACCGTTCGGACAGTTAGATCTCCACCATGCATACATCGCATGAAAAGGCGTGACCACGCGATTCCTCACGCCTTGGACTTGCTACGTACATCGGACTGGGGTTACGGGCGGCCTTCGCCGCGTAGACTTCATGATGGCTGTACCAGCAGCACTGCCTATCCGATATCTCAAAGTACGGCAATGCACCCTATATCCAAGAAAGGACCATGTACATACCGTTTGTCTCCCCTAGCAGACGATGAATAAGACGAGCTCATAACATGAAGTTGTGATAGTAGTGGTCGAACAACAATTACCAAAGCGGGAGCGACGGCATTACTCCATCAATTTTGTAAACCTCAAAACAATATCCCACAACATCCTATGTATGTATGCTCTTCCAAAGCAATTCAAAGCGTGATGCAGAATTAGCAAATCGCGCTGGCTTCATGAGACCAACGATGCGATAATATATATGATGGGAGGGGGGATGGTTGGAGGAATAAGATTGTGGGTTTGATGTGCGGATAACTTTGACCTTGTCGACATCAAATTCCCCGCTAAACTGGTCTCCATCTTCCTCAACGTTCTCGTCCAGCTGGACGTTGAGCTCGACGTCTCAAGCGTTCCGGACGACCTGCGCCGCCGCTCCTTAACCTATGTCTAGCCATGCGCAGTCGTCCTCCCCCTTTTCGCGACTTTCTCGCCTAGCTTTTCCGTTCAAGTCTCATTCTTCGTCCCCCCTTTCGGCTGAACCTCAATCTGAAGACTGGTACATTCCTTACCATGGACCCATCCAGCCCCCGAAGGATGAGCGGAATACGGATAGCTGGGGGCATCTTGTCAGCGGATGGCTGATGGAAAATGAGGACGGGGGCGGACGAACGGAGCGCTCGCCTCGCCTCCGGGCAATGTCGAACGCGTCCCGGGCGGCGGCGGAGGAGAACAAACGTAAGGGTTCGCGCATACAGCCATCCTTCGTCGACCTCGATCAGGCGGGCGGCGTCGGCGACACCCCTACGCCCGCACGGCCGCGGCGGTCACAGGAAGCCCCCTCGCATCACCGCTCCAGCCTCGCCAGCATCCTCACATTCGGCCACAAGAAGGCGCACAAGCTCCAGCATTCGTCGTCGGCTGGTGACCTGCGCAAGGACTCTCTTCCACCTTCATTGCCGCAGGATACAGCGCAGGACTCGCAGGCACCACCGACGTTCCCTCGCAGGCACCCCTACGCCTACGCGACGCCCGTCCCGAGCGCCCCGTCGCTCCCGCCTCCTCCCCCGGTTTCTAGCCCGGTCGCCACGACAGCCCCACGCAAGAACCCCGCCACTTCGCGATTCTCCGTACGACTTCTTGACCCTCTTGCAGAGAAACCAACTGCGCCCGCGTACCTCCTTCCTGCTCGTAGACCCTCACGTATCAGCCTGAAAGCCTCAATGTCGACTCCCAATTTGCGGCAGGCTACGGGGACGGCAGCGGTTCTCCCCAAGGGCAAGCAGCGGTGGCTTTCAGCAGAGACCTGGTGCGATGCTCTGATTCTCCCACGGCCGCGCTTCGCTATGCGCGTAGTGGACGCGGAGGGCGGGGGAGGGAGCGGACGCATCGTAAGTCCCCCAGAGAGCCCTCTATGGCCGCCCGGGATGGAGCCGCCTTTGGATGCCGCGGGGCCAAGGTGCTGAAGAAGTCCCAGTCGGCCATTCAGCTCTCTTCGCGCGCGCCCCATCCTTCACCGCCGCGTCCTGTGCCGCAGGTTCCATCGTCGCGACCGGCGCCAGTACCAGAGGAGCCTGTGCGGGTGATGCCCGAAGCGGGCCCGTCAAGAGTCATGCCGGACAGAAAGGATGCAAATACGCACCTCAGACCTCCCCGACCGAAGAGTTTCGCGCTTGACGATCTGGCACTGCCCAGTCCTGTTCCATCGCTTTCCAAGTAAGTTGCAAGGCCTTCCCACGTCCATTTATGTGCGGGCAGCGCTAACATACACATTCAGAGTGCTTGAGGACGGACGGCAGTTGGAGCAGGAGCGCAAAGCATGGCAGCAGGCAGCGGCCAAGTCACTCGGCCATAAGCGCGCACGCTCCGTGTCTCGGGCGCGTGCAAAGTCGCTCGGGTCTCGTACGCCGACGCATGCTCGGGCGCCGAGTGCTTTGGACGTACTCGCTGAGGCAACCTTACTCGGCAGTCAGAGGCGCCGGCCGACGGTGCATGTTCGCGTACGTCCTCCACGCTCAGATGGCCACGCGACCACGAGCGGTTTCGGGACGACCATGACAGGCACAGGCACAGGCATCGCGACATGGACTTCAAACTCGCACGGGCAAACGCGCTCGCGGGGACACGGGCACTCGAACTCGATGGGTTCGATCGCTCATTCTCGTTCGGATGAGTCGTTCATGTGGACGCCGGGTCATGGCCGCAACCACTCCCTGGGCCGGTCCGCGCTGAGAATGGTGCGTACAACCGCGACGACGGCCGCTGGTCTTTGTGGCATAGCAGGTGGGCACGACATTGACGACGACCACGTGAAGGGCAAGGGACCGATGAACGAGAAGGCGGCGGCTATGGAGGAGGCTCTCCGGCGCGACGGGACGAAGATCATACACTTGCGGGACCAGATGCCGCGTCGGGAGGATCGCGGCGGGAGCGGCGTCGTCGTGATTACTCCCCCTCAGGATCACGGTGCACGTTCGGGCGCGCTACATCACGGTCCTGGCCCGAGTGGTGTGCACGGCGTGTCGCCCACACCGTCTGCGCTGTCAGCCTCTGCCGAGGGTGTCGGTATAGCGATCTCGTCTCCGGTGCCGCCTGAGGATCCTTCTGACAGGGAGCCCATCCGAATCAACCATCCGTACGCGCAAGGAGCCACGTATCCCTACTACGAACGCACTGCGGGCAAGGTGCCTGTCCTCCCGGCGATCCAGGCCGGCGTTCGGACAATACTGGTGCTCCCAGTCCTGCCAGTACCGCAGGGGAGGACAGCGTCACGAAACATCGACAGCCTATTGTTGTGCATCCGTACTCGCCATACGCTCAGGTCGCTCATCCCTTCGCAGCTATCACCGGCAGCAGCCCTGTCCCCGCCAACGACTCGACACCCAAAGCAAGACCACGGGCTAGGACCGGAAAGCACCTGGAGGTCAGACCGCCGGCGACCTCGCGCATGTTCGCGGAGCTCAGCCCGGGTCAGATTCGCGAGATCCTGCCCGAGGAGATCCAGTACTCGCCGTTCATCCCGACACCTCCAGTCCAGCTCCCCGACGGTGCGCAGTCTTCGAACCCGTCTGGGCACCCGTACGGCCCCTCGATGAAGCGGACGAGCGAATGGGGCTTCGCGGACGCGCTCAGTCACACGATGCAGAGGCCGCTCAGCACGGACAGCGGACTGGGGACGAGCGAGAGCCACGAAGTTCCTAGGCCGGACAACATCAAGGTATCTCATGTGCTGGATGACGACGACGACGTCATTGTGATCAGCCCTCAGCAAGAGCCCGAGGAGGAAGATCCGCATATGCTCTCCCCCGGGTCACGGTCAGTATCGGGTGGTCCGGAAGGTATGCAGCGGCGCCCCGGCATGCTGCGCGAGGCTACGCAGGCTTCGTCCAACCACACGCTGGCATCCTCTCCTATGGAGAACATAAACCCTCCGGCGTTCAGGAAGGAGCCGTCGGTCGGGGAGCGCAGCTTCAACTCGTCGGGCTCATCGCCCGGGTCGTCTCGCAATCGTCCTCTCCGCCACTCTCGCCTCGCCCGATCACGAGCACCAACGACGATCTTGAGCGGTTCCGCGACTTGTTCTACCGGCCGCCGGAGAGCAGGACGCCCTCGTCCGAAGACTCGCGCCCGCCCGTGTCGAGACGCCCGAGCGGGAGCATCCCCATCGAGCTGAACGCGCGCAGCACGCGGACGCTCAGCGGGCTGACGTCCCTCGCGCGGCAGCTTAACGAGAACATGGAGGAGATGGAGGCGTACGAGACCATGATGGAAGGGTACGACCGAGAGCGGTCTTCACCTATGTGGGGAGCTCGCCATGGCGGTCTCGGAGGACAGCGGCCGGAGGACCTGGGGCCCGAGCCGCCGCAGGTGCTGTCGCAGTCGCCGCCGGGCTTGATTTACGAGCGTGAAGGTACGGGAACGCCGCTGCGTCTGCCCATAGACGCGAACCTGGCGCTCTCTCAGCCATCTGACAACGTGCCCGAGGACGTGGAGTCGTCCAGAGCGTCGTCGATGCTGGAGCTTCCGCTCGACGACGACCCAGAACGTGAGCAGGCTGCCTGGCACGGTTCGCGCGAGCGTACGACTGACGTGCTTCGCTCTGTACAGACATGCGCATCGGCGAGGTCGAGGCGGTCAGCACGCCGCCGATTTTCGCGACGCCCAAGCGGTTCTCCACACACCTGTCCGCTATGAGCTATCCGTCGGGGGAGATCAGCCCCGTGAGCGACCCCAGCTCGCGCCGCGTCGTTCCCAGCAGTCGAGCCTCGGCGTCGCGCAGTCGTCCGATCCCGCACGGTCGAGCTTCATGACGAACACGTCGGGCATGTCCGGCCTGTCCGACTTCCCCACTCCGCCGAGCGAGATCACCGCGAGCCACATGTCGATCCTGAACGCGTACTACGGCGAGGGCGCGCGGGACTACCGCGAGAGCCACTACGATGCGGCGCGGCCTGCGCTGGTCCGCGAGGCCAGCCATGCGACGTTCGGTCCGACGCAACAGATGGGCGAGGCTCTCTAGCCTGGGACGGTTCGTGTCGTTCTTTCCCTTATGCTTCACTTTTTTGCGGTGCCGCACACACTATCCCCTATCGTTACCATCTGTAATATTTGCCCCACGGACGGTTCTGCGTTCTGTGCCTGCTTTCTCCTGCACGGTCGTTCCAACGGATTCTGCGTACGATATCTATGCCCGGTGCTCTCACTTGAGCCCATGGCCAACGGGCACGTATACTTACGGTACATGTAGAAGTTATCACATCGGCCATCCTTGCTCCCGGATCCGTCGCACGCATGCTTTTGGAGTCGTTGCGCTGTTTTTATTAGTTCAGATTATTGTGCATACGTCGTTTGGACTGCGGAATCGAGTGGGCTGCTGCGACGGCGGTGCGTCGGACTCGGACGCGGGCGTGGATCGGCGGGTCGAGGGCGTCAGAGCAGTGTTCCGCGGTGGGCGGGGGCACAGAGCGTGCTGCCGAGCCGAGGAGGGGTGTCCGGGCGCAAGCGTGCACGGACTGTTCCTCATCGAGGCAGCAATGGCCGGAGAATTAATCTGGGACTATGCCAGGGTAGTGGGTGACTATGCCGGTGCGGGGGTGGTTGGTTGGGACGGGGTGCAGTCGGCGGGGATGCAGTCGTCGCAGTTCACGAGGAGAGATCGGTGCACTCGACATTCAGAAATTTCGGAATAGTATTATATTCGGTGGATCACAGGACAGCGGTACACAACAGGATAGGTACAGCTCTCAACGACACACATCGCACTGGGACACCGTTGGCCAGTCGTACAAACACAATAGCACACCCTCGGAGACGGAGGCTTCCATAGCCTTCCGTGTAGAAGAATACACTGGGGGCAGAGAGGACGGAGATGGTCATCGTCGGCCACGCTGCGCTCACAGGCAGCACACGGACATACCGCCCCGATATCACCCTCCTGAAGAGGTAGCAGGCACCCCGGTGTTCCGCACAGTGCTGTACCCAGCCCCCCTGCGATGTCTCACTCTGAGGCAAACTAGAATCGCACGCAGATCAGCTCAGCAGGTGCGCGAAAAGCAGGGGTGCACTTTACCAGCTGTCGCACTCTTATCACTGCTCCGCCATACGATGCCTGCGGTCGCCGCGTATTCCTCAGGTGGTGCCGTCTTCTGCGGCACACGGGCCAGAGATGCAGGCCGTCCATTCGGCTGGGTGATACGTCGAATGCGGGACTCGATGCCTGAGCGTGGCGCTACGAAAGAAAAGGCATAGCATGATGCCAGGTCACTAGCAAAACAGGCCAGCTACCCCCGTACGAGTGTACGTACCTGCAAGCCGGGCTACGCGGTGCTCTCCAGCGTCTTCCACAAATCGAGACGGGAGGGCAGAAGCGTGCTTCGTATGTCGTCGTCGAGAGCCAGAGGAAGCAACGGGAGATGTGGAAACGGCCAAGGAAGCTGCAGGGGAGTGTCTGGGAGCAGGGCATGGAGCAGAGAGGGGCGGGCGGCACCAGCAGATCATGGGGAAGAATTTCCATGCGACTACGCGTGGCATGTGGGACATTGAGAGCGGATACTTCCGGTGCACAGACGGGGGCAGAAAGCAGGACGCCGTCGACGGAGCCGAAGACGCAGCGAGCGCGCGATTGCAGGGCCAGCGGGATGATGGGGATTCAAGAGGCGCGACGCTGCGTTCTATGCTCTGGCCGGGCCGAAACGCGCTCTCGCCTCCGCTAGAGCAGTATAGAGGATGTGTTCTGCCGGATACAAGACGTGAACGTATGTACCCGACGGGAACATTGATGACCGCATATTCGGGGGTTGATATTGTAGCTACTGAAACGGCCGCATCTGGGCGGTAGTGAGGGCCACAGGGCACATCGTTAAGTGGAAAACACTGCCAGTAACGGTCGTTGGGGCTCAATATGCTCACAGCCTGGTATCTGGTGTCGACATACGCGGCCGTAGACGCAGTAGCCGAGAGAGCGGTCGCAAACCAAGCAAACGTACTTACTGGCGCTTGTCGAAAGGGACAAAGTCACCGCCACCACCGCCGCAAGCTCTCGTTCCGACCGCCAGCATCGAACTCGAGCACGCAGGAAACCGTCGAATATATACTGTCACACACAATACATACAATCGCAGCACAGAGTATGCAGAGCGGGCACTCTGCCGAGGGAGGCGAATAGCCAACCTGGCAGACCCCGACTCGCCCACTCAAGGTGCCGAGTACATGGTGCTCGTCCCAAATCCGGCTGGGCCACCGTGCTGTCCGACCCCGTCAAGCCTCGCTTCGGCTCTCAATCGTCTCCTACGTACTGGTAAGCATCAGGATAGAACATGTCAGATACGGATATGTACCGACATGCCTGACGTACGAGGTCCAAGATCTGCCGGCGTGGGATGTCGGTCGCAAGAACTGAGGGCGGAGCGCGTCCGTCTCCATGAGCTAGGGTTAGTTCGCGCAGCTAGGCCACCGCGTGGTAGTTTGGGTGCACCCTCCTCGGACGGTGCTCGGCGTGATGGAGGTCGCGCTTGGTGATGCGCATGAAGCAGAGCGCGCCGCTGTGCCAAAGGTGCAGCAGCCGGAGCAGCGGTGCATTCCCGCCGGGGATGCGGTTGAAGTCGACAAACGGTACGTTGTACGGCCACCCGGATAGCTTGTAGCGATAGCGGATTACAGTGTGCTTGGCGTAGCCCCGGACGGTGTAGCGCAGCCGGGCGTCGGAGTCGCCAGTGAGCACTCCTGGTCGGGCTGCGAGTCAGCGCGCGAGCAACGCCAGAGTGAAAAGGTACGTTCCGGGATGTGACACTCACGTAGTCGCGCGTTGATCTCTGCACGCAGCTCTCTGCGAAGGCGGTCTCGAATGCACCAATGGGGTGCGGACGGCGCTGCTGGAAGCGAGACGTCGGGGGAGGCGAAGGCGAAGGTGGGTGGAGTGCACGGCATGGCAGTGCTCTGTAAGAAGGCTGACGACCCGCGAGAATAGCTTGTCTCCTCGGGGCAGGGGCGGGAAGTGGCTATATGGCCTGCGAGGAGCGCGTACGGCGTATCTGGTCACCGCAAGAGGGTATGATGTTGCTTGTTCAGCTCTCACAGGTGCGGGATACATTTGCGAGAGAGACCCACGGACCAAGCGCGGTACGAAAAAACGAGAAGCCAGAGCCCCGACGGGAGGCGTCCGCGCCCCACTTCCGCATCGGTTTAGCAACACTCTTCGTTTCCTCATCGCGGCAGGCTTCGCATTGCACGCTCCCCCATACTGCACCGCGGTGAGTAGTATCGCGATGCTCCCGGTCACCGCTCTCGTCGTCGCTGAGGCACTCACGCATGCACACTGACCATCTCGCACACAGTCTCAAACGGCCTTGCCCGCGAGCTGTCAAGCGCGCCGGTGTGCGCTCGGATCCGGTCTCTCGGCCGGAAAGTAGGCGGCCATCGCATCGCAGCCTCTCTTCGAGGGACTCGAGTCACCAGTTCGTCTCCGTAGCCAGTTCCCGTAGACGTCGCGCAGACGGTCGCCAGGCTCGTGGCCAGAGTCGTCTTGACCCATTGGCAAGCGAGCATCGACCCATTCACACCCTACCCGACCACTGACTGATCTCCAGACCACACATACTGCGCTGGCACGACTGTGGATACTGGTGGTCTGTGCAACCGCGGTGAGCCAGCGGCCAGGAGCCACAAAGTGTAGTAGGTACATCGAGCCAGATGCCCCGGACCACGTTGTTCGGCTCTCCACGCCTGTTTCCCCGTCGTCCAGCCCCGGGAGCGCCAATGCTCGATCCTCGACGCTCGCCGTGACGCGCCGGTGAGCGCGGCGACGCCCGCGAGCATACCATCGCTTGGCAGGGCAGGGACAACCAAAGAGGTGGCTGTAAAGGTAGCGTCTCTTCCTCCGGGGAGGATTACTCGGCCCACAAACTGAACGTTCTCACACTAGATCGCGGAGATGACGATCGGGAGCGTCACCAGCGCGGCTACCAGCTCGGGACCGCGCTCGTCGGCGGGGACCGACGGATGGACCCATGCGCTCGGGGAGGGCATGCTGATCCCCTGCCCCGTCCGGTGATCAACGTGCCCGCGGTCGTGCAGATCGCGTCCGCGCATCGTCGGACCAGCCCGCTGGAGGCGAGCAGTCCCTGGCGCTCTCGCTGGGGGTTCCGCTTCGTGCGCTCGCCGGTCGCTCGGCGGACTCGGACGCGAAGTGAGTGCGCGCTGTTGCGCTTGCAAGATCTCGGCCGCCGGTCCCGTCGTGGTGACGCCCCGTGGGTGCGTGCCCGCAATCCGGGAGGGGATCCGAAGTGGGACCGCGTGTACTGACGAGCGGCCGGGGCCAGTGGGAGACGTTCGGGGACGCGGTGGGTAGGCCCACTGGAGTTCCTGCGAGGCCTTGCATACTCATCCCCACTCTGCAGGCGGCGCCGACGGTCGAGGGCGGCGGTGACTGCAGGGCGGTCCAGGCGGGTGCAGCCGCCTGCCTGTCGAGCGCAAATTTGGTGCAGGGAACCGCTCAATTCGCGTCCGACGAGGGTGCCGTGTGCGCTGTATCATGGTTCGTTATTCTGCAGCGCTCGTATTGATGCCTACGCTCACCGTCCGTCAGCGATCTGTTGCGCTTTACGTTGTGCGCGGTCCGGTATGCCCGCCTCGGTACGGGTGTGCGGTGGGTGCCGCTGGCCAATCCAGTGCGGGGGAGAGACGGTCGTCGTCGCCTTCTCGCCGAATACCTCTGACGATGCGCACGGGACGGCGAGGCGCTGGATTGTGTTCGGTACATCATAGGCATTTCAATAGTACACAGGATGTACGGCCGTCTGCGCGGCTACCCGGTGTTCTCCCATGAGAGATCGCCTTGTCGGCGTGTGCG
Source organism: Trametes polyzona (assembly GCA_022606195.1). NCBI lineage: Eukaryota > Fungi > Basidiomycota > Agaricomycetes > Polyporales > Polyporaceae > Trametes > Trametes polyzona. The sequence continues at coordinate 502,798 of JABYQF010000019.1, forward strand.
CGGAGCAGCCATGTTTGCAGGAAGAGCCGCGTCTAGTGTATGACGTGCATCTCATAGATTGTTCAGGATACTGTGCCGCCGCGCAGATGTGCTGCACGTCCAGGGGCGTGTACACAAGCGTGAGCGAGGCAGAGCATCCCATCGTGGTCGTCAAAGGCTCACCATGCCAGCGTCGGACGAAGGCGAATGCTTCGCATGGTCGATGCATCGCGGTGGACCGACAGATCACCCTGTGAGGTTTCGCGTGTGTGAGCGGTGAATCTTTGGCCCGTACCCGACCGCTCGTGGACCTTGCGGTTCTGGAGTGTGATGCGTTTGTGAGATGTGGTAGCGCGAACACGGGCCGTACATTCGTTTGCGCGGCCTTTGCGTCCACGGCGCGTATGGAGTTGGATGAACGGTGCGTGGGCCATGCTCGGTTGCGCGATCTCGTTCGACGAGAACGGGTGCGTGTCGCGGAGTGCCGTCCACGTTCATGGTCCGTGTTGTATTTTAGAAACTGCTTTGCACGGGAGTATGAAATATATTCGGTGTCCCTGAACGTCCTTTGTGCATACCAACGGCGTGTACTCGATCGACGCCGTTCTGCGATGCGAGCGCAACCCGGACGGGGATGCGTATCAGTTGTGTATTCTCGACCAGCCATCTTTTGGCCCTCCGGTGCCGACTCGGGACGTGCGCACATTCAGTCTCGATTGCACACCGAGTGCAGAGCGGCCAGACGAACGCACTCGTCCTCGCCCTCGGCGCGCCCGCGAAATCCTCACAACCCAAGTCGTCCATTTGTTGCATACACGCCCGCCGCCCGAACATGCCCGCCCGCCCGCCGCTGCGGGTCAGAGCGCGCGTTCGTCATCCTGCGTCCGCCCGGCGATGCACCGCCCCCCAAGGACGTACGAACGGGACCGTATCGCAGCCCGCCTTCCATCCGAGCTCGCCGTCTGTCTCGACTCGCTGCTGCAGCGCGCATGCCGGCAGCGGTGCGTGCGTGCAGCGCGAGCAGCGACCACGCTGTCACGATCTTCGGCAGGCGCACTCAGCGGAGCGCACCAGGCCCGACCCTGATTTCGGGAGGAAACGACGGGGGTGCGGCATCGTCTCCGTCCGAGTGCACGCCGTCCGAGTGCATCTCCCGGCGATGCGCATCGACGGGGACGAGTCGAAACTGGGGATGCAGCCCCGCGCACGGGGCAGACAGCGCACCCCTTGGGATGGGGACGATGCCCATTGCGCCGGCGGACGATGGCGACGGCCACGGTGTGCGTCGGGTGGGCCCCGCTTGGGGAGCGAATAGCTAGCACGTCGACGAACTTCGCCGTCCGTCCGTCCATGACGGCGTCCGAGATACACGTGTGCACGCGGACGCGAACATCGCCGGACCGTGCGCGTCTCGCGGCGAAAAACGCTTTACAGGGGAGGGATGGGGACGGTGTCGCCATCCGCCCCCTACTCTGCCTATCCCCTCCCAATGCCATCCTCTCCCATCCCGCACGCGCTGCGTCGTCGACGTCGCCCTCGTGCTGCTCGCTGCTGTCCGTGCCCGTTGCCGTCGAGCGCGAGAGCGGTGCGCCCTCGCTCATTGCACTTGCATTCCATGACCCGCTCACGCTCGTTTCCAGCTTCGCATTGGCCACGCGGTCCCGCCGAGCATCTCGTCTCGTCGTGACCGCGAGGCCGTCCACCGCGAACCAGCATGGCCCATTTCCCGGCAGCCCCTCAACAGGAAACGACCTGTCTCGCGTTGACTGTGTACGCGTCTTTGTTTGTCGCGAACGTTCCGGACTGACACATCTCTGCTGCTGCACAGGCCCCAAGACGCGGGCGTGTCGCGCATGCGTTCCAGTACGACGCCGCTCACCTGTACGTCCGATCCGTGCTCGAGTCGATGTGCTATGATCACTCACCTGGCCTCGTCCTAGCCCATGGCCTTCGCACAGGCAAAGGCCGGCGCATGCCTCGGGCGTAGACTCTGGGGCGCGCAGTAGGCTGGGGGCACAGCCAGAGTGAGCAAGAAACAGATGAGGTACGCACCGTGTTCTGGTTCCTGGTGCTCGCACTCCACTCACCTATGTTCACGGTTCGCCTATCACGTAGCGGGCCGCGGGCAGAGTGTGACCAGATTTAGGACGGGCGTGTGGCAGGATCCCGAGTGCAGTAGAGACCTGTACGTAGCTGTAGATAGCGTGGGACGGGAGAGGGAAGAGCAGCAAAGCTCAGCCGGGCGAGAGGCTCGGAATAGGTCGCAGTACATCCAGCCAAGGGAAAGGGCGGTCGGAGGCGAACCGAGCCAGTATAGATCCCAAAGAGTCCGGTAGCATAGTGGCAGATAGCCGAGTAGTCGTAGAGGGAGACGGCGGCCTCGGGAGTGTGTGGTGGCCTCTGCACGCGAACTGCGTGGACGGCCAGGCCGTGCGCGTACGTGTACCGCGCCGACAAGAGGCTCGAGGCTCGAGAGAGCGCTTCCGTCCTGGATGACCGGTGAGCAAGCGTATTCAGCGAGACGAGTGTGCACTTACATCGGCTTTGTTTACAGCTAGTAGGCCGGACTACACGCACGCGCAGCGTTGCGTACCTCCGCGGCAGTGACGGCGAGTACCCCGCGTAGCTCGAGCAGAGACGTGCTGACAGAACAGTGCAGCCCTAGAAGTGTACTAGTGAGAACGTGTGGCCCAGCGTCGTCGCCGAGAAGGACAGCAGAGAGGGCGCAGTACAGAGGTGGAGACGCGACGATATCGGTGTCTATACAAGGGCAGGAGCGGGGCGAGGTGGATGTATGCAGACTGGCGTGAGCACGGCGGGAACGTCGACGGGCAGGCGGGCGCGGACGTTGTTTAACGCAGCGAGCACAGCGAGCACGGGCAGCCTGAGCGAGCACTGGCAGCCTGAGCGAGCACGGCAGCTGCAGTGCGTCCGCCGCGAGTGAACGCATCCAAGAGGATCGAAAGGCTCCTAAGGCCGTGGACTCGGTCCGTGGTGGTAGGTTAGTAGGTTCCGTTCGTTCGGGAATCCAGCGGTAGGGGAGAGAGAGAGAGAGAGAGAGATCTATTCGGTAGGCGCCGTGTATTGACGCCTACACCGGAGCCTGACTTAAGGGGCATCCACCAAGCTAACTCGCCTGACCTCGCACGCGAATATCGACAAGTGTCCACTTATACATAGTGACGTTCAATGCAATATTACACGTGTGGTGGGACACCGGCGCGAGGGGCCAGCAGAAGACTCATCAAGCCCTGCTGTACTACCCAACCGCCCTCGGTTCTCCAGGGGCGATCTACTCGCTATTGTCGGTATCCAGCGGGCAGCTCGGGGGCACCCTCCTGTCAGTAACCCCTTGCGGAGAACGTGTGTTGCTGTCCGGGGGAAGTAGGAGTGGTGTGGAAAGGCAGAGGGAGAAGACATCCGCCACATAGGTCGCGAGGAGTGGGAGCAGCGTCTCCGACTGCAACAGGTAATCGAGCAGCGCGTTGCTCGATAGGCGGAACTGGAGTCGCGGCAGTGCTCGGTGGATGGCGCTTGCTTCCTCCATGAACCGGTCCCGTCGGGCGCGAAGTGGGCCGCCGTCGCACTCGAGGAGCGTATGAGTCTCGTCCTCTACCGCCCAGGGTTGAAGGCAAAATCGGCATTTGCGTTCGCTGCGCGGTGGCGGCGTTTTTTGCCGTCGGAGCCGCTCCACTGCCAGGGGGTGTTCCGAGAGGAGGAGAAGTGTGATCGCCTCTCGCTGGCGTTGCGTCGGGAGATCCAGATACGCCCGGTAAGCGCAGACTTCCCCTAGTGGAATAGGCGCGCCCCGCCGCATGAGGCTCCGGTGTGCCAAGCGACGTTGAAGAAGTGGGAGCCGCCCGGACAAGGCGACCGCGCGTTCAACGCTGCGAGCAAGAGCGTCGTGGAGCTGAGCCAGTAGGGCGGTGGTGCTGGTCGCTGTCGGGAAGCGCCTCAGGGGGATATGGATGGGCTCGTCGAGGGCCAGGCCCACGAGATGTAGGTCACTCCACCATGAGGGCGCGCCGGCGTGGACCGCCAGGCTCCAGGAGTCTTGTAGCGCATCGTACGGCAGCGGGGGCTTGTCCGTGAGGACATAGCGGAGGTAGCGGAGGGCTAGCGCAAGTCGGCGGAACGCCAGTGGCCATATTCCAGTTTCGCTGTGTAGGGCGGCCGTCTGCGCCCTCGGGCTGACACGGAGGGCTCGGCGAAGGAAGTTGAGTTGGATGTCTTCAAGGGTTTTCAGCGCATCTGTGCGCACATCGAGGGCGACCTCGCACCCTGCTGTTAGGTGAGGCTCGACCCGCGCCCGGTAGAGGGTGAGTGCGATGGACGGGGGTAGTGGTCCTATGTACGATTCGAGCGAGAGCGAGGCATTTGCAGCGCGCCTCGCCGCGGCAGCCTTCTCTTCATAGTGGGGCATGAAGATGTCCCGCGCTGTGGAGCAGAGTGATATGCCGACGTACTTGGATGTTTCGACATATGTCAGTGGGCGTCGTAGCAGGGTCAGAACTGGAAGCAGATTGGGTAGTGGGCCGTGGATGCTCGCGAGCGACTTCGTGGCATTGATAAGCAGAGAGTTTATGCTGCAGTACCGCTCGGCTTCGTCCAGTTTGCATTGCATTCCCGCCGCTGAGAGGCTTATCAGCGCCATGTCGTCTGCTAGCTCGAGGTGGGAGATTCGCCGTCCATTGAGGTGGATGTCGTCGTGGTGGGGGGCGAGCTCGAAATCCGACAGGAAAAGGATCCACAGGACTGGGGAGGCAGGGTCCCCAATAAGGATGCCCATGAGAGCACGGAAGGCCTCGGTCGTCTCTCCTGTAGTTGTACAGGGTGGGCGTGAGTTCGTTGTGCTTCGCGGTGCGGTGTATAAGGGTGATATACCTCCAAAGCGAACAACGTACTGCAGGTGGCTATAGAGCATCCTTAACCAGTCAATGAGGGGGCCCTGGGCACCCCACCTGGCTAGCTTTGCCCACAGGGTGTCTTGGTCTACGGACGGGAATGCGTTCTCCAGGTCTAGGTAAACTACCCATAGGGTTCGGCCCATGGCTCGTGCACGTTCGATGAGGGCTCGCAGGACGAAAGTGTTGTTGTTTGTCCGATGTCCCTTGCGGAACCCACTTTGGGAGTCCGGGAGGCGACCCGTGTCCTCTGCCCATGCCCGCAGCCGGCGGTCAATGAGGAGGGTGAGCGTTTTGAGTAGGCAGCTTTCCAGGCCAATTGTGCGGTAGCTTCTGGGGTCCGCGGCCTCCTTCTGGGGCTTCTTGACGGCTGCGATGACCGCGGTCGTCCACGCCTGCGGGGCTGCCCCCGAGTCGATACATGACTGGAAGAGGTCACGGAGCTTGTCAGCGGGGATGGCGAGGACATCGCCGTAGCCGATCCCATCGGGGCCCCGTGCCGACGAGGTATTGTGTTGCCGGATATGGGACTTCACCTCTTCGATTTCCTCGGTGGTGAATGGTCGAGAGAAGTGGCGGCCTGTTGTTGTGTCCTGGGTGCGGCGTGGGAGACTTTTGGCAGTGATGCGGTTTAGTGCCCGGCTGACCTCGTCAAAGGAGGAGGGCGGTGTTGGGGGGGGATTCATGCGTGCTTTGAATACATGGAGGAGCTGGGTGGCTGAGACAGGAGGGGCACGAGGCTGGTCGGCGGTGAAGCGGTGGTATGCTGTCCAAAAGGAGCCTTCCGTTTGTGCCTGTAGGACGGCGTGTAGGTTGCGCACCCGCAGCCTAAATAGAGGCAATGAGTCTACGCCCGAGTCCTCCCAGCAGAGTCCCTGGAGTCCCGGGGCCACCATCTCGAGGCCAGGCATAGCGTCGATTTCTGTCCGTAGGGTCGGCTCGGCCAGGTGGGACACGGGCCTTACGGGGGTGGAGACCTTCTTTAGGTGGCTCGGCAGGGAGTGTCGCGGAGGCGGCGTTGGCCAGGTCGGCGGGCAAGGTAGCGGCAGAGGGGGGGGCCAGCGAGGGTGTCCCAGCTCAGTCTCCAGCGCCGATTTGGCTAGCGTTGTTGCAGCGCGCATGTTGTCATTCTCCACAGAGGGACGGACAGAGTAGAACTGTACCGGGGAAGGGCGCGCAGCAAGGAGGGTCACAGTCGTCTGGATGATGTCGCTGTGCGCACACGGCCAGCCAAGTCGCGCTAGGGCGGGAGCCCAGTGAGCATACATCAGGGCCAGGTAGTTTGAGTCGGACCAGATGCGGAGGGTGCGGCATGGGTCAGCGCTGTACACTGCGTGAAGAGTGGCACAGAGGAGCGCACGCGTGGTCGATGGCGTGCCGTGGAGGTTTGCGGTCCAGTTGTTTTCATGCCTGGTGCCCCAGTATGCCCCAGCGGCGGAACACCTAACAGCGTGGTGCGTTTCCTCGAGCCTAGTCTCCCGGGCCGTCACTACTCCCGCAACATAGACAGTGAGTGGCCGATCACTAATCCACGGGCGTCCATAGAACGAGTCCACCGCGACGTTGTCCTTTAGGGTGGCTACCATGTCCTTGAGCTGGGCATCGAGCGGGGTTAGGGGAGCGGGGGAGGGTTGTTGGGGGCCCTTGTGTGTCGGCGGCGCTGTTGGGCGGGATGGCCATATTTGGCAGCCTAACGTCGGCGGGGGCACCAGCTCTGGGAGGTGGACCGAGAGGGTGATCGGGGCGTGATCGGACCACTGAGGGTCCTGGGGAAGCACTTCGAGCTCCCAAGCCTGCGGGGTGGCGGTTTTGTGTGGGTCGAGAAGTTCAGTGGAGGCAAACGCCAGGTCAATGACGGAGGTTCCTCCCGCCTGAAAGGAAGTAAACCGCATTCTGGAGGGGCGTGTTTGCAGGCTTGTGCCATTGAGTAGCCCGAGCCCCAGTTCTTGAGATGCTTCAATAAGCCGGCGGCCGCGCACAGAGACAATCGCATCCGGTGAGACACGGTGTATGCCTGTACTGAGGGTTCCTACTCTCGCGTTGAAGTCGCCAAGGAGTATCAGCAGGCTTCCGTGGGCAAGCGCGGTCGGCAGGAGGGTCTCTAGTAGTCTTTGTTCGGCAGACACCGTCGCACCAGCCAGCCAGGGCGACGCCGGCGGCGGGAGGTAGGTATTTGCCAGAAAAAGGGAGGGTAGCAGGTGTAACAGGAGCACCTCATGCTGGTTGGGGGGGGAGACATCGCGAAGGGGGAGGGAGGCTCGGTATAGTACCAGGAGGCCTCCCGCACGGTGGCTAAGAGAGGCTGACTGAGGGCGTGTCAATGCATAGCAGAGGAATCCCTCAGGTAAGCGAAGCTGGTTCTCCTGTCCCGGACGCAGATGTGTCTCTTGTAGCATCACAATGTCATAGCCCTTCAGTTCAGATTGGAATTCCGGGGCCAGCATCTTCAGCGCGAGGTTGCCATGCACATTCCAAGACAGGATGCGGAGCATATAAGGCCCACTGTGATTATTCATGCTATTCGACCTCATACAAGTACTGCTAGGGGACAGGGCTAAGTTAAGGGACCTAGGCGATGTAACGAGACACGACGCCTACGCTATGTGAGCCTGTAGCTTACTATATGCTCCCGCACGGTACTTGTTCGTCATCCAGGCCTCCACAAAGGACTGAGCTAAGGTGGGGGAAGGCAGCTGGAAGAGTACATAGCGCGAGTCCGCCGGGTCTCGCATTATGTGGGTCAGGCGGGCGAACACGCCTGGGAGGTGCTCCCATGCGACGTGGGTGCACGTCCATACCTCAGTCCGAAGCGTTGCTGCATCGCTCGACCAAAGGGCAGCCCCGAAGCGGATCGTCGAGGAGGCAGTTGGGGCGGGTACGTGTATCGCCACAGGGGTGGGTGGGTTGGGGATCCGGGGTGCATCGGAGGGATGCCCACGGCCGCGCTTGCGCGGGCGAGAGTCATGGCGGTTACTGTGTGCCCGGCTGCTGTGTCGGCGCGGCGAGGGTGAGCGTGACTCCGAGCGGGAGCGGGAGCGTGCGCGACGCCTGTCGCGCGGCGGCGTCTCCTGGTAGGTAGGGCCCCAATAGTCGCTGAGCTGTGCTGGGGCCGCGGGGGCGGGGACAGGGGGGACAGGGTACGGGCTCGGTAGGGCAGGAGGGACGGGGGCCGGGACCGGAGGCACCTGCTGCTGGGCGGGCGTTGGCAGGGCAGGTGTGGGCGCAGACAGCGTAGTGGGGGATGGCTGCAAGGCCGGGCTGGGGGCAGGCAGCGGTTGCGCCTCGGGTGGTGGCATCGTGAGCGGGGCGGCCGGCGCGGAAGGCCCTGGACGGATGGGCATAGGGGGACTGGCCAGAGGGGCGCCTCCCGCCTGCGGGCTGGGCGCGGAGCCGGCCGCGTCTGGGGCCTGCGGGGGCTCAATCGCTCGTTGTGTGTTTTGTAGCGTGGCGACTTCCGCTTCGAGGGCGAAGACCTTGCGCTGGAGTGAGTCCACCGTGGAGCGCGTTTCGCGGCCTTCATCGAACGTCTCAGTGATTAGGTCTTTGACTTCGTCGAGCTGCGCACCTCGATACGAGTCATTGGATTCTTCGCGTTGGTCGAGGCGCTCTACGCGGTCCTGTAGGTCTCGCAGGGGGCCGTCTGTGGTCGACGAGGATCGGTCTAGGCGGTCGAGCACGCTCTCCACGAGGCAGGTGAGCCTGTTCAGTGAGGTGTCGGTGTTTTTGCGGTAGGCTTCAGCGGCGCGCTCGGTTCGGTCGAAGTGGGCCGCTATCGCACGGATGTCCTGTTTGAGGGCAGGGATGCCCTTCTTGGCGTTGTTATCCGCGAGTAGGGCCGAGGCGAGAGTGCTTTCCAGTCCTCCCTGCCTCACCGCGGAGGCGACCGCGCTGTTGTCTGTGGGACTGTCCGGTGCAGGTAGGGGAGTCGGCGTAGGCGGGGAAGGCTGGTTCCGCGGGAGGGTATGTTTTTTCCCCTTGGCGGGGGAGGGGGCAGGCGACGGGAGAGGAGTGGACGATGTGTTTGGGGACGCCTGTCTCGTCAGGCGGTGGAATGAAGCACTCGTCTGTCGGCGGAGAGAGCGTCGGTGTGAGGGCAGGGGTACAGGAGGGGTGTTACCCACCGACTGGAGGGGCTTTGCAGGCGGGCTTGCATGCTGTTGCATCTCCTGTAGGTCAACCACCTCTACTCCGGTATGGTCTTGTGGGGGGGCTGGCGGCATCGTGATGTGCACTGTTTCTGTGGCTGCATTTGGTGGGGGGGTACCGGCGTAGGAGAAGCCATCGTCTTGGGACTCAGTCGATTGGCTCATGGGGAACGCAGCGGTGGTCGTTGAGCAGGGTAGACAGTTGACCGCGGCTCCGAGGTACAGCGGAGGGGGGTGGCTGGGATGCAACTGTATAGTTTAACGCCACGCCAAGCGTCGGTCTGTGTTGGCGGACCGTGGTTCAGCAGGGACGTAGGCGTGGCGGGAAGGGGTACATCTGTAATGGTCGGGCACAAGTTGGGTTGGAACTAAAGCTCTGTTGGTCGTGGAGGTGTAGAGGATAGTGGTATGGAGCACGAGGCGGGTGTTGACGTTCCACGAAGCTGTCGCGTATCATCGCATTACCAAATATGGTGAGCTGTCGAGTCCTCCATCAGAGAAGGTTACATCCGGGCCGCGCAGGGCCCATCCATCCTTTTACTCGCCGGCGAGGTTCGTAGTGTAGCCACCAGGGGGTTGGAGGGGCTCTGTGGTGTGTTATCAGGGTGGGCGTGGTTCGGGGGTGCAAGGATGGGGCAAGCAGGGCGCATCTTTAGCGGGGTTCTACGGCCCAGCGGCCGGCCTCACGAACTGTTCTAGGGTGACTGGGATACTCTTTCAGGGCATCTGTCCTCGACAGGCATCCGTCCTCGACAGGCATCCGTCCTAGACGGGCATCCGTCCTCGACGGGCATCCGTCCTAGACGGGCAGGTCTTGTTGTCGCTGGGGAAGTGGAGCCGCCGAGGCCGCTAGGGAGATGAGTCGTGGCGTACCGACTCCGAGCCTCGTCGTTCCGCTTGAGCGCGAGGAAGGTTGCTTCCAAGGCGCTAGGGTGTGGTGGGTGGGTGCGTAATTCGGCGCGAGGACGGAAGTGGGCGAAGGCAAAGCGTTAGGCGCGCTGACGCGCGCTCGCCCACTTCCATATCCGTCCTCGCGCTCTTAGGGAAGCATCCGTTCTCCCGCCGCTCGTGCCTCGCGGTCTGCGAACATCACGCTTCCTAAGGCCGTGGACTCGGTCCGTGGTGGTAGGTTAGTAGGTTCCGTTCGTTCGGGAATCCAGCGGTAGGGGGAAGTGGAGCCGCCGAGGCCGCTAGGGAGATGAGTCGTGGCGTACCGACTCCTCGTAGAGACCGTCGTGGGGGCTCCGCCGCCACCGCCGGTCTCGTTCCCGTCTCTCCCTTTCGCGCGCGAGGGTGAGTCCGACCCCCCATCTGCGAGCTCTAACGTCGGACTCGCCTGAGCGCGACCGACCACCCCCAAGCGAGCCATGTCATTAGTGTACACGGTGATTATGATTGTCCTCGGTTGATAGCTACAATGAATACTTCTTTTTGAAACCTTTCATGGACCGTTCTACCATCTGTACGCGAGACTTATCGAATGTCCGGGACATGAAAAGGGGAAGGATGCTCTCTATTTTGCGCCAGTATTCGAGGAAGGCCCGTGATTTCCATCCCCCTTGTGTGGCGACAATGTCGGGGTGGGTTCCCCTGAGGAGGAGTTCGGTGGCGCCGCCTATCCGGAAGCAGTGGCCTTGCATGCGATCGAGTCCTGCGGCTGCCCAGACGTCGTTACAGCGGTCGAGGAACCACGTTCGTGTCATCGGGGACCATCCCCCGGTCGCGGTCTCAAACGCGAATAACGGTGCCCGGTTAGGGACCGCCGCGTTCGCTCGAAGGTGATGCCGGAGGGCGGTTACCGGGTCGCAGGCGCGGTCCAATCGCGTGAGCGTGATCGTCGCCCCCGCCGCGCCCGTCGTTTTCGACCATGGGATGTGGAGGCATGCGAACTCGCCGCCGTCCGGGATCTTCCGGAAAGAGATCGCGACCGAGCGCGACACATGTTTTCTGGGATCGAATCCCTTCGCGGAATCGAGGAGGAGTTCCCCCAACCTGTGAATGTTAGCAGGGTGTGAAGACGGGGATGAGCAGCTTACCTTCGGCAGCCCCAGAACGCTGTGCAGGCCAGCCCGTAAACCGCCGCGTCGAAGGCGTCGGTCAGGTCTAGCCCCGCCCTCAAAGCTAGCATGTGTTCTAGGGTCACCGGTGGTCGTTTCGGTGACTTCGCCGGTTCGAGTTTACTGGCCGCCTTGCAAGTGGCTTTCAGAACGCGGTCGCCGTTCCACGGGGCTCCCTTTGATGTGTGCCACAGTGCCAGTCCCGCCACCCAGTTGTCGATCGTCGTGCGGGCGACCTTCCCCGCCCAGGATGCCACGAAAGCGGCGAGGAGAGGCTCGCCGGCCGGCATCCGGTCCTCCTCGGGAATCTTGGCGTGATCGCAGAACTGTGTGAAGCGTAGCAGGCCGGCGCCGTAGTTCTTGCGTGTTTCCGGTTCGACGGATTCGAGGACAGTCGAGAAGAGTTTCGTGATTGCGGTTTCAGGAAGGAGGGATGAGAGTTTCGATTGGGCTTCAATAGCGAATGGAGTCGTCCAAGAAAGGAGGCGGTCTTCTGCGGGAACGTGCGGTCTGAAACGTGATGCGGATATGGTGTTTTCCGGTCGTGCCTTTCGGGGTTTTTTGATTCGCGAGTCTCGGGTTCGCGAGGGTAGATTCTGGCTGCGGTTCCCTGTGCCGCGGTCATCGGCCACCCCCCGAGCTCGCGCGCTCGCACGCGCGCGCGCTGTGTCCTTCGGGGCTCTAGGCATCGCAGAGGGCCAGGAAGCCGCTCAACTCGGCCGGCAGCTTGAAATTGATGCGTAGCTGGGTCAGTCGCGCGTCCGGTATTCCGCGAGATACCGGGTCGGCGCGGTTGATCTTGGTGTTCACGTACATTGGTACGATTCTGATGTTCGATGCCATGCAGGTTACTTCGAGCCGTCTGATGGCCGCGTTTGCCTGCCGGTTCCGGCTCCTACCTCTCTCCATTGCCCCGATGACCCCCGCGTTGTCTCCCCTTACCCGGAGGTCGGCGTTTGTCCATCCCTCCTGCGCGAGGAAGTACGTCGCCAATTCCATCCCCACCATCTCCGCCCAGCCGATGTCCCTGCCTTCTCTCCTCCACGTTCGCCGGTCGGCCGTCCATTTCCACGCTGCGTACCCGTTTCCGGCCACAAGCCCCACGCCCCAGCTTTCTGATGCGTCCACCCAGACATCCGGGTCGCGTAGCGCCCCCCGGGGTTCTAGCGAGCGTTTGATGCCGGGGTTCGTCAGCGCGTCGCGCCACCAGACTAGCTCGGTGAACAGTGGCCGTGATGTTCGCAGACCGCGAGGCACGAGCGGCGGGAGAACGGATGCTTCCCTAAGAGCGCGAGGACGGATATGGAAGTGGGCGAGCGCGCGTCAGCGCGCCTAACGCTTTGCCTTCGCCCACTTCCGTCCTCGCGCCGAATTACGCATATACTCGCTTAGCTCGTCCAATACCACCATTCAGCATGTCCTTCAAACAAAACAGACCCGCTTCAGCGAAAGGGAAAAGCGTGGAGATTTTTAAAGACACCGAAGGAGACTCGAGCGGGGGGAGCGCTACCCAAGTGAGTAGCATACAGTCACAACAGCCGCCTGAGCCCGGGGCCTCGGGTCAGGCACGGGATCAGCGGCTGCGCAGTCCCTCGTTCGAACTCGTGGACAAAGAACCGGAGGTAAATCCCGTGGTGGCGGACGGTGGCGGGATCGACGCCCATGAGGCATTGAGGGCGGTGGACGACGGACAGGGAGCCGGGGCGAAGGAAGGAAGAGCAGAGACGCCGGGGGAACGGGCAGCGAGGAAGGCCAAGGAGGCAGCGAAAGCAAGGACGGAGGCCCGACTCAGACAACTCCTTGAGCTCCCGCCGCAGTTGCTCGACCGCTCCCTCGAACTGATGGACGCCGCGGTCAAGAAAGCGGCCAGGCGGGCCGAGAGAGCATCGGGGGTCAACATAGGCATCGACCTTAGCCCCGACGTTCGGGAGATGCTACTCAAGGAGGACGGATCACTCGTCGCAGTCGCCGACCTGGGGTTGAGCACGCCGAGCGCGAGCTCCCCCGCGGGATCACCGGAGCCGGAGCGGGAGACGAGGGGCGCCAAGACGGCCATACTCACCGACGGTCCCGAAGGCCCTGACATCTTCGGCAGAAGGACCGTGGCGGTTCATCCACAGATAATTGAGATGTTCAAAACGGGCTGGCACGTACCATTCACGGCGATGACCACTGCAGCACTCAACGAACTCTTCGAGGACTCCGGCGCCTTGAAGGCGACAAAGAAGATCTCCCGGGACGGGCAGGCACACCGTGTTCTGGAACTGGGCGTCTTCGGGGACGAGTCGGCGATGTCCTCGGAGGACTGGCAAGAAGCTTGGCGCAACTTCCTCGCGGAGCGACACCGCATCGTCGGCCCGGCAGAAGGCCAGCGCTGGAAGGAACACTTCGATTTCATCGTCGAGCACGCGGACTTCCGGACGGACTTCGGAAGCCTCCTCAAGTTCGACATCAAGCTCCGGAAGGAGTGGTTCACCGCGGAGCGGGGCGCGAAGCCACGCTTCACTGTGGGATCAGACTCCTATCGGGAGGCGATCGCGAAGACGCAGTTCGCTACCGTTCGCGACGCCCTGCGGGACAAAGAGAACCGGAACGCGCGACGTGACGAGGGACGGGGCTCAAACGGCTCCGGCCGATACCAACCATACGACAAGCACCACGCACGGGCCGACCGGGACCACGACCACGGCCCCGGTGGCAGCTCAGACCGGCGCGGAGGGAGGAACGGAGGCGACGGAAACCATCCCTTTCAGGGAGGCAGGTCGTCCGCGTCCGCGGGACCCCTCTGCCTCATCTGCGCCGAGAGCGGACACACTTCAAACCGGTGCGGCCGGACCACGATCTCAGGGAGCAACAAACAAACCTTCGCGGCCTACAGCGGGGGGAAGCTCATCGCCTCCAGATCCCGCCTCGAACTCTGTATGGGATGGAACCTTGGCGGCATCCTCCCCTGCAAATCAAGACGGTGCCCCGACCGGGCGGGATGCCACGCGTGTTCCTTCTGCGGAGCCACCGATCATCCCGCTTCGTCGCGGAGATGCCTCTGAAGGGGGCCATCTGCGGAACCGCATCGTCACCCCTTACGATGCGGACGCGTGGGAACAGGCACTGCGCTCGCTGGACCTAATGGGGACTCACGCAGATCTTCCTCACCGCCTGCGCGTGGGGTTCCCCATCGGAGACATGCCGCCGATCTTGGAGACGAAGACCCCGGACAACCATAAGCCGGCGGACGAACACTGGGACTTCGTGCAACAATACATCACCGAGCAGGTAGATCTGGGGCGCATGTCGGGCCCGTTCTCCCGCGAGATGGTGGAGGCGACTCTCCGGTCTCCCTTCGTATCGTCACCGCTCTCCGTGGTGGAGAAGTCGAACGGCAAGCTCCGACTCGTCCAGAACTGCTCATTCGAAGACGAGGAGGGGATCTCCGTCAACGGACGCATCGACGCATCCCTCTTCCCAACACGTTGGGGAACAGCAGCGTGGGTAGCGGAAATCGTGAGTAATTCCCTCTTTCGCAGCGGGGAGCGCAGCAGCGCACGCTGGGGGGGGGCGAAGTCCCGTCGAGCGGTCAGACGCGGAGCGCGAAACGCACGTCTGACCACGCAACGGCGGGGAGCGGGAACGCACGCCGGAAGCTACAGCGCGCAGAAGCGTCAGACGGGGAGCGGCATCTCGCACGTCGAACGAACGTATCTGGCGTTCGGCGGGGGAGAGGTCGGACACTGGCGCATACAGTGACTGCGCGCTGACCAGAACCTAAGATCGCGAACGCCCCGCAGGGAACGCTCGTTATGGCGCTCGACGTCGACGCCGCGTTCCGTAATATCCCCGTCCACCCGTCGCACAAGGCGTATCTGGTCATCAAAGACAAGGACGGGCGTTTCTTCATCGACCACGTTGTGTGCTTCGGAATCGCGTCGGGAGTGGGGCTACAGGGGGCAGTGATGGACGCCCTCGTGGACATCCTGGACGCACTCGGCATGGGACCGAACGAGAAGTGGGTCGATGACCTCTTCAATTTCGCGTTCCCGGTCGGCCCAGGACCGGAACCGGGGACGTTTACGTACGCGCACACCGCGCAGTCGATCCTCAGAGTTACCACTCCGCTGGGAGTGCCATGGAGTGCGGCCAAATGGCCGGCGACCGGACACAGCCCGACGGGCATCTACGCGGGCTTCCACTGGGACATACCACGCAAGGAGGTATCCCTTCCGGAGAAGAAGCGGTTGAAGTACCTTGACAAGGTCACCGCCTTCATCGCCGCCTGCAGCGGGAAGAGAGCCGGTTGGAGGGACGCGATGAGCGTGAACGGCACCTTATCTCACATCACCTTTGTCTACCCACAGGGCCGCGCGTACCTAGCGCACCTCAGCCACTTCATCGCGCAATTCGGAACCCGACCGCGCAAACACGCGACTCGGTACCCACCCTCGGCACTGTTCACCAAGCTAGTCTGGTGGCGCGACGCGCTGACGAACCCCGGCATCAAACGCTCGCTAGAACCCCGGGGGGCGCTACGCGACCCGGATGTCTGGGTGGACGCATCAGAAAGCTGGGGCGTGGGGCTTGTGGCCGGAAACGGGTACGCAGCGTGGAAATGGACGGCCGACCGGCGAACGTGGAGGAGAGAAGGCAGGGACATCGGCTGGGCGGAGATGGTGGGGATGGAATTGGCGACGTACTTCCTCGCGCAGGAGGGATGGACAAACGCCGACCTCCGGGTAAGGGGAGACAACGCGGGGGTCATCGGGGCAATGGAGAGAGGTAGGAGCCGGAACCGGCAGGCAAACGCGGCCATCAGACGGCTCGAAGTAACCTGCATGGCATCGAACATCAGAATCGTACCAATGTACGTGAACACCAAGATCAACCGCGCCGACCCGGTATCTCGCGGAATACCGGACGCGCGACTGACCCAGCTACGCATCAATTTCAAGCTGCCGGCCGAGTTGAGCGGCTTCCTGGCCCTCTGCGATGCCTAGAGCCCCGAAGGACACAGCGCGCGCGCGTGCGAGCGCGCGAGCTCGGGGGGTGGCCGATGACCGCGGCACAGGGAACCGCAGCCAGAATCTACCCTCGCGAACCCGAGACTCGCGAATCAAAAAACCCCGAAAGGCACGACCGGAAAACACCATATCCGCATCACGTTTCAGACCGCACGTTCCCGCAGAAGACCGCCTCCTTTCTTGGACGACTCCATTCGCTATTGAAGCCCAATCGAAACTCTCATCCCTCCTTCCTGAAACCGCAATCACGAAACTCTTCTCGACTGTCCTCGAATCCGTCGAACCGGAAACACGCAAGAACTACGGCGCCGGCCTGCTACGCTTCACACAGTTCTGCGATCACGCCAAGATTCCCGAGGAGGACCGGATGCCGGCCGGCGAGCCTCTCCTCGCCGCTTTCGTGGCATC
This sequence comes from Trametes polyzona, assembly GCA_022606195.1. Classification (NCBI taxonomy): domain Eukaryota; kingdom Fungi; phylum Basidiomycota; class Agaricomycetes; order Polyporales; family Polyporaceae; genus Trametes; species Trametes polyzona. The sequence continues at coordinate 519,303 of JABYQF010000019.1, forward strand.
CTGGGCGGGGAAGGTCGCCCGCACGACGATCGACAACTGGGTGGCGGGACTGGCACTGTGGCACACATCAAAGGGAGCCCCGTGGAACGGCGACCGCGTTCTGAAAGCCACTTGCAAGGCGGCCAGTAAACTCGAACCGGCGAAGTCACCGAAACGACCACCGGTGACCCTAGAACACATGCTAGCTTTGAGGGCGGGGCTAGACCTGACCGACGCCTTCGACGCGGCGGTTTACGGGCTGGCCTGCACAGCGTTCTGGGGCTGCCGAAGGTAAGCTGCTCATCCCCGTCTTCACACCCTGCTAACATTCACAGGTTGGGGGAACTCCTCCTCGATTCCGCGAAGGGATTCGATCCCAGAAAACATGTGTCGCGCTCGGTCGCGATCTCTTTCCGGAAGATCCCGGACGGCGGCGAGTTCGCATGCCTCCACATCCCATGGTCGAAAACGACGGGCGCGGCGGGGGCGACGATCACGCTCACGCGATTGGACCGCGCCTGCGACCCGGTAACCGCCCTCCGGCATCACCTTCGAGCGAACGCGGCGGTCCCTAACCGGGCACCGTTATTCGCGTTTGAGACCGCGACCGGGGGATGGTCCCCGATGACACGAACGTGGTTCCTCGACCGCTGTAACGACGTCTGGGCAGCCGCAGGACTCGATCGCATGCAAGGCCACTGCTTCCGGATAGGCGGCGCCACCGAACTCCTCCTCAGGGGAACCCACCCCGACATTGTCGCCACACAAGGGGGATGGAAATCACGGGCCTTCCTCGAATACTGGCGCAAAATAGAGAGCATCCTTCCCCTTTTCATGTCCCGGACATTCGATAAGTCTCGCGTACAGATGGTAGAACGGTCCATGAAAGGTTTCAAAAAGAAGTATTCATTGTAGCTATCAACCGAGGACAATCATAATCACCGTGTACACTAATGACATGGCTCGCTTGGGGGGTGGTCGGTCGCGCTCAGGCGAGTCCGACGTTAGAGCTCGCAGATGGGGGGTCGGACTCACCCTCGCGCGCGAAAGGGAGAGACGGGAACGAGACCGGCGGTGGCGGCGGAGCCCCCACGACGGTCTCTACGAGGAGTCGGTACGCCACGACTCATCTCCCTAGCGGCCTCGGCGGCTCCACTTCCCCCTACCGCTGGATTCCCGAACGAACGGAACCTACTAACCTACCACCACGGACCGAGTCCACGGCCTTAGGAAGCGTGATGTTCGCAGACCGCGAGGCACGAGCGGCGGGAGAACGGATGCTTCCCTAAGAGCGCGAGGACGGATATGGAAGTGGGCGAGCGCGCGTCAGCGCGCCTAACGCTTTGCCTTCGCCCACTTCCGTCCTCGCGCCGAATTACGCACCCACCCACCACACCCTAGCGCCTTGGAAGCAACCTTCCTCGCGCTCAAGCGGAACGACGAGGCTCGGAGTCGGTACGCCACGACTCATCTCCCTAGCGGCCTCGGCGGCTCCACTTCCCCAGCGACAACAAGACCTGCCCGTCTAGGACGGATGCCCGTCGAGGACGGATGCCCGTCTAGGACGGATGCCTGTCGAGGACGGATGCCTGTCGAGGACAGATGCCCTGAAAGAGTATCCCAGTCACCCTAGAACAGTTCGTGAGGCCGGCCGCTGGGCCGTAGAACCCCGCTAAAGATGCGCCCTGCTTGCCCCATCCTTGCACCCCCGAACCACGCCCACCCTGATAACACACCACAGAGCCCCTCCAACCCCCTGGTGGCTACACTACGAACCTCGCCGGCGAGTAAAAGGATGGATGGGCCCTGCGCGGCCCGGATGTAACCTTCTCTGATGGAGGACTCGACAGCTCACCATATTTGGTAATGCGATGATACGCGACAGCTTCGTGGAACGTCAACACCCGCCTCGTGCTCCATACCACTATCCTCTACACCTCCACGACCAACAGAGCTTTAGTTCCAACCCAACTTGTGCCCGACCATTACAGATGTACCCCTTCCCGCCACGCCTACGTCCCTGCTGAACCACGGTCCGCCAACACAGACCGACGCTTGGCGTGGCGTTAAACTATACAGTTGCATCCCAGCCACCCCCCTCCGCTGTACCTCGGAGCCGCGGTCAACTGTCTACCCTGCTCAACGACCACCGCTGCGTTCCCCATGAGCCAATCGACTGAGTCCCAAGACGATGGCTTCTCCTACGCCGGTACCCCCCCACCAAATGCAGCCACAGAAACAGTGCACATCACGATGCCGCCAGCCCCCCCACAAGACCATACCGGAGTAGAGGTGGTTGACCTACAGGAGATGCAACAGCATGCAAGCCCGCCTGCAAAGCCCCTCCAGTCGGTGGGTAACACCCCTCCTGTACCCCTGCCCTCACACCGACGCTCTCTCCGCCGACAGACGAGTGCTTCATTCCACCGCCTGACGAGACAGGCGTCCCCAAACACATCGTCCACTCCTCTCCCGTCGCCTGCCCCCTCCCCCGCCAAGGGGAAAAAACATACCCTCCCGCGGAACCAGCCTTCCCCGCCTACGCCGACTCCCCTACCTGCACCGGACAGTCCCACAGACAACAGCGCGGTCGCCTCCGCGGTGAGGCAGGGAGGACTGGAAAGCACTCTCGCCTCGGCCCTACTCGCGGATAACAACGCCAAGAAGGGCATCCCTGCCCTCAAACAGGACATCCGTGCGATAGCGGCCCACTTCGACCGAACCGAGCGCGCCGCTGAAGCCTACCGCAAAAACACCGACACCTCACTGAACAGGCTCACCTGCCTCGTGGAGAGCGTGCTCGACCGCCTAGACCGATCCTCGTCGACCACAGACGGCCCCCTGCGAGACCTACAGGACCGCGTAGAGCGCCTCGACCAACGCGAAGAATCCAATGACTCGTATCGAGGTGCGCAGCTCGACGAAGTCAAAGACCTAATCACTGAGACGTTCGATGAAGGCCGCGAAACGCGCTCCACGGTGGACTCACTCCAGCGCAAGGTCTTCGCCCTCGAAGCGGAAGTCGCCACGCTACAAAACACACAACGAGCGATTGAGCCCCCGCAGGCCCCAGACGCGGCCGGCTCCGCGCCCAGCCCGCAGGCGGGAGGCGCCCCTCTGGCCAGTCCCCCTATGCCCATCCGTCCAGGGCCTTCCGCGCCGGCCGCCCCGCTCACGATGCCACCACCCGAGGCGCAACCGCTGCCTGCCCCCAGCCCGGCCTTGCAGCCATCCCCCACTACGCTGTCTGCGCCCACACCTGCCCTGCCAACGCCCGCCCAGCAGCAGGTGCCTCCGGTCCCGGCCCCCGTCCCTCCTGCCCTACCGAGCCCGTACCCTGTCCCCCCTGTCCCCGCCCCCGCGGCCCCAGCACAGCTCAGCGACTATTGGGGCCCTACCTACCAGGAGACGCCGCCGCGCGACAGGCGTCGCGCACGCTCCCGCTCCCGCTCGGAGTCACGCTCACCCTCGCCGCGCCGACACAGCAGCCGGGCACACAGTAACCGCCATGACTCTCGCCCGCGCAAGCGCGGCCGTGGGCATCCCTCCGATGCACCCCGGATCCCCAACCCACCCACCCCTGTGGCGATACACGTACCCGCCCCAACTGCCTCCTCGACGATCCGCTTCGGGGCTGCCCTTTGGTCGAGCGATGCAGCAACGCTTCGGACTGAGGTATGGACGTGCACCCACGTCGCATGGGAGCACCTCCCAGGCGTGTTCGCCCGCCTGACCCACATAATGCGAGACCCGGCGGACTCGCGCTATGTACTCTTCCAGCTGCCTTCCCCCACCTTAGCTCAGTCCTTTGTGGAGGCCTGGATGACGAACAAGTACCGTGCGGGAGCATATAGTAAGCTACAGGCTCACATAGCGTAGGCGTCGTGTCTCGTTACATCGCCTAGGTCCCTTAACTTAGCCCTGTCCCCTAGCAGTACTTGTATGAGGTCGAATAGCATGAATAATCACAGTGGGCCTTATATGCTCCGCATCCTGTCTTGGAATGTGCATGGCAACCTCGCGCTGAAGATGCTGGCCCCGGAATTCCAATCTGAACTGAAGGGCTATGACATTGTGATGCTACAAGAGACACATCTGCGTCCGGGACAGGAGAACCAGCTTCGCTTACCTGAGGGATTCCTCTGCTATGCATTGACACGCCCTCAGTCAGCCTCTCTTAGCCACCGTGCGGGAGGCCTCCTGGTACTATACCGAGCCTCCCTCCCCCTTCGCGATGTCTCCCCCCCCAACCAGCATGAGGTGCTCCTGTTACACCTGCTACCCTCCCTTTTTCTGGCAAATACCTACCTCCCGCCGCCGGCGTCGCCCTGGCTGGCTGGTGCGACGGTGTCTGCCGAACAAAGACTACTAGAGACCCTCCTGCCGACCGCGCTTGCCCACGGAAGCCTGCTGATACTCCTTGGCGACTTCAACGCGAGAGTAGGAACCCTCAGTACAGGCATACACCGTGTCTCACCGGATGCGATTGTCTCTGTGCGCGGCCGCCGGCTTATTGAAGCATCTCAAGAACTGGGGCTCGGGCTACTCAATGGCACAAGCCTGCAAACACGCCCCTCCAGAATGCGGTTTACTTCCTTTCAGGCGGGAGGAACCTCCGTCATTGACCTGGCGTTTGCCTCCACTGAACTTCTCGACCCACACAAAACCGCCACCCCGCAGGCTTGGGAGCTCGAAGTGCTTCCCCAGGACCCTCAGTGGTCCGATCACGCCCCGATCACCCTCTCGGTCCACCTCCCAGAGCTGGTGCCCCCGCCGACGTTAGGCTGCCAAATATGGCCATCCCGCCCAACAGCGCCGCCGACACACAAGGGCCCCCAACAACCCTCCCCCGCTCCCCTAACCCCGCTCGATGCCCAGCTCAAGGACATGGTAGCCACCCTAAAGGACAACGTCGCGGTGGACTCGTTCTATGGACGCCCGTGGATTAGTGATCGGCCACTCACTGTCTATGTTGCGGGAGTAGTGACGGCCCGGGAGACTAGGCTCGAGGAAACGCACCACGCTGTTAGGTGTTCCGCCGCTGGGGCATACTGGGGCACCAGGCATGAAAACAACTGGACCGCAAACCTCCACGGCACGCCATCGACCACGCGTGCGCTCCTCTGTGCCACTCTTCACGCAGTGTACAGCGCTGACCCATGCCGCACCCTCCGCATCTGGTCCGACTCAAACTACCTGGCCCTGATGTATGCTCACTGGGCTCCCGCCCTAGCGCGACTTGGCTGGCCGTGTGCGCACAGCGACATCATCCAGACGACTGTGACCCTCCTTGCTGCGCGCCCTTCCCCGGTACAGTTCTACTCTGTCCGTCCCTCTGTGGAGAATGACAACATGCGCGCTGCAACAACGCTAGCCAAATCGGCGCTGGAGACTGAGCTGGGACACCCTCGCTGGCCCCCCCTCTGCCGCTACCTTGCCCGCCGACCTGGCCAACGCCGCCTCCGCGACACTCCCTGCCGAGCCACCTAAAGAAGGTCTCCACCCCCGTAAGGCCCGTGTCCCACCTGGCCGAGCCGACCCTACGGACAGAAATCGACGCTATGCCTGGCCTCGAGATGGTGGCCCCGGGACTCCAGGGACTCTGCTGGGAGGACTCGGGCGTAGACTCATTGCCTCTATTTAGGCTGCGGGTGCGCAACCTACACGCCGTCCTACAGGCACAAACGGAAGGCTCCTTTTGGACAGCATACCACCGCTTCACCGCCGACCAGCCTCGTGCCCCTCCTGTCTCAGCCACCCAGCTCCTCCATGTATTCAAAGCACGCATGAATCCCCCCCAACACCGCCCTCCTCCTTTGACGAGGTCAGCCGGGCACTAAACCGCATCACTGCCAAAAGTCTCCCACGCCGCACCCAGGACACAACAACAGGCCGCCACTTCTCTCGACCATTCACCACCGAGGAAATCGAAGAGGTGAAGTCCCATATCCGGCAACACAATACCTCGTCGGCACGGGGCCCCGATGGGATCGGCTACGGCGATGTCCTCGCCATCCCCGCTGACAAGCTCCGTGACCTCTTCCAGTCATGTATCGACTCGGGGGCAGCCCCGCAGGCGTGGACGACCGCGGTCATCGCAGCCGTCAAGAAGCCCCAGAAGGAGGCCGCGGACCCCAGAAGCTACCGCACAATTGGCCTGGAAAGCTGCCTACTCAAAACGCTCACCCTCCTCATTGACCGCCGGCTGCGGGCATGGGCAGAGGACACGGGTCGCCTCCCGGACTCCCAAAGTGGGTTCCGCAAGGGACATCGGACAAACAACAACACTTTCGTCCTGCGAGCCCTCATCGAACGTGCACGAGCCATGGGCCGAACCCTATGGGTAGTTTACCTAGACCTGGAGAACGCATTCCCGTCCGTAGACCAAGACACCCTGTGGGCAAAGCTAGCCAGGTGGGGTGCCCAGGGCCCCCTCATTGACTGGTTAAGGATGCTCTATAGCCACCTGCAGTACGTTGTTCGCTTTGGAGGTATATCACCCTTATACACCGCACCGCGAAGCACAACGAACTCACGCCCACCCTGTACAACTACAGGAGAGACGACCGAGGCCTTCCGTGCTCTCATGGGCATCCTTATTGGGGACCCTGCCTCCCCAGTCCTGTGGATCCTTTTCCTGTCGGATTTCGAGCTCGCCCCCCACCACGACGACATCCACCTCAATGGACGGCGAATCTCCCACCTCGAGCTAGCAGACGACATGGCGCTGATAAGCCTCTCAGCGGCGGGAATGCAATGCAAACTGGACGAAGCCGAGCGGTACTGCAGCATAAACTCTCTGCTTATCAATGCCACGAAGTCGCTCGCGAGCATCCACGGCCCACTACCCAATCTGCTTCCAGTTCTGACCCTGCTACGACGCCCACTGACATATGTCGAAACATCCAAGTACGTCGGCATATCACTCTGCTCCACAGCGCGGGACATCTTCATGCCCCACTATGAAGAGAAGGCTGCCGCGGCGAGGCGCGCTGCAAATGCCTCGCTCTCGCTCGAATCGTACATAGGACCACTACCCCCGTCCATCGCACTCACCCTCTACCGGGCGCGGGTCGAGCCTCACCTAACAGCAGGGTGCGAGGTCGCCCTCGATGTGCGCACAGATGCGCTGAAAACCCTTGAAGACATCCAACTCAACTTCCTTCGCCGAGCCCTCCGTGTCAGCCCGAGGGCGCAGACGGCCGCCCTACACAGCGAAACTGGAATATGGCCACTGGCGTTCCGCCGACTTGCGCTAGCCCTCCGCTACCTCCGCTATGTCCTCACGGACAAGCCCCCGCTGCCGTACGATGCGCTACAAGACTCCTGGAGCCTGGCGGTCCACGCCGGCGCGCCCTCATGGTGGAGTGACCTACATCTCGTGGGCCTGGCCCTCGACGAGCCCATCCATATCCCCCTGAGGCGCTTCCCGACAGCGACCAGCACCACCGCCCTACTGGCTCAGCTCCACGACGCTCTTGCTCGCAGCGTTGAACGCGCGGTCGCCTTGTCCGGGCGGCTCCCACTTCTTCAACGTCGCTTGGCACACCGGAGCCTCATGCGGCGGGGCGCGCCTATTCCACTAGGGGAAGTCTGCGCTTACCGGGCGTATCTGGATCTCCCGACGCAACGCCAGCGAGAGGCGATCACACTTCTCCTCCTCTCGGAACACCCCCTGGCAGTGGAGCGGCTCCGACGGCAAAAAACGCCGCCACCGCGCAGCGAACGCAAATGCCGATTTTGCCTTCAACCCTGGGCGGTAGAGGACGAGACTCATACGCTCCTCGAGTGCGACGGCGGCCCACTTCGCGCCCGACGGGACCGGTTCATGGAGGAAGCAAGCGCCATCCACCGAGCACTGCCGCGACTCCAGTTCCGCCTATCGAGCAACGCGCTGCTCGATTACCTGTTGCAGTCGGAGACGCTGCTCCCACTCCTCGCGACCTATGTGGCGGATGTCTTCTCCCTCTGCCTTTCCACACCACTCCTACTTCCCCCGGACAGCAACACACGTTCTCCGCAAGGGGTTACTGACAGGAGGGTGCCCCCCGAGCTGCCCGCTGGATACCGACAATAGCGAGTAGATCGCCCCTGGAGAACCGAGGGCGGTTGGGTAGTACAGCAGGGCTTGATGAGTCTTCTGCTGGCCCCTCGCGCCGGTGTCCCACCACACGTGTAATATTGCATTGAACGTCACTATGTATAAGTGGACACTTGTCGATATTCGCGTGCGAGGTCAGGCGAGTTAGCTTGGTGGATGCCCCTTAAGTCAGGCTCCGGTGTAGGCGTCAATACACGGCGCCTACCGAATAGATCTCTCTCTCTCTCTCTCTCTCCCCCTACCGCTGGATTCCCGAACGAACGGAACCTACTAACCTACCACCACGGACCGAGTCCACGGCCTTAGGAAGCCTTTCGATCCTCTTGAATGCGTTCACTCGCGGCGGACGCACTGCAGCTGTCGTGCTCGCTCACGCTGCCAGTGCTCGCTCAGGCTGCCCGTGCTCGCCGTGCTCGCTGCGTTCGACGACGTCCGCGCCCGCCTGGCCGTCGACGCTCCCGCCGTGCTCACGCCAGTCCGCATACATCCACCTCGCCCCGCTCCTGCCCTTGTATAGACACCGATATCGTCGCGTCTCCACCTCTGTACCGCGCGCTCTCCGCCGTCCTTTGCAACGAGCCCGCTGGGCCACACGTTCTCACTAGTACACTTCTAGGGCTGCACTGTTCTGTCAGCACGTCTCTGCTAGAACTACGCAGGGAACTCGCCGTCACTGCCGCGGAGGTACACAACGCTGCGCGGGCGTGTCGTCCGGCCTACTGGCTGTAAACAAAGCCGATGTAAGTGCACACTCGTCTCGCTGACTACGCTCGCTCACCGGTCACTCAGGGTGGGAGCGCTCTCTAGAGCCTCGAGCCTCGAGCCTCTTGTCGGCGCGGTACACGTACGCGCACGGCCTGGCCGTCGATGCAGTTCGCCTGCAGACGCTACCACACACTCCCGAGGCGGCCGTCTCTCTCTACGTCTGCTCGGCTACCTACCGCTATGGTGCCGAACTCTCCGGGATCTCTCCTGCGCTCGGTTCGCCTCCGACCGCCGTTCCCCTTGCCTGGATGTGCTGCAACCTATTCCGAGCCTCTCGCCCGGCTGAGCTTTGCTGCTCTTCCTTCTCCCGTCCCACGCTATCTACAGCTACGTACAGGTCTCTACTGCACTCGGGATCCTGCCACACGCCCGTCCTGAATCTGGTCACACTCTCCCCGCGGCCTGCTACGTGATAGGCGAACCGTGAACACAGGTGAGTGCAGTGCGAGCACCAAAAGTCAAAACACGGTGCGTACCTCATCCATTTCTTGCTCACCCGGGCTGTGCCCCCAGCCTACAGTCCACGCCCGACGCGAGGCGCATGCCGCCCGAGGCATACGCCTGCCTTTGCCAGTACGCGTGCTATGGGCTAGGACGAAGCCAGGTGAGTGATCATAGCACAAAGACTCGCGCACGGATCGGACGTACAGGTGAGCAGCGTCGTACTGCAAGGCATCAGCGACACGCCCGCGTGTTGGTGCCTGTAGTGCAGCAGGGGCGGGTCAGTCCGGACCGTTCGCGACAAGCAAAGACGCGTACACAGTCAACGCGAGACAGATCGTTTCCTGTTGAGGGGCGGCCGGGCAACGGGCCATGCTGGCTCGCGGTGGACGGCCTCGCGGTCACGACGAGACGAGATGCTCGGCGAGACCGCGTGGCCAATGCGAAGCTGGAAACGAGCGTGAGCGGGTCATGGAATGCAAGTACAATGAGCGAGGGCGCACCGCTCGCGCGCTCGACGGCAACGGGCACCGACAGCAGCGAGCAGCACGAGGGCGACGTCGACGACGCAGCGCGTGCGGGATGGGAGACGATGGCATTGGGAGGGGATGGGCAGAGTGGGGGGCGGATGGCGACACCGTCCCCTCCCCTCCCCTGTAAAGCGTTTTCCGCCGCGAGACGCGCACGGTCCGGCGATGTTCGCGTCCGCGTGCACACGTGTATCTCGGACGCCGTCATGGACGGACGGACGGCGAAGTTCGTCGACGTGCTAGCTATTCGCTCCCCAAGCGGGGCCCACCCGACGCACACCGTCGCCGTCGCCATCGTCCGCCGGCGCAATGGGCATCGTCCCCGTCCCTCGAGGTGCGCTGTCTACGCATTGCGCGCGCAGACTCGTCCCCATCGACGCGCATCGCCGGGAGATGCACTCGGACGGCGTGCACTCGGACGGAGACGATGCCGCACCCCCGTCGTTTCCTCCAAAAATCAGGGTCGGGCCTGGTGCGCTCCGCCGAGTGCGCCTGCCGAAGATCGTGACAGCGTGGTCGTTGTTCGCGCTGCACGCACGCACCGCTGCCGGCATGAGCGCTGCAGCAGCGAGTTCAGACAGACGGCGAGCTCGGATGGAAGGCGGGCTGCGATGCGGTCCCGTTCGTACGTCCTTGGGGGGCGGCGCATCGCCGGGCGGACGCAGGATGACGAACGCGAGCTCTGTCCCGCAGCGGCGAGTTGGTGGGCATGTTCGGGCGGCGGGCGTGTATGCAGCAAATGGCCCACTTGGGTTGTGAGGATTTCGCGGGCGCGCCGAGGGCGAGGACGAGTGCGTTCGTCTGACCGCTCTGCGCTCGGTGTGCAATCGGGACTGAACGCGCGCACGTCCCGAGTCGGCACTGGAGGACCAGACGATGACCAGTCGAGAGTCCACAACTGAGATACACACCTCAGTCTGCGTTGCGTTCGCATTGACGAACGAGGTCGCTGGAGTACACGCTATTGGTATCCACAAAGGATGTTCACGGACACATAATATATTTCATGCTCCCGTCCAAACGAGTTCCTAAGATATGACACGGACCACGAACGTCGACGGCACTCCGCGACACGCACCCGTTCTCGTCGAACGAGACCGCGCACCCGAGCATGGCCCGAGCACCGTTCATCCGACTGCATACGCGCCGTGTAGACGCAAAGGCCGCGCGAACAGATGTACGGCCGTGTTCACGCTGCCACATCTCACAAATGCATCACACTCCAGAACGGCATTCTGCAGCATCCGCGCAAGCTCAACGAGCGGTCGGGATACGGACCAACGATTCACGGCTCACACACGCGAACCCTCACAGGGGATCTGTCGGACCACCGCGATGCATCAACAATGCAAAGCAGTCGCCTTCGTCCGACGCTGGCATGGTGAGCCTTTGACCACCACGATGGGATGCTCTGCCTCGCTCACGCTTGTGTACACGCCCCTGGACGTGCAGCACATCTGCGCGGTGGCACAGTATCCTGAACAATCTATGAGATGCATGTCGTACACCTGGCGCGGCTCTTCCTGCAAACATGGCTGCTCCGCGCACACGCCGACAAGGCGATCCCTCATGGGAGAACACCGGGTAGCCGCGCAGACGGTCGTACATCCAGTGTATTGATGAAATGCCTATGACGTACCGAACACAACCCATCGCCCCGCCGTCCCGTACGCGTCGTCAGAGGTATCCGGCGAGAAGGCGACGACGACCGTCCCTCCCCCACACTGGATTGGCCAGCGGCACCCACCGCACACCCGTACCGAGGCGGGCATACCGGACCGCGCACAACGTAAAGCGCAACAGATCGCTGACGGACGGTGAGCGTAGGCATCGATACGAGCGCTGCAGAATAACGCACCATGATACAGCGCACACGGCACCCTCGTCGGACGCGAATTGAGCGGTTCCCTGCACCAAATTTGCGCTCGACAGGCAGGCGGCTGCACTCCCCCGGACCGCACTGCAGTCACCACCGCCCTCGACCGTCGGCGCGGCCTGCAGAGGGGGGATGAGCGTGCAAGGCCTCGTAGGAACACCAGCGGGCCGGCCTACCGCATCCCCGAACGTCTCCCAATGGCCTGTGGCCAGTCGTCAGTACACGCGGACACACTTCGGATCCCCTCCCGGATTGCAGGCAGGCAGGCACGGGGCGTCACCACGATGGCACCGGCGCCCGGGATCCTGCGCGCACTCACTTCGCATCCGAGTCCGCCGAGCGACCGGCGAGCGCGCGGAGCGGAACCCCCAGCGAGAGCGCCAGGGACTGCTCGCATCCAGCGCGCTGGTCCGACGATGCGCGGACGCGATCTGCACGACCTCGGGCACGTTGATCACCGGACGGGGCAGAGGATCAGCATGCCCTCCCCGAGCGCATGGGTCCATCCGTCGGTCCCCGCCGACGAGCGCGGTCCCGAGCTGGCAGCCGTGCTGGTGACGCTCCCGATCGTCATCTCCGCGATCTAGTGTGAGAACGTTCAGTTTGTGGGCCGAGTAATCCTCCCCGGAGGAAGAGACGCTACCTTTGCAGCCACCTCTTTGGTTTCCCCCGCCCTGCCAAGCAATGGTATGCTCGCGGGCGTCGCCGCACTCACCGGCGCGTCACGGCGGGAGTCGGGGATCGAGGATTGGCGCTCCCGGGGCTGGACGACGGGGGAATAGGCGTGGAGAGCCGAATAACATGGTTCGGGGCATCTGGCTGGACTTACCTATGTTTTGGAGCTCCTGGGGGCGGGCTCACCGCAGGTGCACAGACCTCCGGTATACACAGTCGTGCAAGTGGAATGGGTGCGGTCAGGTAGGGCGTGGATGGGGTCGATGCTCGCTTGCCGATGGGCTCAAGACGACTGTGGCCAGGAGCCTGGCGACCGTCTGCGCGACGTCTACAGGAACCGGCTATGGAGACGAACTGGTGACTCGAGTCCCTCGCAGAGAGAGGCTGCGATGGCCGCCTACTTTCCGGCCGAGAGACCGGATCCGAGCGCGCGCCGGCGCGCTTGACAGCTCGCAGGCAAGGACGTTCTAGACTGTGTGCGAGATGGTCAGCGTGCGTGCGCGAGTGCCGCAGCGACGACGAGAGTGGTGACCGGGAGCGTCGCGATACTACTCACCGCGGTGCAGTATGGGGGGCGTGCGATGTGAAGCCTGCCGCGATGAGGAATCGAAGAGTGTTGCTAAAGCGGTGCGGAAGTGGGGCGCGGACGCCTCCCGTCGGGGCTCTGGCTTCTTGTTTCCTCGTACCGCGCTTGATCCGTGGGTTCCTCTCGCAAAGGTATTCCGCACCTGCGAGAGTTGAACGAGCAACATGATGCCCTATTGCGGTGACCAGATGCGCCATACGCGCTCCTCGCAGGCCATATAGCCACTTCCCGCCCCTGCCCCGAGGAGACAAGCTATTCTCGCGGGTCGTCAGCCTTCTTACAGCGCACTGCCATGCCGTGCACTCCACCCACCTTTGCCTTTGCCTCCCCCGACGTCTCGCCTCCAGCGGCACCGTCCGCACCCCATTGGTGCATTCGAGACCGCCTTCGCCGAGAGCTGCGTGCAGAGATCAATGCGCGACTACGTAAGTGTCACATCCCGGAACGTACCGTTATCACTCTGGCGTTGCTCGCGCGCTGACTCGCAGCCCGACCAGGAGAGCTCACTGGCGACTCTGATGCCCGGCTGCACTACACCGTCCGGGGCTACGGCAAGCACACTGTCGTCCGCCATCGCTACAAGTTATCCGGGTGGCCGTACAACGTACCGTTCGTCGACTTCAACCGCATCCCTGGCGGGAACGCACCGCTGCTCCGGCTGCTGCACCTTTGGGACAGCGGCGCGCTTCGCTTTGTGCGTGTTACAAAGCGCGACCTCCGTCACGCCGAGCACCATCCGAGAAGGGTGCACCCAAGCTATCGCGCAGTGGTCTAGCCACGCAAAATAACCCTGTTTCGCGGAGACGGACGCGCTCCGCCCTCAGTTCTTGAAACCGACATCCCAAACCGGCAGATCTTGGACCTCGTATGTCAGGCCTGTCACTGGCTGCTCTGGCGCGCAACGACGATGAGTACGTATCCGTATCTGACATGTCCTACTCCAGTGCTTGCCAGTATGTAGGAGACGATTTAGACCCGAAGCGAGGCTTGACGGGGTCGGACGGCACGGTGAGCCAGCCGGAGCGCCTTGTACTCGGCACCTTGAGCGGGCGAGTCGGGGTCTGCCAGGTTGGGCTATTCGCCTCCCTGTGCAGAGTGCGCCCGTCCTGCATATGTCGTGCTGCAATTGTACCTACTGTATATGACGGTATACACCCGCCGGTTTCCCATGCGCTCGAGAACGGTGGTGGTAGTGGTCGGAACGAGAACTTGCGACAGTGGTGGCGGTGGCAGTGACTTTGTCCCTCTTGACAAGCGCCAGTAAGTATGTTTGCTTGATTTACGACTACTCTCTCGGCAACTGCGTCTATGGTCGCGTACGTCGACATCAGATACCAGGCCGTGAGTGTCTTGAGCCCCAAAGACCGGTCCTGTAAAGATGTGCCGTGCGGCCCTTGCTACGGGCATTCGGGTAGCCAGTAATCCCCGAGTATATAGTGGCTGTTGATGCTCCAGTCGGGTACATACGCTCACCTCTCGTATCCGGCAGAACACATCCTCAATACTACTCGAGTGGAGGCGAGGACGCGTTGCCACCCGGCCAGTGCATAGAACGCAGCCTCGCGCCTCTTGGATCCCCATCATACCGCTGGCCCTGCAATCGCGCGCTCGCTACGTCTTCGGCTCCGTCAACAGCAACCTGCTGTCTGCCCCCGTCCGTGCCCCGGAAGCACCCGCTCTCAATATCCCACATGGCCCACATTGTCGCATGCAAATTCTCCCCCGGGATCTGCCGCAGTTCTGGCACTGTTGCCCGCCCTTCTCCGCTCCATGCCCTGCTCCCAGACCCTCTCCTTCCACTTTCTCGGCCGTGTTCACATCTCCCGTTGCTTCCTCTGGCTCTCGACAGTGACATATGAAACACGCTTTCGCCCTCCCGTCCCGACACGTGGAAGACGCTGGAGAGCAGTGCATAGCCCGGCTTTCAGGTACGTACACTCGTACGGGGGTAGCTGGCATGTTTTGCTAGTGACCTGGCGTAATGCCATGCCTTCTCTCTCGCGGCACCACGCTCAAACATCGAGTCCTGCACTCTACGTATCACCCAGCCGAATGGACGGCCTGCATCTCTGGCCCGTGTGCGGCAGAAGACGGCACCACCTGAGGAATACGCGGCGGCCGCAGGCATCGTACGGCGGAGCAGTGGTGAGAGTACGACAGCTGGTAAAGTACACCCTTGCTCTTTCACGCACTCATCGAGCTGATCTGCTCGCAATTACAGCTTGCCTCAGGGTGAGCCATCGTGTGGGTCCTGGGTACAGCACCGTTCGGAACACAGGGGCGCCTGCTACCTCTTCAGGAGGGCGATTTCGGGGCAGTATGTGCGCGTGCTGCCTGTGAGCGCAGCATGGCCGACGACATCCATCTCCATCCTCTCTGCCCCCAGTGTTCTCTTCTACACGGCAACGGCAAGCGATGACAGTCTACGTCCCCGAGGGTGTGCTATTGTGTTTGTACAACTAGCCGATGGTGTCCCAGTGTGATGTGTGTCGTTGCGAGCCGTCCCTGTCCTGCTCTATACCTCTGTCTTGTGATGCACCGAATATAATACTATTCCGAAATTTCTGAATGTCGAGTGTGCCGATCTCGTGAACTGTGCCGACTGCACCCCTTCCCAACCAACCACCCCCGCACTGGCATAGTCACCCACCCAGTCACCCACCCAATCAACCACCCACTACCCTGGCATAGTCCCAGATTAATTCTCCGGCCATCGCTGCCTCGATGAGGAACAGTCCGTGCACGCTTGCGCCCGGACACCCCTCCTCGGCTCGGCAGCACACTCTGTGCCCCCGCCCACCGCGGAACACTGCTCTGACGCCCTCGACCCGCCGATCCACCCCGCGTCCGAGTCCGATGCACCGCCGTCGCAGCAGCCCGCTCGATTCCGCATTCCAAACGACGTATGCACAATAATCTGAACTAATAAACACAGCGCAACGACTCCCAAAGCATGCGTGCGATGGATCCGGGAGCAAGGATGGCCGATGTGATAACTTCTACATGTACCGTAAGTATACGTGCCCGTTGGCCATGGGCTCAGGCGAGAGCACCGGGCATAGATATCGTACGCAGAATCCATTGGAACGACCGTGCAGGAGCAGGCAAGCACAGAACGCAGAACCGTCCGTGGGGCAAACATTACAGATGGTAACGATAGGGGATAGTGTGTGCGGCACCGCAAAAAAGTGAAGCATAGGGGAAAGAACGACACGAACCGTCCCAGGCTAGAGAGCCTCGCCCATCTGTTGCGTCGGGCCGAACGTGGCATGGCTGGCCTCGCGGACCAGCGCAGGCCGCGCCGCATCGTAGTGGCTCTCGCGGTAGTCCCGCGCGCCCTCGCCGTAGTACGCGTTCAGGATCGACATGTGGCTCGCGGTGATCTCGCTCGGCGGAGTGGGGAAGTCGGAGAGGCCGGACATGCCCGAGGTGTTCGTCAAGAAGCTCGACCGTGCGGGATCGGACGACTGCGCGACGCCGAGGCTCGACTGCTGGGAGACGACGCGGCGCGAGCTGGGGTCGCTCACGGGGCTGATCTCGCCCGACGGATAGCTCATAGCGGACAGGTGTGTGGAGAACCGCTTGGGCGTCGCGAAAATCGGGGGCGTGCTGACCGCCTCGACCTCGCCGATGCGCATGTCTGTACAGAGCGAAGCACGTCAGTCGTACGCTCGCGCGAACCGTGCCAGGCAGCCTGCTCACGTTCTGGGTCGTCGTCGAGCGGAAGCTCCAGCATCGACGACGCTCTGGACGACTCCACGTCCTCGGGCACGTTGTCAGATGGCTGGGAGAGCGCCAGGTTCGCGTCTATGGGCAGACGCAGCGGCGTTCCCGTACCTTCACGCTCGTAAATCAAGCCCGGCGGCGACTGCGACAGCACCTGCGGCGGCTCGGGCCCCAGGTCCTCCGGCCGCTGTCCTCCGAGACCGCCATGGCGAGCTCCCCACATAGGTGAAGACCGCTCTCGGTCGTACCCTTCCATCATGGTCTCGTACGCCTCCATCTCCTCCATGTTCTCGTTAAGCTGCCGCGCGAGGGACGTCAGCCCGCTGAGCGTCCGCGTGCTGCGCGCGTTCAGCTCGATGGGGATGCTCCCGCTCGGGCGTCTCGACACGGGCGGGCGCGAGTCTTCGGACGAGGGCGTCCTGCTCTCCGGCGGCCGGTAGAACAAGTCGCGGAACCGCTCAAGATCGTCGTTGGTGCTCGTGATCGGGCGAGGCGAGAGTGGCGGAGAGGATGATTGCGAGACGACCCCGGGCGATGAGCCCGACGAGTTGAAGCTGCGCTCCCCGACCGACGGCTCCTTCCTGAACGCCGGAGGGTTTATGTTCTCCATAGGAGAGGATGCCAGCGTGTGGTTGGACGAAGCCTGCGTAGCCTCGCGCAGCATGCCGGGGCGCCGCTGCATACCTTCCGGACCACCCGATACTGACCGTGACCCGGGGGAGAGCATATGCGGATCTTCCTCCTCGGGCTCTTGCTGAGGGCTGATCACAATGACGTCGTCGTCGTCATCCAGCACATGAGATACCTTGATGTTGTCCGGCCTAGGAACTTCGTGGCTCTCGCTCGTCCCCAGTCCGCTGTCCGTGCTGAGCGGCCTCTGCATCGTGTGACTGAGCGCGTCCGCGAAGCCCCATTCGCTCGTCCGCTTCATCGAGGGGCCGTACGGGTGCCCAGACGGGTTCGAAGACTGCGCACCGTCGGGGAGCTGGACTGGAGGTGTCGGGATGAACGGCGAGTACTGGATCTCCTCGGGCAGGATCTCGCGAATCTGACCCGGGCTGAGCTCCGCGAACATGCGCGAGGTCGCCGGCGGTCTGACCTCCAGGTGCTTTCCGGTCCTAGCCCGTGGTCTTGCTTTGGGTGTCGAGTCGTTGGCGGGGACAGGGCTGCTGCCGGTGATAGCTGCGAAGGGATGAGCGACCTGAGCGTATGGCGAGTACGGATGCACAACAATAGGCTGTCGATGTTTCGTGACGCTGTCCTCCCCTGCGGTACTGGCAGGACTGGGAGCACCAGTATTGTCCGAACGCGCGGCCTGGATCGCCGGGAGGACAGGCACCTTGCCCGCAGTGCGTTCGTAGTAGGGATACGTGGCTCCTTGCGCGTACGGATGGTTGATTCGGATGGGCTCCCTGTCAGAAGGATCCTCAGGCGGCACCGGAGACGAGATCGCTATACCGACACCCTCGGCAGAGGCTGACAGCGCAGACGGTGTGGGCGACACGCCGTGCACACCACTCGGGCCAGGACCGTGATGTAGCGCGCCCGAACGTGCACCGTGATCCTGAGGGGGAGTAATCACGACGACGCCGCTCCCGCCGCGATCCTCCCGACGCGGCATCTGGTCCCGCAAGTGTATGATCTTCGTCCCGTCGCGCCGGAGAGCCTCCTCCATAGCCGCCGCCTTCTCGTTCATCGGTCCCTTGCCCTTCACGTGGTCGTCGTCAATGTCGTGCCCACCTGCTATGCCACAAAGACCAGCGGCCGTCGTCGCGGTTGTACGCACCATTCTCAGCGCGGACCGGCCCAGGGAGTGGTTGCGGCCATGACCCGGCGTCCACATGAACGACTCATCCGAACGAGAATGAGCGATCGAACCCATCGAGTTCGAGTGCCCGTGTCCCCGCGAGCGCGTTTGCCCGTGCGAGTTTGAAGTCCATGTCGCGATGCCTGTGCCTGTGCCTGTCATGGTCGTCCCGAAACCGCTCGTGGTCGCGTGGCCATCTGAGCGTGGAGGACGTACGCGAACATGCACCGTCGGCCGGCGCCTCTGACTGCCGAGTAAGGTTGCCTCAGCGAGTACGTCCAAAGCACTCGGCGCCCGAGCATGCGTCGGCGTACGAGACCCGAGCGACTTTGCACGCGCCCGAGACACGGAGCGTGCGCGCTTATGGCCGAGTGACTTGGCCGCTGCCTGCTGCCATGCTTTGCGCTCCTGCTCCAACTGCCGTCCGTCCTCAAGCACTCTGAATGTGTATGTTAGCGCTGCCCACATAAATGGACGTGGGAAGGCCTTGCAACTTACTTGGAAAGCGATGGAACAGGACTGGGCAGTGCCAGATCGTCAAGCGCGAAACTCTTCGGTCGGGGAGGTCTGAGGTGCGTATTTGCATCCTTTCTGTCCGGCATGACTCTTGACGGGCCCGCTTCGGGCATCACCCGCACAGGCTCCTCTGGTACTGGCGCCGGTCGCGACGATGGAACCTGCGGCACAGGACGCGGCGGTGAAGGATGGGGCGCGCGCGAAGAGAGCTGAATGGCCGACTGGGACTTCTTCAGCACCTTGGCCCCGGCGGCATCCAAAGGCGGCTCCATCCCGGGCGGCCATAGAGGGCTCTCTGGGGACTTACGATGCGTCCGCTCCCTCCCCCGCCCTCCGCGTCCACTACGCGCATAGCGAAGCGCGGCCGTGGGAGAATCAGAGCATCGCACCAGGTCTCTGCTGAAAGCCACCGCTGCTTGCCTTGGGGAGAACCGCTGCCGTCCCCGTAGCCTGCCGCAAATTGGGAGTCGACATTGAGGCTTTCAGGCTGATACGTGAGGGTCTACGAGCAGGAAGGAGGTACGCGGGCGCAGTTGGTTTCTCTGCAAGAGGGTCAAGAAGTCGTACGGAGAATCGCGAAGTGGCGGGGTTCTTGCGTGGGGCTGTCGTGGCGACCGGGCTAGAAACCGGGGAGGAGGCGGGAGCGACGGGGCGCTCGGGACGGGCGTCGCGTAGGCGTAGGGGTGCCTGCGAGGGAACGTCGGTGGTGCCTGCGAGTCCTGCGCTGTATCCTGCGGCAATGAAGGTGGAAGAGAGTCCTTGCGCAGGTCACCAGCCGACGACGAATGCTGGAGCTTGTGCGCCTTCTTGTGGCCGAATGTGAGGATGCTGGCGAGGCTGGAGCGGTGATGCGAGGGGCTTCCTGTGACCGCCGCGGCCGTGCGGGCGTAGGGGTGTCGCCGACGCCGCCGCCTGATCGAGGTCGACGAAGGATGGCTGTATGCGCGAACCCTTACGTTTGTTCTCCTCCGCCGCCGCCCGGGACGCGTTCGACATTGCCCGGAGGCGAGGCGAGCGCTCCGTTCGTCCGCCCCGTCCTCATTTTCCATCAGCCATCCGCTGACAAGATGCCCCCAGCTATCCGTATTCCGCTCATCCTTCGGGGGCTGGATGGGTCCATGGTAAGGAATGTACCAGTCTTCAGATTGAGGTTCAGCCGAAAGGGGGGACGAAGAATGAGACTTGAACGGAAAAGCTAGGCGAGAAAGTCGCGAAAGGGGGAGGACGACTGCGCATGGCTAGACATAGGTTAAGGAGCGGCGGCGCAGGTCGTCCGGAACGCTTGAGACGTCGAGCTCAACGTCCAGCTGGACGAGAACGTTGAGGAAGATGGAGACCAGTTTAGCGGGGAATTTGATGTCGACAAGGTCAAAGTTATCCGCACATCAAACCCACAATCTTATTCCTCCAACCATCCCCCTCCCATCATATATATTATCGCATCGTTGGTCTCATGAAGCCAGCGCGATTTGCTAATTCTGCATCACGCTTTGAATTGCTTTGGAAGAGCATACATACATAGGATGTTGTGGGATATTGTTTTGAGGTTTACAAAATTGATGGAGTAATGCCGTCGCTCCCGCTTTGGTAATTGTTGTTCGACCACTACTATCACAACTTCATGTTATGAGCTCGTCTTATTCATCGTCTGCTAGGGGAGACAAACGGTATGTACATGGTCCTTTCTTGGATATAGGGTGCATTGCCGTACTTTGAGATATCGGATAGGCAGTGCTGCTGGTACAGCCATCATGAAGTCTACGCGGCGAAGGCCGCCCGTAACCCCAGTCCGATGTACGTAGCAAGTCCAAGGCGTGAGGAATCGCGTGGTCACGCCTTTTCATGCGATGTATGCATGGTGGAGATCTAACTGTCCGAACGGTCCAGACCGAGCAGCTTGTACGTTGTAGCGGAGGAACGTCTGAACAAGCCCGGAGCGGTCGTTGGCAAGTTCCGCCGTGAGCCGAAGGTCACAGCCTGAGTGTACTGACTTTCAATAGAGTTGTGGGCGTCGTATGGGCCTATTGGAGGAACTGTGCGCGAAGGACATGTAGTTCACAGGTGTAGATACGTACTCATGTACATTCTGGTAAAACCGCGTCGCTTGTCGATCAAGCGAAGCGGGAAATGACAACACCTCACAGACTTGAAGCTCGCTGCAATTAGCGGTGCTTCGTAGAAGTGGCGACCCGAATTCACTAGGAGTGCATCACTTGCAGCAAACTTGGGAGTGGAAGGGTATGGTCCCACGGTTGGCACTGAGTACTGAGTATGCAAGCCTGCCTGCCGATCAGCGATTGTACACACGACAAGAGTCAGTAAGCCCCCTGTCGCGCAAATACTCAAGGCTAATACCTGCCTATGTGTGATTGTCGGTACAGTCGAAGGGCACCCCGACGATGTGGAGCAGCCAAAAGAAGAGGGTGTAACGCAGAAGGAATTTGAGCGTCATACCACGGGCCTAATCGCGGTCGAAACACAACGCGATGTAGGGTCTAAAGACGTCAGGTAAGACGTCAGTACACTCACTGTCAAGACACGAATCACGAAAAGTGAGGTATGCCATGCCCTCCGTAGTCTCCTGGAGTCGATATGCAAGAGGGAGTGCCCGAGGAATGGTCAGCAAACATACCTATTACAGACATCGACAGACCACGGCGCACTGGACTACACCCTGCGACTTACCGGCGATGTTGGTCAAAGCATACCATCCTCCGGGAAGACGCACAGACATAGTGCTTGCAGGGATTGTATGCGCTGTGAATATACGGAAGATGGGCTGAAAATGCCGCGGGGTGGCAGACGGACTACTTACAAACTATGTACCCTCGGCATGTGCACTGTACTGTGTCCAACCCCGAGGAACTCGCGCTTGCGGATTACCTCGAGTCAATGCTGTACAGTGACACTACCAGTGTCGTAGCATCTCTTGTGGCATCTTCGGTTTTAAGCCCGATGCGTTGTACGTACGCACCGTTCATTGAGAACCTCGAACTCTGGTTTACAGTAGTACGTTCAAATCTCAGAGTGCGCGGCTGATCAGCTCCGCGATACGTCCACAGTACCAGTGAGGATGTTCTCAATGAAAGGCAAGTATGATGCGCGTCTACTGACACAGCGCCTGATCTTATCTTATCAAGCCTGTACATGACCCAGGGATCGTGAGCTCACCTTCGACTTATGCGTTTGACACTCACCGCATCCGTATCTCAAAGAGAGTTCGCCATCGAGTACTGCTTTCCTGTGAGAGTGTTTACTGGGTGAGACATGTAGGTCAAGCGATCCAGCCCACGACTTGGTGTCTCTGGCCAAATAACGCAATTGACCGACCAGTGGCGGGACTGTCGATAGCGACGTCGACATGCACAGTATGTCTCTTTGACGGCGCACCGCTGCCATGTGTCCTCTACTCGGAACTCTGCACTGACCTGTGGCTTCCGTCGCAGACAGTGATGTTCAGGTGGATGCGCCGACGCTTCTAGGCACGGCTCGCCACTGTCGAATGTGCCCGGAGGCAAACCGCCGGCGTGTGCGGATGGTGAGCACCCTCCATCGGGGTTGGGTTCGACGGTCGCGCGACGCCAGTACGGGTGGCAGCCAGGGGTATGGGCATGGGACGAGAGGGGCAGACCCCCATACCCGCGCCCCATGGCCGTTGTATATGCCGATACGAGTCTGCCCGACACGTACACGCGCGACGGAGTCCGTGCCATGGATGCGTAGCCGGGTGTGAATGGCCGCGGGGCTGGCTCGTCCATTCCGCCCGGGTGGGGTCACACCTGCCGGCATGCAGCGGCGATCGCGGCATCCGTCGAGGTATGGTATAAGTGACTGGATGCTGTCCTGTACATGGGATCAGTGTCGAGGACGATACTGACGGTCGTGGGATCACCATGTAGCCTCTTTTGATGCACCCGGTCCATGGTCCACGACACACCCACAGGTAAGCAATTCAGTACATGATTGCGCCCCTTGGAGGTACCGGAGACAAACAATGGGTACCCTTCGCACGCACACCGCAGGGTGTGTTTCTGCCGCGTGGACGATATGCCACCAACCCTGTGAAAACCCTGTCGAGCGGCGGAGATGCATTGAGAGACGTTTCACACAAGGCGCAGTTTGGACAGAATTTGCCGATACTCGCCTGGAGTGACCGGCGTAATGCACGCCCCCTCGTGTTTGCCACTTGACACGGTAGCGAGGTAAGTAACGTCGTGCCGTGAGCCCGCGGGCGTGAGCAACGGCCAAGCTTCAAACTGCCGTCGCTTGATATAACGCCGTGTGCGTGGCCTCTGCATCCTTCACAGCCGCAAGCGTTCCGGAATACCGCACAGCGCTCCGAAACAGCCGTGCTCTTGCCCGTCGGTACCCATCTTCAGTACGTGTAGCGCTGAGCAGCGCGCGCATCCGTCGTTCTTGGCACTTTGCGGGCAAGAAGGATCGGCAAGGACGGCGTCCGTCCAATAGCTCACGCTCGTCGCCCTTCTCTCATGTTCTCCGGCCAGACCTCGGAGGTCGACGGCAAGACTGGGCGGGTCGTCTCTTGATAGGGGGCCCCTCACGCCCTAGTGCACGAACCCCGCCAGATTTGGAGCTCGGAGGGTGAGCCAAGTCGGCAGCAAACGTGCGAGTTCCAGCCTGCATCCAGAATCGCTGAGTGGACAGCGTATAGGAGGGTGGCTTGTGCCACCGAATCATCCCAGCCTCGCACGGTGGAGCCTCGACCTACGCTCACCATTCGCCAAGCGGGGACGGAAGAGAATGGAGGGAGCACGGAGAAGCGGCGAACGGCGGCTAGCCGCCCGGTTCTACACGATCGGGGTGGGAAGGCTGGTCGAATTGGTGGAATCGTGGATTGCTCGGGGTGTCGTCGCCCACGGTCATCGTGTGGACATGTCACGGTGGGTACGTAGCAACGGCGACAGAACTCTCATACACGGCGGCATCGGGAGCCAACTAGCGTAAAGGGCGCACGAATCACAGTTCTCAAGTTACAGACCAAGGAGTGGGAGATGCGCAGTTGGGGGGTCCGGACATCATCCTGCAACATGTGCCGGCAACGCGCAGGAGCAAAACGGCGCGCCGGTACCAAAATATACGCGTCCGACCCGAGTCCGACTCGTCTCGCAGCAGAGCAGAGCGCGAGAAGCCTCGAGGTTCTCGTAAAACGACACGGGATGCAAAGAGAAGCCCACCGATTGCTCGACGGAGCCCGCGACCTTGACTGCTTGGCGCTTCCGCGCACGCTTCCTGTGGAGGTTGTAGCCGCTCTTCGCCGCCCTGAGACTCATATCCCCAAACAACCATTGGAAGGTTGGCATCTAGGCTCACCAGAGGTAACGTCGCTAGAGTAACCGTGGACATTGACCGACATCGGAAACTCACAACGTTTGCGGTAAGAAAGGCGTCGAGACTATTCACCTCAGTACTGCTTGTAGTCGAAAGCCAAAGTCCCAAGAGAGAAGATCCCATACCTTGTCTGAAGCGAACTTAGGAGCGAGGAGATGCAATCTTTGGCCTTATTCGATCGCATTGCGAGATGTCACAGGCCTTGATCACAAGCCTAAGTTGACCTTGAGCGGCTCGACATAGGCTAGGATGCTCGGCGATGCCGACACAGGGGAGAGGGTAGAGATATCATCACGAACCTCAAGCCGAGATATCCATTGCGTCGAGGAGCATTCTCAGGCCCGCAGGGACTGGTCGGCGGTCCACGTACGGACCACTTGAGCCTGGGCGTCCCGGCCAGAACGGTGACGCACCGCTGATCTCGACCAGCTGCAGGGCTACTCACGCCGTGTTGCAGACCACCTGTTTCATTACGGATGACGTCTCGCCGCGTCTGGTTCGACGGCGCAGGACACGGCGGTGGGGGCACTGTAATGCGCGCCAGACGTACCTGGTTAAGTATAGTGAATACCCGCCGAAGTGGGGATGATGCCACCTCACTGGTCTCATGACAGGAGGCAAAGCCGCGAGGATGTTTCGTCGAGACGAGAGTCTGTTTCGCTGTGCGGGTATCTCGAGAAGCAGGAGGAGACGAGAGCCAAGCCCTTCGGGTCGTGCTGGACGAGGTTGGGAGGAGACGGAGATGGGCAGGATGGGAGACGGGAGGGCAGAGATCGCATCGGCCGGGGATAGTGATCTAGATATCAGATCTGCTTCGCGCACTGCTATCCAGCCACCCGAATCTTATCGCCCAGTCGGCTAGACTCGGTGTGAGGTCATCTCTTCATCCCTCTTCCGCCGGCCACCACATCATGGCCCGGTCCGACGCCGGACTGCTGCTATATTTACGACCGTCCCAGCCAATGAGCTCGCGCGAAAAGGCAAGCCGGGTGTGCCGAACGATGTTCACCCCGGCGGTGGGTGGCGAGGCGCCGAGCGTGTCTTTCCTCTTTTCGCCCGGATTCTGACCGATTCGGGTTTTTGCTTGCCCTCTGCGTGCGCGACGTCGATCTCGCGCGGGCGCACGCGATCGGCCTTGAATCGGACGCAGTAAGATCGGACTGTAAGCAACGGACTCGCCGAACGCAGGGTCTGTACGCCCGCGCACGGATGCAGCACGGAATTTCGTCCGCACCGGTGCCGACGCTCTTCAACACGGCCAGCAACGAGGCGGGAGCGGGGGAGCCGATACGGATAACGACATGAGCGACGAGGACCAAGAAAAAAGGGACAGCGCGCGGCGCGCCACAACGAAGAAGCTCGCGTCGGGCGGGCGGGCGTCGTCCTGATCGAGGGACTGCGCACGCACTGGGCAGACCATATGCACGCCGGTTGGCTGAGCCTCGGAGTAGCCGGTGGGGAGGGACAAACTTGCGGACGGTGACCGCGGCGCGGACGTCCCCACGTTGTCGCGGGTCGCAACCTGGCGCAGCGGAGGGCTGTTTCTCGACGGTGTTGTGGGTACGGAGAGCCGATGGGGCGCGAACTCAAACGGGAAGAGGTCGTGTGCCTCCGTCGAGGACGCTGTCCCGCCAACGAGAAACGGGGTCGGACTTAGTGCGCCATCAAATAGCCGTGATGCTGGAGCGCGACTGGGGAATCAGCGGAGTCCTCAGAACACCGCTCAGCCATCGTACATTTTCCGACGGTTGTGGGAGTGCGAGGATGATGCTGAACTGTATCCGGGATCCTGTGCACGTACGTCCATCCTGGACATCGGCACTCTCATGACTCTGCGTATACCTTGACAAAGGGCGTTGCCACCGCTCACAGAAGAGCGTGAGTGTGTCGGACGTCTGACGATCGTCCGTGCGACGTGCGACGGACAGGGTGCCTCATATACTTGTGGCTGTCAGCGTGCTGACACGGCCGCCAAAGATGAACATGGCAGAATGGACGCTCTGCTCGTCCGTCAGTTCGATATGCACAGTGGACTGAAGGCTCTTCCTTCGGGTCACCGCCGCATAATACCGCGGAAGGCGAGACCACGCCTGCGCCGCAACTCCCGCAAGGCGACCTCATGGATTGCAGCGTTCGAGACGTGGGTGAGCCATAAATATGACACACTACTTCACACTTTCTGGAGAGCCAGTGGATGCATTAGGAATTATCCCGAAACGCATCCTCCTGAGGTTCATCGGTTTCTTAGTTCGTATGTGCACCTACCTGTATCCTCAAAGGAATCACAGCGAGGTTGTGGTGCAAGTGGATGTATGAACGGATATTGAACACGAAGTGGATGAGAACAGTGATCTGTGGACGGGTCCATCTACCTGTAGCCAGAAAGCCAGGTGAACATGATCATTTACAGGGTTGGAAGGCGGTGACCCTCAGCGCGAGCGAGGAGTGTATATGGACCGTAGTAGTAGGAACATGATACGAGGGGTGATGCATCATTCTCGAGCCTGCGCCCATCATTGACTGATATCCGCTTGAGGAGAGCAGAGGCTCATTGGTCTGCTCGGTGTCAACCAATGGCAATGCAGACATGGTGGAAAGTTGTGTGGCTGGAGGCGACACGATTGACGAGGAGGAAAGCTGATGAGGACGATGGATAGCAACGCCAAGGCCGCATATGGGGGCGTGCGAGGCTCGCGCACTGTCCAAAAGAGGCGCGCCCCCGCCATCGCGACAGCACGAAGAGATGGAAGCGAAAGGGCTCGTAGGCATGTGCGGCGCGACTGCGTACGTGACGGGCGTGTCCGACGTCGCGTCCGACGGCGCAGAGCACGCTCGCAACGGCTTCCGTGCTCGTCCGAGGCTCGCAGGCCGGAGTGCGTGCGGGAGGAAAGAGAACGAACGGACATCCGCGCAAAAAGTTGGGGACCGGGTCGGAGGGGGCGGCCGACGGACGATCTGGAGGAAAAGGAGGAGCCCAACGGCTTGGATTGGTCCGGATCAAGTTGGAATCAGAACGGCGCCGGGCGGCGGCTGGGATGTTTGTCCGTGTTTGTCGGGGGACCTGGTGGATGGGAGACTGGTGGATATTTAAGAGTCTGGCGGCTGCCAGCGTCGTTCCATCCTTCCTCCACCTCTTCCTCCTCTCCGCTGCAGCTTCCTCGTCCTCGCTATTAGCGAACGCTCCTAGCCTCCCTTAGGGTTTACCCTACCTCCCCCCACCCCTACCCCTCCCCCCTCGTCAGCTCATGTCGGATCCCAAGGTCGAGAAGGAGGCCGGCTCTACCGAGCCGGCTCAGCTCCTGCTCCCG